>CM051265.1:33607147-34089647 GCA_027921565.1 Artemia sinica
TTACTAGCTAGCGCAAAAATTAAAACCAGGGGTGTCAGGGGGGGGCATTTGTCCACCCCTTATTTTCAAGGGGACCCAAGCTTCCGCCACAAAGGGCTCTTTGCCGGCCTTTTTTCTTTTTTTACTAAACATAATACACTATGTCCTATTGTTTTGAAATTACTGCACGCCTATTAACCATTAACCTACGTGAGGTATTATGAGACATTAGCATTAGTTAGCATAAAGTTACTAGCCTAGTGCAAACTGGGTCAGGCAAGGATTGGAATTGGAGTGGCAGAATTGTTCGTGATCTTGTTGATTCAACATCTTATTTGTTTGTTATCATGAATTTGTAAAGAGCTCAAAGTGGAAATTGGCAGCCTTGAAGAAGGAGAGAGAGGCAGAAAATCAGTCTTCTCTGAGTAGACGAATTAAGAAACAGAAACCGTGTGAAGCTGTTGAGTAAGTGAATGCAAATTTGCGTTTCGGTTCTTTTGGGTTTCAGTTTTATATGCCACTCATAGTTTCGCGGTCTTAAAGAACTGAATTTGCACGGAAAAGAATTTTCCGTGGTTTTTTGTCATTTATGAGCAACATAATCACAAAGTCCCTCAAGTAAGCAGGATCTGTTGGTTATTATGAAAATCGTTATTACGTAGGAAAATTGAGCATACTACCTTAAAAAAAAAGCAGGAAAAGCAGCAATCAAAAAATTAAAACACCTGGTCTTAATGTTAATGCAACAATAGTCTGATTAGACATGGGTCCAAGGTAAAGAGATTCTGGGGGGCGGGGGGAGGGGGTGTTGCTAATTGAAATGCATAGTTATCCTTAAGAAAAAAAGCAGTATTGGAAAAAAATTAGTAAAAAATCATGTTTAAGGTAATACTTTTAGGACTTTTTGGAAAGGAGCGGGGGAGGAGGGAGGTGGGGTCTTAGCAAGATTATTTAACGTGGTCAATTAAATTTAATAATAAACTTAGTCAAATTATTGGCCTTGCTCAAATTATCAACTAATCTTATTGACACATTCCTTATGTATTTTTCCCGAGGCGGGGATGCTTAACGCTTTCCCGAGGAAGAAGTGGGAGCAAAGGCAAAACAATAAACGTTATGTCTTGTGAAAAAGTGTCAAATTTGACCAAATGCTACAAAATGTTCGAATTTTTAAGGTTTTCTATTAGGGGTGGAGCCAAACATATGGTTATACATGCGGAGTCAAGTGCTTTGTCAAATGAGTCTAATGTGGCATTGACTCTATATGTGGAGACAATGGTCAAATATAGATGGCCTATATTTGACCAAACCAAACACCATAAAATGGCTCATAAGTTAACATGGTATTCCTGTGATGGTAAGACAGCAGTCCTTATTGATTATGTTATAGTAAACCGAAGACTGGCAGAATCAATACAAGAGACTAGGATATATAGGAGTGCTGTTATTGATGTTAAAAGTAAAGGTCACCATCTAGTAGTGTCAAGGGTTAGTTTAAAGCTGAAATATCGGAAGGGTAACTACCTCCCGGGAAGTTATGATGTTGGAAGACTCCAGGATGAGATTTTGAGAGAGACTTTCCAGGAACAGTTGAATACTAAACTTGAGAGTTTAAAATTTGATAATGTGGAAGATGGTTGGAATAATTTTAGAAAAATAATTTGTGAAGTTGCTGAAGGTGTCTTAGGGAAGAAAGCTAGAACTGCAGCTAAGAATATTAGTGAAAAAGCTTTGTGTTTAATAGAAAGGAGAAAGGACTTGTACAAGAATTATCTGAGTGATAGATCATATGAAAACAAAAGGAATGTAAGGAAAGTGAAGGAAGCATTAAAATATGAACTAAGGATGTGTGAAGTGGGGGCCATGGATAAAATTGCCGAGGGTCTGGAAGATAATAGTAAATATTGTACTGGCATGTTAATAAATTGAGAGGGAGCAGTCAATCCAGACTTGGCCCAGTTAAAGATAGGAATGGGGCCACAATTAGCGATAAGGAAAGAACTAAAGAGAGATGGGCTGAACATTTTGAGAATTTGCTTAACCGAGATTGAGTTGCAGGAAAAGATATAGAGCAAAATGAAAAGTTTGTGATACCTTGGATGTGAAGGAAGATTTGTTTTGTGAGGAAGAACTAGCGACAGTACTAAAAGGATTAAAAAATAATAAGGCTCCAGGTACTGATAGGGTGGTAAATGAGTTTCTTAAATATGGTGGCTCTGAGGTTAGAAATAAGTTACTGAGTATTATGAATATGATTTTTGAAAAAGGGGAAGTACCTAACGATTTTAGGAAAACCTTACTTAAGCCACTTTATAAGGAAGGTGATAAAAGTGAGTGTGGTGATTATCGATGAATTAGTCAGGTCTCTGTAGGTAGTAAATTACTTAGTAATATGATACTTTTTAGACTGAGAGATTCCGTAGACAAAGTTTTAAGAGAAGAGCAGTGCGGTTTTAGAAAAGGTAGAGGATGTTTCGACAAAATTTTCACTCTTAGGCTAATAATTGAGAAGTGCCTGAGTTGTCAAACACCTTTGGTCCTCAGTTTTATAGATTATGAGCAAACGTTCGATTCCGTTGATAGAAGAGCTTTAGTAAAGGTTTTATCCTTGTATTGTACACCAGACAAATACATTTAAGTGATTAGTACTATGTACGAGAATAACACTGCTGCGGTTAAGGTAGGAAATTAGGTTGTTTTGATGGACTTTGTCTTAAGGAGCACAGGAAAGGCAATGGGAGACCGAGGAATCAAATGGGGCGGCAAAAGTATCCTGGACTTAGATTATGCTGATGATTTAAGTATTCTAGAGGAAAGTGTGAGCAAAATGAATGAAGTTTTAGAGGTTTTGCGAGTTCAGGGTGCTAGAATAGGTTTGAAAATTAATGTTAAGAAGACTAAGTCACAAAGGCTAGGAATAAGTGAAGATAAAAAGGTGACGTTGGGTAATGAAAAGATTGATCAGGTGGGCAGCTTCACATACCTTGGTAGTATTATTAGTAAGATGGTGGGAGCAGTGAAGATGTTAAAAATAGAATAGCCAAGGCTCAGGGGGTTTTTTTCACAGTTAAAAAAAAATTTGGAAGAATAGGAAGATAAGTCTGCAAACCAAGATTAGAATATTAGAAGCTACAGTGATGACAGTGGTCAAATATGGCTCTGAAGCATGGGCACTCAGAAAAGCGGATGAAGATTTTCTAGATGTTTTCCAGAGAAATTGCTTAAGGATTATTCTGGGTACCCGGCTGACTGACCGTATTTTAAACAATAGGCTATACGAAAAATGTGGTTCAATACCGCTCTCTAGGGCTTCCGCAACATCTTCAGTTTCGGAATTATTAATATCTAGCAATCAGCGTCGAGAAACTTAACTCTTAAGTTTTCGAGCCTGATAGTAGTACGCCGCAGCAAGAACGCAAATGAGCCCTATAATGTGACCAGCACACAACTAAATCTAGGGCAAATCTATTGCGTTTCAGCCCCATGTTAATGCCCGTAACCCTGAAATCACAAAGAGGCAAAGAAACATGAAAATCCGCCACTTAATTCTTGCTTTAAGCCATTTTTTTCAGACTATAGCAGCATAAAAGTAAGAAATAACGAATATCCTACTTACATTTTGTATATTTTATTTTGTTTCTTTCCAAAAACATAATCACTTATCAATCAGATCTATTAGCCAGTTAAGGAGCTAAGGAACTCCTGCTCACAATCCTGGTCCGGATTCATGTGAGTCACCGTTTTCACGACCGAAGATGCGTTTTTATTTTTTTTCCAAGGATTCCGTTCACTCCAGATCGGAAAATTGACGAAGAAAATGACTGGAAGAATCTTGCTTCTACCGTCTAAACAGAATTCCCATAGCTCCAGGCCAGGATTCTGGGCAGGAATTCCTTTTTTGTCTGAACGGGCCCTAATTAACCTAGTAATTGTCTAAACTGTATTCTACCGCATGAGTTTTGGCTTTTAAAGTACCCTTATTGGGAATCTGGCCTGGGAGATATTGGTCTTTGTGAACAGTTTGGCTATTTTAAAACTACGACAATGAACAGCAAAATGTCGCAAAGGCTCTGTGAACGCAGGGCAAGGCTTTAAAAACACGGTAACACCAATGTCACTGCTTTCATTGCCATCACCCCTCAGTATTTCCCCTAGACCTCAGAAAATCCCGAACAAGGGTAGGCTAATCTAGTAGGGGTGTTACACTTGTTAGAAGTCAAACTAATGTGTATACTTTCTGTCGGGTGTGTAATTCAGCATCTGAACAAACAATTACCGACGTTTTGTCTTCTTCGAATGAATTGGCAGTCCCTCATATCGAGCAAGCTGGAAACGAGACAACCCAAGGAACCACTACACCTGTTGCAGGTCAGTCGGAGCCTCAGTTTCAGCGAGATATACCTCAAGATGACGAACATCGCTGATCCAGCAGTGCTACTGAAATTTTTTCGTCCTCTATCGATCAACCATCCCAACTGAAGCCAGTAAAATGCCCGGCGAAAGTGAGAGCAAACGGTAGGCCAAAACGGTCATTCAATACTTCATATTATGAAAAGCATCCATGGCTGGAGTGCTCCATCCAAGATGATTCTGTTTACTGCTTCTGCTGCAGACACTTTGGCGGCACGTCTACTCTTCCTGGGCAGAGGTGCGGATCTAGACCTTTCATGGACGTCGGCATGAGAAGATGAAAAGACATCTGTAACGTCTCGAACAGTATACTAGAAGTGACCGCCACAAAGACAGTGCAGTGTCATGGACGAAAATAAAAGTGATGCAAACCAAGGAGATGTAAATAGTCACGTCTTTTTTACTGACAGACAGAAACGCAGAAATCGAGGAAAACAGAGAGCACGTAAAAGTCTTATAAAAAGCGTAATGAGCGGACATTTCTCAGGTGTTGAAGCTCGTTTAAGAGCAAAGTCGCCACAGAAAATCTACATTTATTGCCATGCACATAAGCTGAATTTGGTCATTGTAAGCTGCGTTGAATCTGTCGGCACTGTTGATTCTGTTTCTCACTGGTCCAGACTCTATTCACATCCATTTCCACAACAACACTCGGCATCAGTTGTTTGTTGAGGCCCAGAAAGCTGCCGAACTGTCAGCTCTGAAGCTGGAAAGAAGTTCTGCCTCACGATGGTCTTACTGGTATCGATCTAAATCGAAGGTTATACTCCAATATGAATGCATTTTGGCTATACTGTCTGCTGTAAGTAAGGGAGTCGACAGCAAAGCACAGAAAGAGGTAGCTGGGCTCCAGAAGAAGATGGAATCGTTCCTTGTTATCTTCCAATTGCAATAAATAGAAGCAATTATGCGAGTGACGAACTCGCTATCTCAGCAGCTCCAGGCCATCGACTTGGTTATTTCCTGATCACCTAGCCTGATTCAGGCCACAAGAAGAAACTCGCAAACCTGCGTTCAAGCCCTTCATTTGTATCGCTTTACAAGAAGGCAAAAGAGTTCGTGACAGAACTCGAAATCGAAGTGCCTGCTGTGAATGAACCTGCGACTGGACCCTCTTCTGTTGGTCAGAAAGGACGACCTCGAAGAACTCAAAAGATCACCAAGCACCTGACACAATTGGTGACAACTTCAACGCTAGGAAAGAACTTCATCAAATCTGGCTATCGGACAGCAACTTTGGAAGATGAAATGAAGCGAGAGTACTTAGAGAATTTCGGCCATATACTAGCCAAATTTGACAGAAGGCTCACAGATAACTTGCGAGTGCTGAGCACACTCAAAGCCTTTGATCCGAGCTTGCCCAGGTTTATGGACACGTAGTTACTAAAGCGTATCTATGCTCTTTACGACGAGCTGGGTATTGACGACATTCTTCTCGAATGTCAAGCTTGTAATGCCCAGTGTTTCTTGCTTGATGAGGAGAAAACGCCCCAAAGCTTCCTAGACATTGTTGACCATTTTCATGCATTACCAGTGGCTTACTTAGAATAAAGCACTTCGTATTGCTGCCACACTTCCTGTGACAACAGCGAGCAATGAGTTTATTTTCTGGCCTGGAAGTAGTGAAAAACTCTCTGCGGTTTACAACAGGAGATGATTTTCTCAGTCACCTCCTTTTGATATTTGAAGAGAAGGATTTAGTAAAAAAAAATTAGAATACAACCAGCTTGTGAACGATTTTGCAAAGAAACCCCCGCGGTTCCCCTTGTTACCTTGATTGTTGCAATATTTTTGTTCTTATTATATTTTTCCTTTTTGTAAATATGTTTGATCTGGAAGATTTCTGCTGAAGGAAACCGAGATTATAATTACAACCCTTAGCATAATAATGAATATTACTTTCACCGACATATTGCTTACTTAAATAAGAAAGTTTCTCGCTGAGGGAGGTCAGCCTGTAGTCTGGTTTAATTTTCCAATTTCAGCTTAAGTTTAACTTAACATCGTTAATTTTAATCTTCATTGTTACAATTATTCTTAGAGGTCAGTGTGGCTGAGTTCCAAATTTGGTTATAGTACATTTCCAAATAACACACGGGTGATGAGGATGTTGTTTTTACTTAGAACATTCGATCGATGTGCTGCCAAAACCCGCATTTTTTCTTACGCGACACGAAGTAAATTACCAGTAGGGGAGGGGCACATGGAGTTTTTGCAAACCCCAAGATTTGGTCCGAATAGTGCCTCTGCTATCCTGCATTTATTGCGTTTTAATTTTGCTCAACATACCCCTCGAAAGTTTTACCTTAATACCCTGGGTCTTTTTGGAGACTCAGGAAAAAACATATATCCTTTTCCCAATAACAAACCTTATACATAAACTATGGACAACTTAAACAACTTAAAAACCTTGTCCATGGACCTGCTGGGGATTATGTCATCCCGAGAGGCATAGTTATTTGACCATCAGGTTTTTTTTTAACAAGATGGCTATTTCAAAATCTTGATCAGATATCTCTGAGGGAGGGCATCTAAAAAGGGCCTGAGAAGAGGCTTATTGGACTTTGGTCACTTTTCAACATCTCCCTCAACATTCCTTGAAAGTCTCAACCTAATATCCTCTGACGTTCTTGAGATATTGAACATAAGCCTTTCTGATAAACTTGATGTACATAATGCATTTCAATTTAGTTTGACATGCGCGTAAGCGTTCCCCAAAGTTTCACCGTAATAACCTTAGCCTTTTCAGGCACACGCGGAATCAAACTTTCTCCTTTTTCCTAATGATAAACAATGCATATAAGCTATAGGCAAATTGCATAATTTACAATATTTTCACCGAGGCTGGTGGGTTTAGAGTATACCCTGAAGCTAAACTGTTGGACCTTTTGAATATTAAGAACAAAATCACTTTTTCAAAATTTCAATCAGTATTCAGGGGACGGGTCATCTGAAAAGGGCAAGGAGGCTGGTTGTCCTCCGATTACTCTTCAGCACCCCTTTAAAACGCACTGAAAGTTTCAACTCTCAATACCCTTTCTCGTTCCTCATATATTAGTGATGTTCCCTTTATACAACCAGTATGCACAGGGTGTGTTTTGATTGTTTTGAGTATCCCTCTCAACATTTCCTCAAAGTTTCACTTTAATACCCTAAGCTTTTTCAGATGCCCAGGATCAAACATGCCCCGTCTTTTCAATAAAAGTATGATATGATAGCAATGGGCAACTCACAGAACTTAGAGTCCCTGTCCCGGGGCTTGGGGGGGGGGCATTTCCACCCAAAAAGCATATTTATTTGACCTTTGGACCATTTTGAACGTCATGGGTATCTCAAAACTTTTATGGTGTGTACTTGTGGTAAGAGAACGTGGGAGGGAGGCTGGTTGCCTTTCGGTAAATTTTTACTCTTAGAAACGGCACTGAGACGTTCAATTTCCAGTCAAATGAGCCTTCTCCGATGTTTATACGACCACCCGTTCCATATGAAGTGGTTCTGGATAAAAAAAATTATACATTGAAGCCTTATGGCTCTTACCTTTGGGAAAATAAAATCATCAGCTACTTTTTTGTATAGCTACTAGTCCTGCATCGACAGTCACAAATTAGTTTTTCGGTTCATGGATGGATGAACTAAAACTCGCAAATTTGATGCTTTTATCTAGATAATTTGGGAGAACCTAGGTAACAGTCTACTGGTGATTATCGGTAAGAAAAAGAGAGTGGAAAATAAGAAAAACAGATGCAATTGATTTTCTAATACTTTCTTCTCGGAAATTTCAGGATAAAGTATTCAAACCTTAAATCTAAGAAAAAATAGCGCACCTTGGGATTTTCACTTGAAGCTTTTAGGAATTTCTGATAAGAGATAAAGTCTGTTTTTACTCCGTGGCTACTTGTGGCGGGATATATAAAATTGACTTAAAACTGGGATATAAAAATCTAACACTTTCAAGACTTGTCGTCCAGATTAATGAGAACTCTTGTACAATGGCTTTGAGTGCAGCCCTGTTAAGAAAGACGTGATGTAAAAACATAATTACCTGTGCGAGGCCATAGATTAGCAGCAGAGATGTAAACAGGCCAAATACGACAAATAATATAATGCAGATATCTAGAAGAACGTTTACTAAAAGAAAGAAAGGTAATATCATGCTAAGATTTAAAAAAAGTTAACAATAAAATAGGTTAGTTGTCTTGGAAAGCAAAATATGTTAAAATAGAAAATGCAAAAACTGAAAAGGAAAATCTGTAGGAATGTCTAGAGTGAATGTCGCATTTTTATGTTTTAGTAACAGATGCGGTACTTGTATGATAAACCCATTACCGCTCAAGTTGTTCATTCATTGACACATTATATACCCGGTTTTTTTCGTTAGTTTCTTTCAGCTTAGCGTGAAATAAGACAAAGAGTTGGTATATCATACAAGTACCACAAATGCAATCCCTCTAAAAAAGGAGTTGATTTAAAAAAAAAAAACGTTTTTCAAATGAAAGTCAAGTCCATCATTAAGACTTCAATCCAACCGAAATATTCCCGTATATAAAAGGGAACGCCCTCAACCCATTTCTTCCTCTTTATACTAAAGTCTTTTCTGTTGACCGCAGTCTTTCAGAATTCAGAAAAGGTAAAGAATACGGCATTGTACTTTACAGTCTTTACCGGCGTGCTGATCTCCGTGTCTTGGTCTTTCAGCCAGGAAGTGCAATGGGGGGTTGGCCAACCATCCAGTGCTTTTGCACAACCTTCCTGTTTACCTTCCCCAGATATCTCCAGGTACCCATTTAGAGCTGGGTCGACTCTGGCTGAGCTTACAGAGTCACGCCACTGACCTCCGTCCCAAACCGAATAATTGGATACATTTCAAACCAAATAATTGGAATTCAGAAACCTTTGATTGAATTCAGAAAGACCCCCCCCCCCACGGAAAATAGTCCCCTGGAAAATATACTTCGTGGAAAATACCCCCCCCCCCCCCGCAGAAAATATCTCTCATAGGTATTTTCCGGAAGAAAAACTTCATAACCATTAGGGTTGTTTAATTGGAATAAAAAGCTTTTTCATAGCATAGAACCTTTAGTGTAACGAGTAATTGATTGAGGAGGGGTAGCTCCCCCTCATATATTTGATAATTTTTGTCTTTTTCAGTGTTGTTCTATACTTTCAGTCGAAATAACTTATTTTTTAAATTTTAATTTCTGATCGTTAATCTGATCATGACATGAAACCCGGCTTCCCCCGAAGTGGTTTCAGGGACACATTCCCTCCCCCCACTCTGCACTCACCGGCAATTGTCATAACAGATGATTTGAAATTATACCTGACTGTACTCAATTTCATCTAGCATAACCTGAATGTTGGTCACTGCATTCAGGTCACTTGGTCACTACATTCTCAACTTGGTCACTATTAGGACACTACTATCCCATCCCCCTGCCTCAAAACCAATAATAAAGGCTTTGACTGAAAATATATGTGGGAACTAAGAAGAATTAGGCAACACGTCCCAAAAACTCATTTAGTTTTCAAACAGTTCGTGGTAACGAACTGTAAGTAAGGAGGGACCCGGCTCAATGGTAACCGAAACTCTAAAAAACGGAACTTTAATATCAATAGATACAGTAAAAGAATGAGATTTCAATACTGATTTCAAATATATAAGTTTCATCAAGTTTAGTCTTACCCATCAAAAGTTACGCTCCTGAGAAAATTTGGCTGATTTTTGAAAAAAGGGGGAAAGACCCTCTAAAATTTATAAAATCTTAATGAAAATCACACCATCATATTCAGCTTATAAGAGAACCCTACTGTAGAGGTTTCAAGCTCCTATCTAAAAAAATGTGGAATTTTGCATTTTTTGCCAGAAGAAAGATCACGGATGCGTGTTTATTTGTTTTTTTGTTTGTTTTTTTCCCAGGGGTGATCGTATCGACCCAGTGGTCCTAGAATATCGTGGGATGGCTCATTGGAACGGAAATTAATAGTTCTAGTGTCCTTTTTAAGTGACAAAAAAATGGAGGGCAACTAGGCCCCCTCCCACACTTTTTTTTCCCAAAGTCACCCGATCAAAATTTTGAGATAGCCATTTTGTTCAGCATGGTCGAAAATATTATAAATATGTCTTTTAGGATGACTTAATCCCCCGAAGTCCCCGGGGGGATGGCTGAAAGTTATGAACTTTACCCAATGTCAACATATAGTATTGGTTATTGGGAAGTATACAGACGTTTTCAGGGGGAATTTTTTCTGGTAGGGGGGGGGGTCGGGGGTTATATGGGAGGATCTTTCCATGAAGGAAGTTTTCAAGGGGGAGGAGACATTGCTATGAAGGGGCGCCGGATTTCCTATCATTATTAAAGAAAAAGATCAGAAATTAAATATAAAAGAAAGCTTTCAACTGAAAGTAAGGAGCAACATCAAAACTTAAAACGAACAGAAAATATTACGTATATGATTGGGTTTACCCTCCTAGTCAATACCTCGCTCTTTAAGCCAAAGATTTTTTAGTACTTTCATAAGAGCTATTTATTCTAATTAACGGCCTTTGTGATTAAGGTGTCATTTTTAAAGAATTGGAACAAAATTCGAACTTAAGCTTTAAGAGAAAGGTATTGACTAGGGGTCGAACCCCCCTAATATACGTATTAAATAGCTATGAATATAGAAGTTCGTTACGTAAGTTAATTCGTAAGTTACGTATATTTATTATTAATAAAAACGTTCGTAAATAAAATTGAACAAGTTTCGAGAAAGCCATTTAACCAAATAAAAGTAAAATTGATATGCATATTTTGCTTTAATTATTCATGTACGGTGAGCCAATATCAAAACCTGCATTAATTCAAAAACGTTCAAAAATTAAATAAAAAAAAACAAGTTTTTTTTAGCTGAAAGTAAGGAACGACGTTAAAACTTAAAACGAATAGAAATTATTCCGTATATGAAAGGGGCTGTCCTCTCCTCAACGCTTTGCTCTTTACGCTAAAGTTTTTTATTGTTTAAAAAAATAAGAGCTGTGAGAAAGTCAAACTTTAGCGTAAAGAGCGAGGCGTTGAGGAGGGGACAGCCCCTTTCTTGAGGTACAAATTGATGTATCCCTGGGCCGTATCTAGGACTTTTGTTTGGGGAGATTTTATTTTTTTTAGGGGGGGGGGGGTACAAAACAAATTAAAAATGTATTGGAATGCTTAGGGAGGGAGGGAGGGAGATACCTCAAAGGGTGCACTTTATTGCCAAAACATCCCAGCTCTCATTGAGCCTTCGGAAAAATACAAAATTAGTTCTATGGGAGAAAAGAGGTGATGGTGGAGGAAGAAACTGATGTATAATCCCCATGATTATACCAGACAATAACCAGGACTTATGTTTCGGGGGATGGGGTTGTATTTTTTTGGGGGGGGGGTGGGACTTATAAAAAACAATAAACCCCAAATGAGCAGAGTTTCTTTCGTATAGGAGAGGGACTTTCCCTTCCTAATCCATACATCCACCTCATGGTTGCAGAAACTTCGAAGGGTACTTACTAGATTAGAAATTGAGAGTTCTAGTTCATTTATTTCTAAGTCGAAATTGATTGGAGACCAGCCAGCCACGGGGGTTGAGGGGGGGGATTTCCTCGGGGGAATTTTCTGCGTGGGTTTTTGTTGCTGTGGGGGGTATTTACCATTCGGGGAGGGCATTTTCCTTGGGGTGTTTCCCAGGATTTTTCTGCACGGGAGGGGGGGGCATTTCTTAAGGGAGGGGTAGGGTTAATTTTTTGGGGAGGGGGTTTTTCCAGGGGGTATTTTCCGAAGGAGAGTATTTTCCGAGGGTATTTTCCAGAAGGGTAGTTTCCGGTGGGCAAACGCCGGCCACGGGCTGCAATAGTCCTTGGTTGCTTTCACTGGCAGAAATGTTGAGGGACGAAGGATTTGGTTTTGTTTCTATCTCTTAAGAGCAATATGATTATACATCCGTCAACATTTTGAAATATTACGTCTTTAAAAAGCTATGATAAAACGTTCCTTAGAGACGGTCTAAAAATACACTTTTTCAACTTAAGCGCGACTTGTATCTTTATTCGCCAACTTAAAATAAGTGTCGTTACTCTTAAAATACATTTTTTACGTAAGCTAATGTTGTATATCTTAGTCCCAAAACGTGTATCTAGCCCTAGCTTTGCTATTATTTCTAAGACCGTAGCTAAGACAACGTTACTTTCCCTTAAAATATGATCCTTATTATTTGTTCCCAGTGAGTTTGATGGTAATTAGTTAAAAAAAAGAATTATTTCTAATGAAAGTTACTCAAAGCGAACAAAAATTATTGTTTCTTAGCTTATTCAATATTTATATATATTCATGTATATTTTAATTATTCATGCACAGTGAGCCAATATCAAAACCTGCATTAATTCAAAAACGTTCAAAAATTAAATAAAAAAAAACAAGTTTTTTTTAGCTGAAAGTAAGGAACGACGTTAAAACTTAAAACGAATAGAAATTATTCCGTATATGAAAGGGACTGTCCTCTCCTCAACGCTTCGCTCTTTACGCTTAAGTTTTTTATTGTTTAAAAAAAATAAGAGCTGTGAGAAAGTCAAACTTTAGCGTAAATAGCGAGGCGTTGAGGAGGGGACAACCCCTTTCATATACGGAATAATTTCTGTTTGTTTTATGTTTTAACGTCGTTCCTTACTTTCAGTTAAAAAAAAACTTGTTTTTTATTTTATTTAATCATCTGAAGGCTTAATGATGCTTAGAAAATTAGGCTATTGAAACGTGCTCCTTGTGGTATCTTATCCCCCCCCCCCCTACGCAAAGATCTGCCACCCCTCCTCAATAATAGACCACTGCATTATGAAGCAAATCACTTCAGCTAAATAATAGATTAAAATAAACGCCATAAGCATTCTTGGGCAATAAGAAGGGAGGCTGTACCTTGTAACCTCCTGTCACCCTCCTGGACATTACCCTCATTTTTACACCGAAAAATCTTGCCAGACAATTTGATCCCCGCTGAAAGGAAACTCTTCCCAAAACTTCCGCCCTACTAAATATTCCCTCAAACAATCCCCCTTGCAAAAAAAAATCCCCCCGAGAAGAAATGTCCGTATGTTTCCCAATAGAAAATACTGTCTAAAAGCAATTGACAAGTTACAAAACTTAAAAAGGCAACTAAACTTCTACAATGGGATTCTCTGCTTGTTTTATAGTTTGGGAGGGGGAGATACCTCAAGGGTGTATTTTAATGCCAAAACATCCTAGCTCTCATTGAGCCTTGAGATAAATGCAGAATTAGTTCTGTGGGAGATACGAGGAAGGGTGGAGGTAGAAATTGATGTATAGTCCCCAGGCCGTGACTAGGACTTTTGTTTGGGGGGGGACTTTTTTTTGGGGAGGGGGGGATTTGGGGGGAGGGGGTATAAAAAAACCTTTAAAAACGCATCGAAATGAATAGGGAGGGAGATAAGAGATACCTCAAAAGGTGCAATACCCTTTGACGAGGGGAGCGTGGAGGTAAAAATTGATCTATAATCCCCAGGGCCGTATCTGGGACTTTTGTTTGGGGAGATTTTTTTTTTTTGGGGGGGGGGGTTAAAAAACAAAATTAAGAAAATATATTGGAATGCTTAAGGAGGGAGGGAGGGAGATACCTCAAAGGGTTCAATTTATTGCAGAAAACATCCCAGCTCTCATTGAGCCTTCGGAAAAATACAAAATTAGTTCTATGGGAGACAAGAGGGATGGTGGAGGAAGATACTGACGTATAATCCCCATGATTATACCAGACAATAACCAGGACTTATGTTTCGGGGGATGGGGTTTTATTTTTTTTTTTTTTGGGGGGGGGACTTATAAAAAACAATAAACCCAAAATGAGCAGAGTTTCTTTCGTATAGGAGAGGGAATTTCCCTTCCTCATCCATACATCCACCTCATGGTCGCAGAAACTTCGAAGGGTACTTACTAGATTAGAAATTGAGAGTTCTAGTTCATTTTTTTCTAAGTCGAAAGTGATTGGAGACCAGCCAGCCGCGGGGGTTGAGGGGGGATTTCCTTGGGGCATTTTCTATGTGGGGTATTTTTTGGTGTGGGGGGTATTTACCACACGGGGAGAACATTTTCCTTGGGGGTGTTTCCAAGATTTTTCTGCGCGGGAGGGGGGGCATTTTTTAAGTAGGGTTAGGGGTTAATTTTTGAGGGAGGGGGTTTTTCCAGGGGAAATTTTCCGAAGGAGAGTATTTTCCGAGGGTATTTTCCAGAAGGGTAGTTTCCGGTGGGTAAATGCCGGCCACGGGCTGCAATAGTCCTTAGTTGCCTTCACTGGCAGAAATGTTGAGGGACGAAGGCTTTGGTTTTGTTTCTATCTCTTAAGAGCAATATGATTGTAGATCCGTCAACATTTTGAAATATTACGTCTTTAAAAAGCTATGATAAAACGTTCCTTAGAGACGGTCTAAAACTACACTTTTTCAACTTAAGCGCGACTTGTATCTTTATTCGCCAACTTAAAAGAAATGTCGTTACTCTTAAAATACATTTTTTACGTAAGCTAATGTTGTGTATCTTAGTCCCAAAATGTATATCTAGCCCTAGCTTTGCTATTATTTCTAAGACCGTAGCTAAGACAACGTTACTAGTAGTATGCTAAGTATGGATTCTATGACTCTATGTTCCTTCCTGTGCTATTCTACGACTCTATGTTCCCTCCTGTGCTATTCTACGGGACCTCTACCCCTTTTCAAAGAGAGTGAATAGCCTGTCACAATGTCGTATGGATTCTAAGGGTTTATGTTCCTTCCTATGCTATTCTACGGGAGTAGAAAGACCCCTATTGCTCGTGACGGGACTCCATATATGGCTAATACACGAGAACACCACTGCTGCCATCTACAATTTAGTCTGACGGGCTATAATTTATTCAAGGATTATCGATCGAGTCTAATGAGGTCAAAGTCAATTGATTTGTTGTTGTTCGTCCATGGGAATTGTCTCCGGGGCGAAGTTTGCACATGCGCATTAACGAGGGAGAGATGTATTGATCTAGGACTCGAGGGGAAATGAATTTCCGAGAACTTGATTTGTATAATCGAGGGGAATGTATTGATCGACTCGAGGGAAATTTATTTGTTGTTTCTAAGGCGAATTATTGATCCATGAAAGGGGAATTTATTTGTTGTTTCTAAGAGGAATTATTGATTCAAGAAAGGGGAATTATTGATTCAAGAAAGGGGAATTATTGATCCAAGAAAGGGGAATTTATATGTTGTTTCTAAGGGGAATTATTGATTCATGAAAGGGAATTATAAATGACATCACTTGTTTCCTAGGAATTATACGGGACTCTAAAGAGATAAATTAATATTCTATTTTTAAATACGGCTTCTTTGATCTTAGGTCTGAGGGATAAACGGTCTTTAGGTCAGAGTGAAAAATTAATATTCTATCGAAACCATAATAGTGTAACCAAGAACATCTTAGAGATGAAGAGATTAACGCGGGAAAGGGTTTCCTAGGAATTTCAAATGTGACAGCGCAGGGATGCCAAAAAAAGGAACACACAGAAATTACGTTTAGGGATTATTTGGGCGAAACCATTTTAGACATTTTAGGGGATTATTTGAGCAAAACAGTTAGAGACATTTTAGAAGATGATTTTAGAAGATTGTTTAGAAGATGATTTGGGGTGAAACTCTGTGGTCGTTATAATACACAAGTTCTATTTGAACAGTGTTGTGAGGTCTTCTACACCTACCCCAAAGGACCCTCCTACCCCCACCCCAAAGGGCCCCAACCCCCGAATCCCAATGGGGCCCCAAATGCCCCCGGACCCCCAAACGCTCCCCGTACCCCCTAAGGGCCCCCGGGCCCCAAAAGAGCCCCCAGTCCCCCACCCCCACCCCAACTTTTTGCCCCATTTTTTAATACTTTTTATTTTTTTCTTTTTATTTTTCGTTGGTGCTTATGATCCTTGATGGTTCGTACTCACATACACCTTACTACTTGATTTGCAAGGATTTCTTAGGTTTGTTCTGAATTTCTTTATTAAAATCCTTTTCTTGCCATCTACATCTCTCTTAGTATCAACTTTTTAGTATGCTATAACGTTAGACCCTATTTTAAATTGACAACACTGTTCAAACACCACTTGTGTATTATACAGAACAGATCGGAGAGGTAAAGCTAGGTCAACTCACAATGTAATTCTATCATCATTAACCATTTTCATAGATTGATGTTGTCTCAAACTTATAACAAATTGCCTGAGTTAACAAGCCCTTCGGGGTTACCTTAACTGCTAATCGGTTTAACCCTTTTTCTCCACCTTCATATGATCCAATTCGCAAATTTTATCTAGCTCTGTTTTTTTCCCTATTATTCAAACAAGAAAATTGTTTCTTTATCTTGCTCTACCCCTCCCCCTGAAAAAAACTATACATGTGCCTGAACAAAACTTTTCCTATTTTCTGAACATTTCGTATTCAAATTATAAAAATTGTTTCTTTATTATACCCTACCCCTCCCCGGAAAAAAAACGTTCTATGTACCTGAGCAAAACTTTTCCTATTTTCTGGACATTTCTTATTCAAATTATAAAAAATCATTTCTTTATCATGCCCTGCTCCTCTCCCCGAAAAAAACTATACATGTGCCTGAACAAAACTTTTCCTATTTTCTGGACATTTCTTATTCAAATTATGAAAAATTGTTTCTTTATCTCGAGTTAAGGCAATTGTCCAAAAAATAGATGTTGCCTCAGAAACCCGTCTGATGTATACAATCTCAATTTGACAATTTCTAGTTTTTGTTTTGCTTAAAAAAAAACACACGTTATGATGACGTACTCACTCTCTTTGAAAAGGTGTAGAGGCCCCGTAGAATAGGATAGGAAGGAACATAAACCCTTAGAATCCATACGACATTGTGAGAGGCTATTCACTCTCTTTGAAAAGGTGTAGAGGTCCCGTAGAATAGCACAGGAGGGAACATAGAGTCGTAGAATAGCACAGGAAGGAACATAGAGTCATAGAATCCATACTTAGCATACTACTGTTACTTTCCCTTAAAATATGATCCTTATTATTTGTTCCCAGTGAGTTTAATGGTAATGAGTAAAAAAAAAGAATTATTTCTAATGAAAGTTACTCAAAGCGAACAAAAATTATTGCTTCTTAGTTTTCAATATTTATATATCTATATATATATATATATATATTATATATATATATATCTATATATATATATTATATATCTATATATATATATATAGTATATATATATATATATATATATTATATATTATTATATATATATATATATGTATATTATATTTATTATTATATATATTCTATATATATATATATCTATATATATATATGCAATATTGGTTAAAATAAACTGAATTGTGATATTTCTTTAAATTTGTAGAATTCTGAAAAACTAGCGCTTTACTGAAAGAAACAACATTTGTCTATTATTTTCGTTTTTCCTTCTAGCCTCAGATGTCGTTGCGCTTCATTTAAGTGTATCATTACCCCATACATTTTTCCATGCCTTTTGCTTTATCTGTTCCAATTCATTCGAAATCATTTGTAATTTCACAAGACTTTACAGATACCAAAAACAGATAGCCTACGTGTAATTTTTCTGTAGAGGGTTTTCAACAATTGCAATTTCAATGGTGCTTTTTTCATGTTGAACGATTGTTTTTTTTTTGAAGGTTTCAGACTTTTTTCAAATTCATATAAATTTATTTTCAAAATGAAATTTTACTGTCAAGGTTAATCGAAATAATAGTTACGATTCCTGAATTTTTCAAAGGGCAATTTTTCTTACTAAGCAGTTTTGTTAAAGGTGCAGTTTTAAACTTTTCATTACTTTTGGCTGTAGTTCGCCGTTTACTGCGTTGTAGCTATTGCAACAGCCATGTAAACAATTTGATTATATCAGGGATCAAATTTCTTACTAATAAACACTTGACTTTATTTGCAGAACTCTGCAATTGCGTTGCATTATTATTTCTATATCTTTGCGCAACCCCTTGCAAGATGACGGATTTTCCTAGCCTAAAATTTATCGGAAATGAACAGAATGTAGACTAGGTAGCACGTTGTGTTACTTTTACCCCCAGAAAATGAACATCGTTTAAAATTCATATTAGATTAGAAAAATTAGCTTTTTTATGAAACTAGAGGCTGAATATATATTTTTTCTAAATCTTAAATCAATTGGATATCTCAGAATTTTCTTTTGATAGCAATTTGGCTCTCTTTGGGGCAAATCTGTAGTTTAGTTGTAAAAAAAAAGTAATAAAAAAAGTAGGTGGTGTAGCTTGGTGGTAGAAAGTAGCAAAAAACGGTACTTTCTCGTGGCACAATATTTTTGGCTACTTAGAAATGGTTGCAGAAACTGTAACTTCTGTTCAAATAATCCATCTTCTAATTTTCTAGGACCATAGGTTTAAATCTATCATCCCAGGGCAAACAAGAACACACACAAAAAATAAACCCACATCCGTCACCTATCTTATGGGAGCAAATGCAAAATTACATATTTTTGTATATAGAAGCTTTAAACCTTTACAATAAGATCCTCTGATACGCTGAATTCCAAGATGTGATCTTCATCAGGATAACTTGACTATTTAGGGGTGTTTCTGCCCTGTCTCGGAAATCAGGCATATTTTGTTAGACTCGTGGCTTCTGATGGGTAACTTTAAGCTTAAGAATTCAATAGATTTAGAATCAGCACAAAAAGCAAATTCTTTTGGTGTATCAATTGTCATCACAAATTCATTTTTAGAGCTTCGGTTGCTATTAGTCAGAGTCACACCGCACTTGCAGTTTTTCACCATGAACTTTTTGACTCAAAAGTCACTGTCAGTGAGAGAGGAAAAATCCCCGTTCAACAAAATTAAAAACTGCACTGTTATGATCAACAGTCTAATTTCATGGATTTAGTGTTCTCGGCTTTAGGTTCTTTCCTATCAAATTTTTAGCGAAAAGGATACTTTAACATGGTAGGTAGGGAAAAATCCCTTCCGTACGTACTCTCAGCCCAAATGGCTGGCCCCAATAAGTTCCAACTGAACCTGAAGCGAAATTCAGGTAAAGGAAGCATGGCTCTGAAACTCACCGTTTTAATGTATTATTTCAGATTCTATGTGAAGTCGGTCATGTAAAGTTTTAAGCCGATTGATGGACTAAATTACATAATAGCCCTTCTGCTGAAAAGCTGGTGTTGGACTACGAACCCTCTTTAGTAAGTAAGTAAGTTTATTTATAATCCGCAATATAAAATAAATGCGGAGTAAAAAAGAAAAAACAAAATAATATTATCCACAAGGAAATAATAAGAAAAACACAACATAAAGCACATAACAATATTTATAAATCTCTAATCTGGAAAAAAATAAGTGAGGGGGTCACTGGCACATATCTTCTTTTGTGGCTCCCATTATACATATTAAACATTTCTAGGTGAATCCACTTAAAGCACCACGCAAAATGTCTTTGTTTCTTCTAAAGTGTGGGCAGGAAGATGAATCGGAAATTCTATAGCTGACTAATTTTCTGGAGCTGACCCATCAAGGTGAAACATGGCTAACTTTCTGTAAACAATTTGGATGTAGGAAAACGTACGTGTTGGAAGGGCTTATTACCTGTTTTAGCGCTCCAATCATTGATCCCGACTCCAAGAAGCTCAAATACAACTAACTTTGGCAAAAATCTGATGATGACCAGGCTGGGGGGGGGGGCAAGGACCAAAAGGCCTATTTTTGTTACTAATAATATAGATTGAAAATGCTTATCTTAATATTGTTCGAAAAAAGTGCATTATGGCTATATTCGTGCAAAAAATTTACCAGAAAGGGGGATAGGAGGGTGGGAATGGTTCTACTTCATGTTTCTAACTAGGTTTCAAGCCAGTTAAGGACTTAGCTCGTTTGGCACTGAATTTGAACTTGGCTCGTTTTTACGCAAGTGCCTTAGTCTGATTTATTTTCAATGTCTACCACGACAATGAAGTTGACAGTTTATTTTAAGAATGGCAGGAAACTTTGTGAAAGATGCGGATACATTACACTTTTTCAGTCCCTCAAGGACTATTGATCAGCGTTAAAAATAAATCCTAATTCTCTTAGTTAAAACGTTTCTTTTGTAGCCTTGGGCCAACTTTCTAACATCACAACATGGAAAGGAACAAAAGAGATACTCCAATTTTGCGGTAATGTAAGAACTATTAAAGTTTAGGAGTCACATGTAATATGGTGCCTATAAAAAAAAATGAAAAGAAAAAATTCAACTGAAATCACAAACAGTTTTGGCTTGTAAAAGTTGGTGGCAGCACTTTCAAACTCACGGGAAAATACTCCTTCCTCTTCTTGTAGATCTCGTTTGGGTTAGTATGTAAAATCTTTGGCAGAACCCCATTACTGAAATCAAATTCCAAGCTCTACAATGTGTTGCTCCAGCTGAGTTGAAACTCTTATATCTTGTATTACCAAGTTGTGATCAATCCAACTTCACCACTACAGGGCAAGGTAAATTCTCCTTTTCTGAATCTCTAAGTTGTTCTATTTGTTATTCTAAGACAATATTTTGGTGATACTGGGCTAGTGGTGTTTCCCTGTAAGACAATCCGAATTTACATCCATTTCCAAATGGGTTCCCAGAGAAAACTAGAGAAAAAGTCGGCAAGCGTTGAATAAATTGCCCTCAACCACGAATAGCACTCATGGCCGAGATCACAGCATCAGGATATCGGCACCTGCGTTACACAGACTTCATATCATCCGTAGGCTAAAGTTTGCTGTTTCTTAGGGCCAGGGAGCCTCATCATTTAAACCCTTTTATATTTTAGTCTAACTTCAATTTTGAACTGATGCCTGGATAGAGCTCTCCACTCATAAAAACAGTCACGGCTAGAAAAAAACAAGAGCTTGGTGGAACAGTTTCCGATATTATTCTGATAGGCAGATATTTCAGATGGTCCCTTACCGATTTCCCACCATAGAATCAAATTGGAGGCTGAGTAGGTAAAATAGGACACAATTAAAATGTCACTCCCTAGAAAAGTTAAGGGATATTTATCTATGCATGGGTTATGTTTTTATAGAAATTCAACATTTGAGCAGGTCTTAGAATTATGGCACCTTAGCAGCACAGTGGAAAATTCGGTATCAAGTGAGTAGGAAGTGCAGGTAAGAATAGAGCAAGCCAGAGGAGCTTTTAATAGATTAAAGTTAGTATGGGGATCGAAAAAGTATCCTATGAAGTTGAAATCATGGATATTTAATAGCAATATCCTCTCTGCACGTCTCTAGAGCAGTGAGTGCTGAAAATTAGACCAGTAGCTAGAGGTACGGATTCTTACCTTCAAAAACAACTGTCTTCGAAGGATCCTGAACATCCTGACTGGAGAGATCAAGCCACAAGCTAGAAACTCCACTCTATCTCATGCCAGCCCATGGTTATTGACGTCATTGGGCAACAAAGATGGCCCATTCCCGACTGTTTTATATTCTAACATCATTGATTCTTTTTATTCGAGAAACTTTTTTTTACTTAATCCTACAAGACACGCATCATTTATTTCTGCAGTTAGATAATAGTGACACTGAAAAGGACACACCACAAGAGTGAAAAATAATAGTGCGAATATATAAGCCAAGAAAAACTCGTCTTCAAGGTAGACACATAGGCTACCCATCGTATACGATACGACAAGCTTCTGTTTTTGCTATTAAAGTTAAGGGGTTCTTCTCAACATACGGTTGGAAATATGAATATTTTCAAATCTAGATAGACTTATTCAATTCTCTCGTATATATAGAACATGAATTAGTACAATTCTATATGAAAACACGTGGGAAATAAACACCTGTTGTTTTTGCCTCTATTCTTATCCCTTCTACTCTTAAATAACCTGTCACTCCTTATCTGCCCTCAGGGGAACTTGGAAAAATAATTTATGGCGGTAATTAGTTTATTCTCTTTCCAAAGAGATAAAGTAGCCTAAAAACAATGTTACTAATGCTGGTTTTTATTATCAGAGGCAACGCTATAGCGTTGCTTACTAGAAAAGGCCATAAGACTTCAATGCTTTATTATTTTTTCCCCAAAGGCACTTCATATGGAAGGAGTTGTCGTATAAACTTCGGAAGGGTCTCATTTGATTGGAAATCGGACGATCTAGTGCTTTTTTTAAGAGTCAAATACAATTTGGGTGCTACTATCCCCCTCTTTTCCCCATTTGCATCCGATTAAAATTTTGAGATAGCCATTTTGTTCAAATTAATCCTAAGATCATGTAACCATGCCTCAAGGGTTTACACAACCTTTCAGAACCAGGGGGTAAGTATTGTAAGTTATTCCCAGGGGGCATGCAAGGTTTGTATGAAAAGGAAATTTTTGTAGGAGACTCGTCTAATTAGAAATTGAAAGATCTAGTTCCCGTTTTAAGAGTCAAACGTTTTGGAGGACAACTAGTCCCCCTCCCTCCCTCTTTTCCCCAAATGCATCCGATCAAAATTTTAAGAAAGCCAATTTGTTTCAAATAGTTCAAAGATCATATAACAAAGCCTCCGGGGTTGGCTCGACCTTCCAGAGCCCGGGGATAAGAATGATAAGCTATGACCCGGGAGCATATAAAGTTATATGGAAGGGGTGGTAGTATCAATGTTCACACACACAGGGGGCTCACATTCACACAAACACACAATCACTCACTAGCGCTCACTCATCCACTCAATCACTCAAACTCACAAATACTTACAGTCACTCACTTACACTCACTCATATTCAAACTCGCACTAGCACTCACACTTGCACTCACACTCACTCACTATCAGACTCACAATCGCATTCACTCACTCTCAAACTCGCAAGTAATTATATTGCTTCCAGGTTTTTTAATTTGATAGCCTAGATCCTTCATGCTTCGTCTTTCCACTTGCATTTGAATATTTTAAACTTGCATTTTTTAAGAATGATGACGTAGAAATGGGAATTTTATAGAAGGGGTGCTCGTATAAACTTCGGAGGGGGCTCGTTCGATTGGAAATCAGAAGTTCTGGAGCCCTTTTTAAAAATCAAAATTGATCGGAGGACAACTAGCCCCCACGGGCCCTCTTTTCCTCAAATGTATTTGATCCAAATTTTGAGATACGCATTTTTTTCAAAACAGTCCAAAGATGAAATAACTATGCCCTGGGCGTGCCGGTCTTTAGGGGTGGCAAGTGGTGTGACTGCACCTGGCCCCACGTCTACTGTGGCCCTGTGCTAAAAGGGCCACCTAGTGCCGTTCGTCGTTGCACGGTTATTATCTGCCGTCATGCCAAAACCACAACGCTCCCGCTGAGCCCTAGGAATCATATTGTTTCCGCTCCCGCTGGAAGCTATATTATTATTGCTCTCCCTAAATTATGACCAAAAAGTCAGGCCCTATGCGGAGGTAGCTGCACAAGGCCCCTCATACCAGTGAGGCCTCCTCTGCCTCCAGGGTTGAAAACCCCCCACAGCCAAAAAGGGCAAGAATTTTAAGTTATGCAAGCTGTCCATTGTTGACATATAAGATTTTTATGGAAGGGGGTCGTATAGAATCCGGAGACGTGTCATTCGATTTTAGATCAAAAGTTCTTGTTCTCTTTTTAAGAGTCAAGAGTAATCGGAAGGAAACCAGATCCCTCCCCCCATAAACACACCCCTTTTCTCCAATACTTTTGATGGTAATTTTGAGATAGCCAATTTGTTCAAATAGTGTAAATGTCAAACGACTATGGTGCCGAGTTTGATACCCCAGCCCTCAGGGCAAAGGCTTGAAGTTATGCTAGTTGCTCATTATTAACATATAAGGTTTTTATGGAAGGACTAGTCGTATACACTATGGAGGGTGATCGCTCGATTGGAAATCGAAAGTTCTAGTATCATTTTTAAGAGTCGACAGTGATTGGAGTGTTGATCAATCGAAAGTCCACCCTCCATCACCCTTTTGACACCCTTTTTTCTCCAAATCCATTCGATAAAAAATTTTATATTGCCATCTGGTTCAAAATAGTCCAAAAGTCAAGTAACTATAACTCGGGGGTGGACAAATCCCCCACAGCCCCGGGCAAGAACTATAACTTATGAAAGTTGTCCATTGTTAACATATAAGGTTTTTATAGAAGATGTCATATTAACTTTGGAGGGGGCTCGTTCGATTGTAAGTCAAAGTTAAAATTAATTTTTAAGAGTCAAAAGCGATCAAATGGCAACTAGCCCCCCCACCCAATTTTCTCCAAACGCATCTGGTCAAAATTTTAAGGTAGCCATTTTGTTCAAACATATACCAAAGGCCAAATAGCTATGCTTTTTGGGTTGACCCCCCCCAGCCTCCTGAGCAAAAGCTGTAAGATATGCAAGTTGCTTATTATTACTTTGATAGTTTTTTTACTTTGATACTCCGAATTACTGATTTGCGGGGCAACTTTGATTTACGGGGCAAGGTTTATAAGTTATGCAAGCTGCTTATTGTTAGTTTAGAACTTTGCTTACTTTGACACTTTCTTTACTTTGATACTTTGTTACTTTGATATTGTTACTTTGAAGCTAGTTTGGATACTTTGATGAGACTTTGATTTTGAAAAAAAAAACGATTTTGAGATGGGTAATATTGAAAAACTTAAAACTTTGGCAATTAAAAACGACTAAAATTTAATTTGAAAAAATGCTCCGAAAAAGAATTTATTCAAAGAATAGTAAAGGCCATATTAAATCTAAAATCGGCACAATTAAATTCATATAATAATTCAAACTCAAAACGACCAGAAATTATTATTAAAGAATAAATGAAACCCGAAACGAACAGAAACTAAATAAACGATGATAACAAACAAACGTACAACACTTGCTACTATAATTAAATAGATAAATCTTAAAACGAGGAAGTAAGACAAATAAACGAGTAGTGAGACGAGAGAAAGAAAGAAAATTAAAAGAATTTTATATAGGAATTCTGTCAAATCCCCCCCCAGTGTAAAATGTCCCCTGTAAAGGTCACCCCGGAAAATTTCCCTCCCACGAAAAATTATCTCCATGGAAACCCACGCCAAGCACAAAATCCCCCTTCCCCAGAAAATATCTGTATACTTACCAATAACAAGCACTATCCGTAAATTTCAAACTTACAGGCAAATTTCATACCTTACAGGCCTCGCCCCAGGGGCTGTGGGGGGTTATTTTATCCCTACAGGCACAGTTATTGGATCTTTCATCTGTGCTGAACAAAATGAATATTTCAAAATTTTTATTGAAGGACTTCGGGGGAAAAGGGGCGTGTAAGGGGGGCTACGCTGAATCCGATGGGATGATTTTCATTCAGATTCCCTGACTTTTAGGGGTTTTTCCCTCCTTCTTCAAAATCAAGCAAGATTTCGCACGCCCGTTACTTTCGATGGGTAAAATTAAAATTAATGAATCTTATAAATTTTGGATCAGCATAATATGCTGATTCTTTTGATGTATACATTTTTATCAAAATTACCTTCTTTTAGAGTTTCGGTTACTATTGAGCCGAATCGCTCCTTCCTTACAGTTCGCTATCACGAACTGTTTGATATGACCTTTACTTTTCTTTGAAAAAAATCTTTTTTCGGAACGTTATTTTTTAACTAATTTTAACAAAGAACTGAAAGTAGTACTTATTCCATATCCTCAAAGACTACGGGCATCATTTCTGGAATACAGGGTTGTTTCACAGAGGATTTGGTGCTAGCAAGAAAATATGGTAAAAGGTAAAGATCTATGTGTCATTAATCTCATTTATACTTATATTAACTAAAAAATACAAGTTTTTTTAACTGAATTATTCAGAAATTATTCCGTATGTGAAAGGGGCTGTCCCTCCTCAACGCCTCGCACTTTACGCTAAAGTTTTTATTGTTTTAAAAAACAAAGTTGTGAGAAAGAGTCAAACTTTAGCGTAAAGAGCGAGGCGTTGAGGAGGGGACCCTTTCATATACGGGATAATTTCTGTTCGTTTTAAGTTTTAATGTTGCTAATTACTTTCAGTTAAAGAAACTTGTTTTTTTTAGTTAACTTCTGAACGTTTTTGAATTAATGCAGCTTTGATTTTGGCTCACCGTACATGAATAATTAAAACGAAATTCGCATGTCAATTTTCCTTTTTTTGGCTAATTGGCTTTCTCGAAAATTTGTTCTGACGTAACTTACGAAGTAACTTACGTAACGAATTTTTATATTCGTATGTTTTTATTATGTATATTAGGGAGTTTTCTCCCTAGTAAATACCTCGCTCTTTACGCTAAAGTTGGAATTTTGTTCGAATCACAAACCCCTGAACCACAAAGGCCGGTTAATTAGAATAGATAGCTCTTTTGAAAGTACTAAAAAAAACTTTAGCGTAAAGAGCAAGGTATTGACTAGGGGGCGAACCCCCTCGTATACGTAATAATTTCTGTTCGTTTTAAGTTTTAATGTTGCTTCTTACTTTCAGTTGAAAAAAACTTTTTTTATTTATTTAATTTCTGATCTTTTTTTAAATAATGCTGGGAAATCTGGCCCCCCTTCATAGAAATGTCCCTTCCCCCAAGGTAATATCCTCCATGGACAGATCCTCCCCAGTAACCCCCACTCTGACTCCGACCCCCCCCCCCCCCACTAGAAAAAATTCCTCCTGAAAACGCCTGTATACTTCCCAATAACTAATACTATGTGTAAACAATGGGACAAGTTTATAACTTACAGCCCTTCCCCCGGCAACAGTGGCGGATTAAGTCATCTTCAATGACGTATTAATTACATTTTTCGACTATGCTGAACAAACTGGCTATATCAAAATTTTGATTGGCTGACTTCGGAAAAAAAATGAGTGTGGGAGGGGGCCAAGTGGCCCTCCGATTTTTTTGGTCACTTGAAAAGGGCACTAGAACTTTTAATTTCCGTTCGAATGAGCCCTTTTACGATATTCAGGGACTACTGGATCCATACGATCATCCCTGGGAAAAAACAGAAAAAAAATAACAACAAATAAACACGCATCCGTGATCTTTCTTCTGGCAAAACATACAAAATTCCACATTTCTGCAGATAGGACTTTGAAACCTATATAGTAAGGCTTTCTGATACGCTGAATCTGATGGTGTGATTTTCATTAAAGTTCTATGACTTTTAGGGGTTGTTTCCCCCTTTTTTCAAAAATTATGCAACTTTTCTCAGGCACGTAACTTTTGATGGGTAAGACTAAAATTGAAGAAACTTGTATATTTGGAATCAGCATAAAAATCTAATTCTTCTGATGTATCTATTGGTATCAAAATTCCGTTTTTTTTAGTTTCGGTTACTACTGAGCAGGGTCGCTCCTTACTTACAATTCGTTACCACGAACTGTTTGATACAAACGTTTGATACAATTTACTGTTTGATATAATTTATAATAGATAGAGCAATAGTGTTTCCTCATAGGCAGCTCAATAGTGATGTCAAACAGTTCGTGGTAACGAACTGTAAGTAAGGAGCGACCCGGCTCAATGGTAACCAAAACTCTAAAAAACGGAATTTTGATGCCAATAGAAACATCAAAAGAATCATATTTTAATGCTGATTTCAAATATCTAAGTTTCATCAACTTTAGTCTTACCCATCAAAAGTCACGTGCCTGAGAAAATTTGGCTAATTTTAGAAAAAAGGGGGAAAGACCCCCTAAAAGTTATGGAACTTAATGAAAATCACACCATCATATTTAGCGTATAAGAGAACCCTACTGTAGAGGTTTCAAGCACCTATCTACAAAAATGTGGAATTTTGTATTTTTTGCCAGAAAAAAGATCACGGACACGTGTTTAATTGTTTTTTTTGTTTTTTGTTTTTTTTCCCAGGGGTGATCGTATCGACCCAGTGGTCCTAGAATTTCGTGGGAGGGCTCATTAGAGCGGAAATTAAAAGTTCTAGTGCCCATTCTAAGTGACCAAAAAAAATTGAGGGCAACTAGGCCCCCTCCCACGCTCATTTTTTCCCCAAAGTCACCCGATCAAAATTTGAGAAAGCCATTTTGTTCAGTATGGTCGAAAATATGATAATTATGTCTTTTAGGATGATTTAATCCTCCGAAGTCCCCGGGGGAGGGCTGAAAGTTATGAACTTTACCCAATGTTAACATATAGTATTGGTTATTGGGAAGTATACAGACGTTTTCAGGGGGATTTTTCTGGTAGGTGGGGGGGGGAAGGTCGGGGGTTATATGGGAGGATCGTTCCTTGAAGGAATTTTTCGTTGGGGAAGGGACATTGCTATGAAGGGGGCGCCGGATTTCCCAGCATTAATAAAGAAAAAGATCAGAAATTAAATAAAAAAAAACGAACAGAAAATATTACGTATATGATTGGGTCCACCCCCTAGTCAATACCTCGTTCTTTAAGCCAAAGATTTTTTAGTACTTTCATAAGAGCTATTTATTCTAATTAACGGCCTTTGTGACTAAGGGGTCATTTTTAAAGAATTGGAACAAAATTCGAACTTTAGCTTAAAGAGCAAGGTATTGACTAGGGGCGAACCCCTTAATATACGTATTAAAAATCTATAAATATAGAAGTTCGTTACGTAAGTTAATTCGTAAGTTACATATATTTATTACAAATAAAAACGTTCGTAAATAAAATTAAACAAGTTTCGAGAAAGCCATTTAGCCAAATAAAAGTAAAATTAATATGCAAATTTTGTTTTAATTATTCATGTACGGTGAGCCAAAATCAAAACCTGCATTAATTCAAAAACGTTCAAAAATTAAATAAAAAAAACAAGTTTTTTTAACTGAAAGTAAGGAACGACGTTAAAACTTAAAACGAACAGAAATTATTCCGTATATGAAAGGGGCTGTCCCCTCCTCAACGTCTCGCTCTTTACGCTAAAGTTTGACTTTCTCACAACTCTATTTTTTTTTAAACAATAACAAACTTTAGCGTAAAGAGCGAGGCGTTGAAGAGGGGACAGCCCGTTTCATATACGGAATAATTTCTGTTCCTTTTAAGTTTTAACGTCATTCCTTACTTTCAGTTAAAAAAAACTTGTTTTTTTTTATTTAATCTAAGAAAAGAATGATATGATTTTAATTTATTATCCATTTTTTTCATAAGAAATACACTTCGCCACGTGGGAGGCCACTTCGTAGGGAAGTAGCTATCGTAGAAACTATGGAGAGGGGGGGGGGGCTTTCAGCTTAAAATAAAAATTTATAATGCCTCTTATAGAGCCAAAATTGAATGCAGAGTAACCCGGCCCCCTCCGACGCCGTGTTTTGCTGCCCTTCCCCAAAACACAGTCGATCAAAATTGAAGAGAGCTATTTTGTTCAAAATAGCCTAAATATCCGACTACTAAGATAATCCCCACAGCGCCCTGGGGCCTGGGCTTTAAAACATGTGAGTTACCCTTTGTTTAATCACGGGTTTTAGTATTGGGAAAGGAGGCATGTCTGAACATGGGTGTCCAAAAATGCTAAGTGCATTAAGGTGAAATTTTCATGGAATTTTAAGAAAGGTGTTAAACCAAATCAATAGAGTCAATGTGCAAGCACTTTGTCAAAAGGGTTCATATATTGAGGGATATCTAAAACGTAGCCAAAATACAATACATGCTAAGTGCATTTAGTTGAAACTCGTCTAAAGGATGAATCTGCAATTTATTAGGAACGGCTATTGGTCTGAAGTTGATACTTTCTTGCCATATTAAGGGGGATGTTGAAAAAAGCCAAAACACAATAGGTACATCCGGATTGTCAAAAGGACATGTTTGCAATATCTCAGGATTGGCTTAGGGTATGAAATAGAAACAGTTAAGGTAAGTTTGGGGGGATATTGAATTCAATCAAAAGACACTACGTGCATCCAGGTTGTTTAAATGATGTATATGTAATATCTCAGAAACGACTAAGGGTATTTAGTTTTAATTTTCAGGTAATGTTGAAGTAAGTCAAAAGAGACCATTTGCATCTAGGTTGTCGAAAGACATATCTGCAATATCTCAAGAATATATTAGGGTATCAAGTTGAGACTTTTGAGAAAATTAACTACTAATGGCAAGTAGTAGACAATTTCACGGAACATTGGGTTGGATGTTAAATTTAGCCAAAAGACACTATGGACATCCAGGTTGACATAAAGGACGATCAAAATATATTACGAACGACTCGGAGTACAAAGTTAAAACTTCCAACGTATGTTGAACTAAATTATGAGATGGTATGTGCGTCCAGATTGTGGAAAGGGGGTTTCTGTGAAGTTACAGAAACGACTAAGGGTATTAAATTTAAGCAGCCAGAGCAAGCTGAGAGGGATATTGAAATCAATCAAAAGACACTGTGTGCATCCAGGTTTTCAAAAGGGCTTGTAAGTAGGAGGGACCTAATGACTCCGATACGAACATAATTTATGCATGTTTTTGTTCTGTTTTTTGATGTTTTTTCATGGTTTTGTTCTGTTTGATGGTTATATTGTTGTTTTTCTTCTGTTTGTTGATGGTTATGTGATGGTTTTGTTCTGTTTGATGGATATTTGATGAGTTTTTTTCATGGTTTTATGATGATTTCTGTTTTGTTTGTTGATGATTGTTTGATGATTATGAGTGTTGGTCAATTTATTTGTAGTTTTCATGGAGGTAGACATAAGTCCAACAACAATTGCTGGATGTTTCTTGGATGTAGACATAAGTCAAACAACAATTGCTGGATATTTCTTGGATGTAAACATTTTCATGGTTATATAATGGTTTCTGTTCTTGTTATTGGAGGGTTATTTGACAATTATGAGTGTTGGTCAATTTATTTGTTGTTTTCATGGATGTAAAGATAAGTCCAACAGCAATTGCTGGATGTTTACATAACTTCAACAACAGCTTGGATGTAGGGGAGTTCTAAGTGTATTGATCCACTATGGGGACAGGATTTCCGGGAAATTGATTTGCATAATCGATGGAGAATTCTATTATGAGGGGATTTCATTTTTAAATATGGCTTCTCTGGTCTTTAGGTCTGAGAGATAAATTAATGTTCTATTTTTAAATATGGCTTCTCTGGTCTTTAGGTCTGAGAGATAAATATTAATATTCTATCGAAGCCATAATAGTGTAACTAGGAACACCTTAGATTTTTTCAGAAGTTAATACGAGATCAAGACAGATTGAATATATTTTACGCGGGAAATAGTTTCCTGGGAATTTCAAATGTGACAGCGCAGGGATGCCGAAACAAAGGAACACGCAGGAATTACTTTTAGGGGATTATTTGGGCGAAACAAATTAATCGGCATTTTAGGGATTTTTTTGGGCGAAACAGTTTTGAGACATTCTAGAAGATGATTTGGGGTGAAACTCTGTGGTCGTTATAATACACAACTTCCATTTGAACAGTGTTGTAAGATCCCCTACCCAACCCCCCAAAGGGGCCCCCTCCCAACTTTTTTGCCCCCCCCCCCATTTTTTACACTTTTTTATTGCACTTGAGAACAAAAGGGCCCCCGGGCCCCAAAAAGCCCCCCCCCCAACCCGAACCCCCCCCCCCCCCCCATTTTGTAATACTTTTTTAGCACTTGAGACACAGAAGGTTCCCCCCAAAAAAATTTTTGGCTCCTCCCCCCAAATATATCTTTTCAGAACAAGTTCTTTACTGTCCCTCATAAACCAATTTTACAACTTGAAGTACTCATCCTTCTCACCCCCAACTTTACATTATGGCTTTTTGAATACCCCAACACGAAGCAATACTTTTCAAAAGGCTTTATTATATCTTTTCAGAACAAGTTCCTTTCTTAATATCCCTCTTAAATCTATTTTACAAGTTGAAGTACTCATCCTTTTCACCCACAACTTTACCTTACGGCTTTTTGCATACCCCAACACCAAGCAATACTTTTCAAAAGGCTTTATTATATTATTTCAAAACAAGATCTTTTCTTAATATCCCTCCTAAACCAATTTTACAAGTTTAAGTACTCATCCTTTTCACCCACAACTTTACTTTATGGGTTTTTTGAATACCCCAACACGAAGCAATACTTTTCAAAGGCTTTATTATATTTTTCAGAACAAGTTCTTTTCTTAATATACCTCTTAAGCCCATTTAACAAGTTTAAGTACTCATCCTTTTAACACACAACTTTACTTTATAGCTTTTTGAATACCCCAACACCAAGCAATACATTTTAGTTTTAGGTAAGTGATTTTGGACTTGTAGTTTAGTTTTAGCTAAGAGTTTTAGTTTAGAGTTTTAGCCTAGAGTCATAGCTTAGAGTTTTTTGTTGCACTTTTAGTTTAGTTTAGTATTAGTTAAGAGTTTTAGTTTAGAGTTGTAGTTTAGTTTTAGTAAAGAGTTTTAGTTTAGAGTTGTAGTTTAGTTTTAGTTAAGACTATAAAATTATAGTCTTAGCTTAGAGTTTTAGTTAGAGTTATAGTTTAGTTTAATTTTAGTTAAGAGTTTCAGTTTAGACTTTAGGATAGATAGATAATTTAATACGAAATATCACCAAACGGATAAATAGTCGCATTTACAAAAAGTTATGAAAACTATTTGTTGTAATTTTCAGTGAAGTATTGTCGGAATTGAATTTTGTAGCGTTCGTGGCACTTGGATTGCTTGGTTGTAGTTGGTTTGTGTGGCGGGTCTTTGGTCGGTTATCTTGTCTGATATCGGTGGGAGAAGGTCGCGGTGTTTGGGGGAAGTCCAAGATGGACTGGGCCAAGCTCATGAGAGCTCGTGTCTTCTTTGTTCAGTTTGTGAGTTCTAGCTTCGCCAGACATTCTCATAGGGCAATTGGCTGTCTCCTAGAATGATGCGCAGGCTCTCTTTTGAATTGTTTCGAGCTTATTGCTCTGCTCTTTTGTGAGACCCAGGATGCCGACAGGGCAGGCATATTCTAGGATCGGTCGCATGTGGCTCCTATAGTAGGTGACCAGGCATTTTTGCTGAGTTGAAAGCGACGTAGCTTTGTCATCGACCTAAGCAGAGGCATAGCCTGGGACAGCAAGTGATTTTAAGTGGTCCTCCCAAGTGAGTTTATCATTGAAGATAACACCCAGGATCTTCATTTTTGTGAACTGCGGTATGCCGACGTCAGGCAAGGCGGTACGCTGTGCTTTAAGAAGGAATTTCTCATTATTGCCGACTTGGTCCTGTGATGCTGAGTTTTCTTTCTAGGTAGTCCCGTTCGAGCTTCACGACCATTTCTTCTAGTTAATGATTTCACACAGTCTTTGTAGCAAGCATCATTGTTAGGTCGTCTGCGAACTTCGCTCTGTCTCTGTGCCATTAGCTATCGTGTTGCAAGAACAGGAAAAGGTCGGACCTATTTTTGTTCCTTGAGGAATATACCACATGTAAGGTCTGTAGAGTCTGACAGTTCGCCTTTGTACCTTGTTTTTTGCTTCCGTTTTGAAAGGAAGCTTTCTACTATCTTTCTCAGGAATTCGTGAAATTGGTCATGGACTGTAGAATCTCCTCGTGCTAGACGTATCGAACGCTTTCCTGACGTCCCCGTGAAGGAGGTCGACAAATGCCTCGTCAACTTCTAGGTGACTTAGGATAGTCTCGACGATCTGGATAAGGTAGTAACTTGTACTGCACCCTCTTTGGTAGCCAACTGCTGGGAGTCTATTACTTCGCTGAGTTCCTCCAGAACCATCTGTTTATGAAAGTTTCGAATACTTTCGAGAGTAGCGGCGTGAGTGAATCGGTCGGAGGTCTCCAAGTTCTTTGGGTTTGTGACTTTTGGGAACAGGGATTACGACTGCCTCCCTTGAGCGGCTCAGGAAACGTCCCGTTATCAGTGACTGGTTGATGATGGCACGTATAGGCTCTGATAGGTAAGGAGCGTTTTCTCTTGAACAAAATTGGCGGTGGATATCCGCTGGGTGAGTGGCTTTCCGCGCAGGAATCTTTTCTAGGACCCTGCCACACTTCAATAGGCAGAACGACTGGAATCTCAGATATCTTGCGCGCTGAATGCACTCGTTTTCGGCTGGAGGGTTGGATCTGCAGATTTTGGCAAACCACTCATTGAGATCATTTGCAGTGACCTGTTCACCTTTATCTTTTTGTATGTGAAAGGTCGTCGGGCGCTGGGGGCTTATTAAATCTCTAACTGTCTTGTGGAATGATCGGAGTCGGAGTTTACTGTTTTAGAGAGCTTTTCCCCATATGCTCTTCTCAGCTTTCTACATTCGTACACCCGGTGTTCCTCATTTTTTTCCAGCGCTCTCTGTTGCTGAGGCGTGCAGTTTATTACGCTTCCTGATGAGTTTCTTGATCTCTTGTGTGACCCATGGTTTGTCCGTAGAAGAGCGTTTGACACGTTTCTCTGGAAGCATGAGTGGTAAGCGCTGGTTATCTCGGAATTTAAGAGTCCAACCATCTGGTTACGTCAGATAATCTGTACAGTTGGGACCAGTTTTTATTTACGCACCATTTAGAGAATTCTTCTTTTCCTGGTGTAGTCAGAGGTCGGCAGACGAATGTTTCCTTGGTAGCGTTGCTTGGTTCCTTTGGCTTCCACAGTACAGAGAAATGTGCGCTCCTTCCGAGTCCTGGGGCTCGATTCGGGATCGTGGTAGATTCTCCCACATCTGTGAAGATGAGGTCGATAGTTATTTTTCCGTAGTAAGAATTTTTACTACCTGCTTCAGATCAAGAGATTGACTGATCCAGCGCCTGTCAGATCATTAAAGTCGCCAAGCATACTATACCGCTATTAGGATACATGCATCGAATATCGTCGATAGACTTTTGGAGGTGGTTGATTAGGTTTTGCGGTAAGCGGCTCGCGGTGGAAAATAGAGGACTCCGAAAGTTATTGACGAAAAACGCTCTTGCAGTACTTTGGGTTTGATTTTTCACCCAGAGCAGCTCATAGGTATCTGTGTGTTCAGCGAATGTCAAAACTTCGTGTTCGATATCTGCATTTATGTAAACACCACTCCCCGCCATTTGTTATAACGTTGCCATCTTATCCTTGCGATTTTTTGTGTAAAGGTCATAGCCTGGAATACTAGCAGTCGATGGGGTAGCGGACCAAGTTTCTGTGACACAGCATACCTCAACCCTCTCACATTTCAGTCGAACGCTAAGTTCTGTGATTTTGTTGCAGAGTGACTGGGCGTTAACAAGCATGACTCTTGGAGGTCAAAAGGTTTGCTTTGCTGAGTTTTAGGAGGTCGAGTTGGTATTCTGGTCTTTTGTTGCTATTGTTGCCCTTGACCTGAGGAGGCCTCCTCATTCCGTTATGGCAGAGCTTTTGGCTCTCTTGAGCCTTCTTTCTCGGCCTGAGACTGGAGCTGGAGTGGGGTGAGATCAGGGCCTATGTGGATTTCGCGGCGGGTGAAGGCGTCATCAGAGGTTCTCAGGTTCCGAGCGTTTTTCAGGATGTTATTTCGTTTCACAAAGGTTGAAGTGTCTTCTCTGAGCTTGACGAGTAGTTTTCTTGGTCTGCCGTTGTCGCTTGGTCTTCCAAGGCGCCTAGTCTCCACTATATCCCCCGTTTCCAGGGTAGCTCCCAAATCGTTGGTTCGGCAAAGGCAAGAGCTATCTGTGCGTCTGGAGTTTCAGACTCTGGGACCCCTGATATAACTAGATTGAATCGCTTTGCTTCTCGCAGCTGTTTTTCTTTTTCTGCTCGTAGGAGGGTTTCAACGGTAGTGTTTGCGGAAGGCGCTGGGCTGGGTGTATTTTGTCTAGAGTCTGTGTTCCATGTTGTGCTACACGGGAGTACAGTGCTTGATCGCCTGGGAATGGATTTTGATTTCGCTGTTCAGGTATTCTGCAATCCGTTAGGAGTCTGACTTGCAGTTGCAGTTGAGCTACCTTTCGCTTGGAGCAGGACGAACACTCGTATCTGAAGAGGCTTAACTGTGGGTCATGGAGTTTTATCGCCAGGACAATATCGGAGTGGATCCCGCGGCAGGAGGCATGCTCCCACTCATTGCAGAAAAACAGCAAAAGGATGTACTGGCTTCGGCCTGGGTATGACAATAGTTGCAAGTTTCGCTGTGTGACTCAGTTCCGTTAGGAGTAGCATTTGGGGCAGAGGCCGTTAGGAAGGGGTGCATTGAGAGTTCCTCGAACTTGCGTGGGCCTACTTTCCCTGATAATCAGGGGTTCGTCGTTGACTGGAGGCGGGTTTTGGTCCGAAGACGGGGCGTTGCAGTTTTCTCCTCTGGCTTTGGATTCCCTAGGTTTTGTTGTTTTTTGGCTGTTCGGTGTTCCCACTGCTGCTGTTTTGGGTGTGTTGGCAGCTTCCTTGCATCGATTACATTGCCACTTTCCAGACGATTTTCTGCTTCTTCTGCTGTACGTGCCTGATACACAGGAAAGTGAAACCATTTCGTGCAGGTACGGCATTGGAGTCCGCCCTGAGCTCGTGTTACGTTCTTTTTGCATCTGGGACAAGGGTCACCAGCCATTTACTGACAGTATTTTTGTCCAGATGTACAAGGAATGAATGCTCAGAGCGTACGTCGATCACCGGGTAGCAAGGGAAGCGTCGAGACCTGCTCACCTGTTCCCTGCAATTTAAGGCTAATTAACCGGCAGGTACCATACGGCGCTTCCGGCAGGTTCTCTCCCCTCTTCTGCTGCTGTCCCAAGCGATCTAAGCAGTCCACAGGACTTCACTTATTCAGAAGAAACATAAACATATACACACGCCGATTTTTACCTTTTTCCGCGCCCGAAAACCAAACTCACAAACAAGAATGGCAACGCTGCGCGGCCAAAAATCACGCAATCAGCGGCGTGCGCATCCAATAGACACACCGGATTCTTAAAAAATGGCTCTTCTTAACTGGAAAAAAAACTATTCACTTACTTGGAAAATCACAATTATAAAACTGGTTTCAAATTATCCCAAAAAAATACCAAAATCTTATTCAAAACTAGTGAATGACAAAATATATTTTCCTTATTTGTTTCACCCAGGTTGCCACAAATTGTACTCCTAGTGTTTTAGTTTAGAGTTTAGAGTTTTAGTTAGAGTTATAGTTTAGTTTAATTTTTGTTAAGAGTTTTAGTTTAGAGTTTTAGTTTGATATTAGCTTACAGTTTTAGTTATAGTTATAGTTTAGTTTAGTTGTAGTTCAGAGTCTAGAGTTTCAAGTTAGAATCTCAGCACTTAGAGTTTTAGTTAGAATTATATTTTATTTTAGCTTTAGTTAAGTGTTTTTAGACTTGTAGTTTAGTTTTAGCTAAACGTTTTAGTTTAGAGTTTTAGCCTAGAGTCATATCTTAGAGTTTTTCGTTCCACTTTTAGTTTAGTTTAGTTTTAGATAAGAGTTTTAGTTTGGAGTTTCAGTTTGGTATTAGCTTACAGTTTTAGTTAGAGTTAAAGTAGTAAAGAGTTTTAGTTTAGAGTTTGGAGTTTTAGTTTAGAGTCTTAGCTTAGATTTTTAGTTAGAGTTTATAGTTTAGTTTAGTTTTAGTTAAGAGTTTTTGTTTAGAGTTTAGAGTTTTATTTTAGACTTTAGAGTTTTAATTAGAGTTTAGAGTTTTAGTTTAGAGTCTTAGCTTAGAGTTTTGTTAGAGTTATAGTTTAGTTTAGTTTTAATTAGGAGCTTTAGTTTAGATCTCTAGTTTAGTTTTAGTTAAGAGTTTTAGTTTAGATATTGGGGTTTTAGTTTTGAGTCTTAGCTTGGAGTTTTAGTTAGAGTTATAATTTAGTTTAGTTTTAATTCAGAGTTTTAGTTTAGAGTCTTAGCTTAGAGTTTTAGTTAGAGTTATAGTTTAGTTTAGTTTTAGTTAAGAATTTTAGTTTAGAGGCGTTGTTTAGTTTTAGATAAGAGTTTTAGTTTAGAGTTTAGAGTTTTAGTTTAGAGTCTTAGCTTAGATTTTTAGTTAGTTATAGATTTGTTTAGTTTTAGTTTAAGAGTTTAGTTAGAGTTATAGTTTAGTTTAGCTAAGAGATTTAGTTTTGAGTTGTTGTTTAGTTTTAGATAAGAGTTTTAGTTTAGAGTTTAGAGTTTTAGTTTGGAGTCTTAGCCTACAGTTTTTGTTAGAGTTATAGTTTAGTTTAGTTTAAGTTTGGAGTCTATAGTCTTATGTTAGAGTCTTAGCTTAGAGTTTTAGTTAGAGTTTAGAGATTTAGTTTAGAGTTTTAGCTTAGATTTTTAGTTCTATTTATAGTTTGGTTTAGTTTTAGTTGAGAATTTAGAGTTTTAGTTTAGAGTCTTAGCTTTGAGTTATTGTTAGAGTTATATTTTAGTTTAGTTTTAGTTAGGAGCTTTAGTTTAGATCTCTAGTTTAGTTTTACTTAAGCGTTTTAGTTTAGAGTTTATAGTTTTTTAGTTTACAGTTTTACTTTAGAGTTTTAGTTAGAGTTATAGTTTTAGTTTTGATTAGTTAAGAGTTTTAGTTTAGATATTGGAGTTTTTGTTTTGAGTCTTAGCTTAGAGTTTTAGTTAGAATTATAGTTTAGTTTAGTTTTAGTTAAGAATTTTAGTTTAGAGTTGTTGTTTAGTTTTAGATAAGAGTTTTAGTTTAGAGTTTAGAGTTTTAGTTAGAGTTATAGTTTAGTTTAGTTTTAGTTTAGAGTCTAGAGTTTTAATTTAGAGTGTTAGCTTAGAGTTTTAGTTAGAGTTGTAGTTTACTTTAGTTTTAGTTAAGAGTTTTAGTTTAGACTTATAGTTTAGTTTTAGTTAAGAGTTTTAGTTTAGAGTTGTATTTTAGTTTTAGTTAAGAGCTTTAGTTTAGAGTTTAGAGTATTAGCTTAGAGTCTTAGCTTAGAGTTTTAGTTAGAGTTATAATTTAGTTTAGTTTCAGTTAAAAGCTTTAATTTAGACTTTTAGTTTAGTTTTAGTTAAGAGTTTTAGTTTAGAGTTTAGTGAGTTTTAGCTTAGAGTTTTAGTTAGAGTTTAGTTTAGTTTTAGTTTAGAGTTGTAGTTTTGTTAGAGTTTTAGTTTAGTTTTAGTCAGAGATATAGTTTAGTTTAGTTTTAGTTAAGAGTTTTAGTTAGAGTTGTAGTTTAGTTTTATTAAGTTTAGTTAAGAGTTTTAGCTTAGAGATGTTGTTTAGTTTTAGTTAAGAGTTTTCGTTTAGAGCTTTAGTTCTTTATTAGCTTACAATTTCAGTTAGAGTTGTAGTTTAGTTTAGTTTTAGTTAAGAGTTTTAGTTTAGAGTTTAGTTTACTTTTAGTTTAGAGTTGTAGTTTAGTTTTGGGTAAGAGTTTTAGCTTAGAGTCCTATCATAGAGTTTTAGTTAGAGTTATAGTTTAGTTTAGTTTTTGTTAGTTATAGATTAGTTCAGTTTTAGTTAAGAGTTTAGTTTAGAGTTATAGTTTAGTTTAGTTTTAGTTAGAGTTTTAGTTTTGAGTTATGTTTAATTTTAGATAAGAGTTTTAGTTTGGAGTCTAGAGTCTTAGTTTGAGTCTTAGCTTAGAGTTTTAGTTAGATTTATAGTTTAGTTTAGTTTTAGTTGAGAATTTTAGTTTAGAGTCTTAGCTTAGAGTTTTAGTTAGAGTTATAGTTTAGTTTAGTTTTAGCTAGGAGCTTTAGTTTAGATCTACTAGTTTAGTTTTACTTAAGAGTTTTAGTTTAGAGTTCATAGTTTTAGTTTGCAGTTTTACTTAGAGTTTTAGCTAGATTTATAGTTTTAGTTTAGTTTTCATTAAGAGTTTTAGTTTAGATATTGAAGTTCTAGTTTTGAGTCTTAGCTTAGAGTTTAAGTTAGAGTTATAGTTTAGTTTAGTTTTAATTCAGAGTTTTAGTTTAGAGTCTTAGCTTAGAGTTTTAGTTAGAGTTATAGTTTAGTTTAGTTTTAGTTAAGAATTTTAGTTTAAAGCTGTTTTTTAGTTTTAGTTAGGATTTTTTTTTTAGAGTTTAGAGTTTTCGTTAGAGTTAAAGTTTAGTTTAGTTTTAGTTTAGAGTCTAGAGATTTAATTCAGAGTGTTAGCTTAGAGTTTTAGCTAGAGCTATAGTTTAGTTTAGTTTTAGTTAAGAGTTTTAGTTTAGAGTTGTAGTTTAGTTTTATTTAAGAGTTTTACTTTCGAGTTGTAGTTTAGTTTTAGTTAAGAGTTTTAGTTTAGAGTTTTAGCTTAGAGTCATAGCTTTAGTTAGTTTAGTTAGAGTTTATAGTTTAGTTTAGTTTCAGTTAGAGTTTTAGTTTAGAGTTTAAGTTCAGAGGTTTTAGCTTAGAGTTTTAGTCTAGAGTTATAGTTTAGTTTTAGTTTAGAGTTGTAGTTTAGTTTAGAGTTTTAGCTTTGAGTTTTAGCTAGAGCTATAGTTTAGTTTAGTTTTAGTTAGGAGCTTTAGTTTAGATCTGTAGTTTAGTTTTACTTAAGAGTTTTAGTTTAGAGTTTAGAGTATTAGCTTAGAGCCTTGGCTTAGAGTTTTAGTTAGAGTTATAGTTTAGTTTAGTTTTAGTTAAGAGTTTTTGTCTAGAGTTGTTGTTTAGTTTTAGTTAAAAGTTTTAGTTTAGAGTTTTAGTTTAGAGTCTTAGCTTGGAGTTTTAGTTAGAGGTATAGTTTAGTATAGTTCTAGTTAGGAGTTTTAGTTTAGGGTTTTAGCTTAGAGTTTAGAGTTTTAGTTTAGAGTTTTAGCTTAGAGTTTTAGTTAGAGTTATAGTTTTAGTTTAGTTTTAGTTAAGAGTTTTAGTTTAGAGTTATAGTTTAGTTCAGATTTTTAGTTTAGAGTTTAGAGTTTTAGTTTAGTGTCTTAACTTAGAGTTTTAGTTTGAAATATAGTTTAGTTTAATTTTAGTTAAGAGTTTCAGTTTAGAGTCTTAGCTTAGAGTTTTAGTTAGAGCTATAGTTTTAGTTTAGTTTTAGTTCAGAGTTTTAGTTTAGAGATTGGAGTCTTAGTTTCGACTCCTAACTTAGAGTTTTAGTTATAGTTATAGTTTAGTTTAGTTTTAATTCAGAGTTATAGTTTAGTTTAGTTTTCGTTAAGAGTTTTAATTTAGACTTGTAGATTAGTTTTAGTTAAGAGTTTTAGTTTAGATTTGTAGTTTAATTTTAGTTAAGATTTTTAGTTTAGAGTTTTAGCTTAGAGTTTTAGTTAGAGTTATAGTTTTAGTTTAGTTTTAGTTAGGAGTTTTAGTTTAGAGCTATAGTTATGTTAACAGTTTTAGTTTAGCGTAAAGAGCTAGGTGTTGAACACATTTTGTCTATGAAATGCTAGACTTGGAATAATTTTATTGTGGTTTACATACAAAAAAGTTAGGTTTCTCCACGTTTAAGTTAGGTTAGGTTAGGTTATCATGAGCGCTCAACATAACCTAACCTAACCTAACTTATACGTGGAGAAACCTAACTTTTTTGTATGTAAACCACAATAAAAATATTCCTCGTCTAGCATTTCAAAGAAAAAATGTGTTCAACACCTAGCTCTTTACGCTAAACTAAAACTCTTAACTAAACTATAACTCTAAACTAAAACTCCTACTGAAACTAAAACTCTAAGTTAGGAATCGAAACTAAAACTCCAGTCTCTAAACTAAAACTCTTAACTAAAACTAAACTAAAACTATAACTCTAACTAAAACTCTAAGCTAAGACTCTAAACTAAAACTCTTAACTAAAATTAAACTAAATTATATTTCTAACTAAAACTCTAAGTTAAGACGCTAAACTAAAACTCTAAACTCTAAACTAAAACTCTTAACTAAACTATAACTCTAAACTAAAACTCTTAACTAAAACTAAACTAAAACTATAACTCTAACTAAAACTCTAAGCTAAGACTCTAAACTAAAACTCTAAACTCTAAGCTAAGACCCTAACTAAAACTCTTACTAGAACTATACTGAACTATACCTCTAACTAAAACTCTAAGCTAACACTCTAAACTAAAACTCTAAACTCTAAACTAAAACTCTTAACTAAAACTAAACAAAAACACTAAACTAAAACTCTTAACTAAAACTAAACTAAGCTATAACTTTAACTAAAACTCTAAGCTAAAACTCTAAGCTAAACTCTAAACTCTAAACTAAAATTCTTAACTGAAACTTTACTAAACTATAACTCTAATTAAAACTCTAAGCAAAGATTCTAAGCTAATACTCTAAACTCTAAACTAAAACTCTTAACTAAAACTAAACTACAATTCTAAATTTAGAATCTTAACTAACACTAAACTAAAAGTCTAAACTAAAACTCTTAACTAAAACTAAACTAAACTATAACTAAAACTAAAACTTTACGCTAACACTCTAAATTAAATCTCTAGACTCTAAACTAAAACTAAACTAAACTATAACTCTAACTAAAACTAAACTTAAACAAAAACTCCTAACTGAAACTAAACAACACCTCTAAACTAAAATTCTTAACTAAAACTAAACTGAACTATAACTCTAACTAAAACTCTAAGCTAAGACTCTAAACTAAAATTCTGAATTAAAACTAAACTAAACTATAACTGTAACTAAAACTCTAAGCTAAGACTCAAAACTAAAACTCCAATATCTAAACTAAAACTCTTAAACTGTAATAAATATAACTCTAAACTAAAACTCTTAAGTAAAACTAAACTACAGATCTAAACTAAAGCTCCTAACTAAAACTAAACTAAACTATAACTCTAACAATAACTCTAAGCTAAGACTCTAAACTAAAACTCTAAATTCTCAACTAAAACTAAACTAAACTACAATTAGAACTAAAACTCTAAGCTAAGACTCTAAATTAAAACAACACCTCTAAACTAAAATTCTTAACTAAAACTAAACTAAACTATAACTCTAACTAAAACTCTAAGCTAAGACTCTAAACTAAAACTCTGAATTAAAACTAAACGAAACTATAACTCTAACTAAAACTCTAAGCTAAGACTCAAAACTAAAACTCCAATATCTAAACTAAAACTCTTAACTAAAACTAAACTAAAACTATAACTCTAACTAAAACTCTTAAGTAAAACTGTAAACTACAGATCTAAACTAAAGCTCCTAACTAAAACTAAACTAAACTATAACTCTAACAATAACTCTAAGCTAAGCCTCTGAACTAAAACTCTAAACTAAAACTCTTAACTACTATAAATCTAACTAAAACTGTAAGCTAATACCAAACTGAAACTCTAAACTAAAACTCTTATCTAAAACTAAACTAAACTAAAAGGGCAAGGAAAAAATCTAAGCTATGACTCTAGGCTAAAACTCTAAACTAAAACGTTTAGCTAAAACTAAACTACAAGTCCAAAAACACTTAACTAAAACTAAAATAAAATATAACTCTAACTAAAACTCTAAGTGCTGAGAGTCTAACTTAAAACTCTAGACTCTCAGCTACAACTAAACTAAACTATAACTCTAACTAAAACTGTAAGTTAATATCAAACTAAAACTCTAAACTAAAAACTCGTATCTAAAACTAAACAACAACTCAAAACTAAAACTCTTAACTAAAACTAAACTAAACTATAACTCTAAATAAACTCGTAACTAAAACTAAACTAATCTATAACAAACTAAAAATCTAAGCTAAGACTCTAAACTAAAACTCTAAACTCTAAACAAAAACTCATAACTAAAACTCTAAACTCTAAACTAAAACTCTTATCTAAAACTAAACAACACCTCTAAACTAAAATTCTTAACTAAAACTAAACTAAACTATAACTCTAACTAAAACTCTAAGCTAAGACTCTAAACTAAAACTCTGAATTAAAACTAAACAAAACTAAAACTCTAACTAAAACTCTAAGCTAAGACTAAAAACTAAAACTCCAATATCTAAACTAAAACTCTTAACTAAAACTAAACTAAATCTATAACTCTAACTAAAACTCTAAAGTAAACCTGTAAACTAAAGCTATAAGCTCTAAACTAAAACTCTTAAGTAGAACTAAACTAGAGATCTAAACTAAAGCTCCTAATTAAAACTAAACTAAACTATAACTCTAACAAAAACTCTAAGCTAAGACTCTACAAACTAAAACTCTTAAACTCTAACTAAAACTCTAAAGTCTAACTAAAACTCTAAACTCTCTTAACAACAAACTACTCTTAACTAAAACTAAACTAAACTATAACTCTAACTAAAACTCTAAGCTAAGCCTCTAAACTAAAACTCTAAACTCTAAACTAAAACTCTTAACTACTATAACTCTTACTAAAACTGTAAGCTAATACCAAACTGAAACTTTGAACTAAAACTCTTATCTAATACTAAACTAAACTAAAAGTGCAACGAAAAACTCTAAGCTATGACTCTAGGCTAAAACTCTAAACTAAAACGTTTAGCTAAAACTAAACTACAAGTCCAAAAACACTTAACTAAAACTGAAATCAAATATAACTATAACTAAAACTCTAAGTGCTGAGAGTCTGACTTGAAACTCTAGACTCTGAAATACAACTGAACTAAACTATAACTCTAAACTAAAACTGTAAGCTAATATCAAACTAAAAATCTAAACTAAAAACTCGTATCTAAAACTAAACAACAACTCTAAACTAAAACACTTAACTAAAACTAAACTAAACTACAACTCTAAACTAAAACTCTTAACTAAATTACAACTCTAAACTAAAACTCTTAACAAAAATTAAACTAAACTATAACTCTAACTAAAACTCTAAACTCTAAACTAAAACTCTTAACTAAAATTAAACTAAACTATAACTCTAACTAAAACTTTAAGCTAAGACTCTAGGCTAAAACTCAAAACTCTAAACTAAAACTCTTAACTAAAACTAAACTACAACTCTAAACTAAAACTCTGAACTAATACTAGACTAAACTAAAAGTGCAACGAAAAACTCTAAGCTATGACTCTAGGCTAAAACTCTAAACTAAAACTCTTAGCTAAAACTAAACTACAAGTCCAAAAACACTTAACTAAAACTAAAATGTATTGCTTGGTGTTGGGGTATTCAAAAAACCATAAAGTAAAGTTATGGGTGAAAAGGATAGGTATTTCAGCTTGTAAAATTGGTTTAGGAGGGACATTAAGAAAAGAACTTGTTCTGAAATAATATAATAGTGCCTTTTGAAAAGTATTGCTTGGTGTTGGGGTATGAAAAAAGCCGTAAGGTAAAGTTGTGGGTGAAAAGGATGAGTACTTCCACTTGTAAAATGGGTTTAAGAGGGATATTAAGAAAAGAACTTGTTCTGAAAAATATAATAAAGCCTTTGAAAAGTATTGCTTGGTGTTGGGGTGTTCAAAAAAGCCGTAAGGTAAAGTTGTGGGTGAACAGGATGAGTACTTCAACTTGTAAAATAGATTTAAGAGGGATATTAAGAAAGGAAATTGTTCTGAAATATATAATAAAAACTTTTTAAAAGTATTGCTTGGTGTTGGGGTATTCAAAAAGCCATGATGTAAATTTGGGGGTGATAACGATGAGTACTTCAAGTTGTAAAATTGGTTTTTGAGGGACATTACGTAAAGAACTTGTTCTGAAAAGATATATTTGGGAGGAGCCAAAAGGTTTGGGGGGAGGGGGGCCCTTCTGTGTCTCAAGTGCACAAAAAAAAGTATTAAAAAATGTGGGATCGGGGAAGGGCTCTTTGGGGTCTCGGGGGGAGGGGGGCCCTTCTGTGTCTCAAGCGCGCCAAAAAAAAGTTTAAAAATGAGGGGGGGGGGTGTAAAAAAAGTTGGGCGGGGACCCCTTTGGGGTTTGGGTAGGGGACTTTACGACACTGTTCAAATGGAACTTGTTCACTACAACGACCACAGAGTTTCACCCCGAATCATCTTCTGAAATGTCTCAAAATGTTTCACCCAAAAAAATCCCTAAAATGCCGATTAATTTGTTTCGCCCAAATAATCCACTAAAAGTAATTCCTGCGTGTTCCTTTGTTTCAGAATCCCAGCGCTGTCACATTTGAAATTCCCAGGAAACTATTTGCCGCGTAAAACATATTCAATCTGTCTTGATCCCGTATGAATTTCTGAAAAAATCTAAGGTGTTCCTAGTTACACTATTATGGCTTCGATAGAATATTAATATTTATCTCTCAGACCTAAAGACCTGAGAAGCCATATTTAAAAATAGAATATTAATTTATCTGTTAGACCTAAAGACCAGAGAAGCCATATTTAAAAATAGAATATTAATTCATCTCTCAGATCTAAAGACCAGAGAAGCCATATTTACAAATGAAATCCACTCATGATAGAATTCTCCGTCGATTATGCAAATCAATTTCCCAGAAATTCTGTTCCCTTAGTGGATCAACACACTTAGAATTCCCCTACATCCAAGCTGTTGTTGAACTTATGTAAACATCCAGCAATTGTTGTTGGACTTATGTCTACATCCATGAAAACAACAAATAAATTGACCAACACTCATAATCATCAAATAACCATCCAATAACCAGAAGAAAAACCATCATATAACCATGAAAATGTCTACATCCAAGAAACATCCAGCAATTGTTGTTGGACTTATGTCTACACTCAAGAAACATCCAGCAATTGTTGTTGGACTTATGTCTACATCCATGAAAACAACAAATAAACTGACCAACACTCATAATCATCAAACAATCATCAACAAACAGAACAGAAATCATCATATAACCATGAAAAAAACATCAAATATCCATCAACAGCACAAAACCATCAAATAACCATCAACGAACCGAAGAAAAACAACAATATAACCATCAAACAGAATAAAACCATGAAAACAACATCAACAAACAGAATAAAAACATGCATAAATTATGTTCGTATCAGAGTCATTAGGTCCCTCCTACTCGTATATACCTTATATCTAGAACATCTAGGGCTATTAAGTTTAAATGTTCAGGACATGTTGAAAATTAAATGGAATTACGCTAATTGTATCCAGGTTGTCAAAAGAACGCATCTGCAGTATCTCAGGAGCGCCTAAGGATATTTAGTTGTAACTTTCAGGGAATGGGGGAGCCGTGCAGCTAAATCAAAAGATACTATTTTTATCCAGGTTGTCAAAAGACATATCTGCGGTATCTTAAGAATAGCCAAGGGTATAAAGTTGAAATTTTTATGGATGTTGAACTAGGACGAAAGATAATATAAGCATCCAGGTTGTTCAAAAGGGGCATCTGCAAAATTTCATTATTGACTATGGGTATTAAAGTTAAGCAGTCAGGAAAGTTCACAGAAATATTGAAATAAATAAAAAAACACTGTATACATCCAGTCTTTCAAAAGGATGTATCTACAATGTCTGAGGAAAAACTGGTAGTGTTAATTTTAAAACTTTCAAAACATGTTGAGAACAAAATCAGAATACGCTATGTGCATCCAAATTTTCAAAATAGCGCATCTGTAATATCTCAGGAACAGCTAAGTGTATTAACTTTAAACTTTTGAAGCGTGTTGAATTAAACCAAAAAACCCAGTTGTCAAAATTGCCTAAATTTAAGTTGTCAACATTACTTATGTCCGATTTCTGCGGAACGGCTACGAATAATAAGTGGAATCTTTAAAGACGTTTTGAGGAGGTTGTTGAACTAAATCAAACGACACTATATGCATCTCGGTTGTCAAATTACCATAACGAACGGCTAAGTGAGTTAATTTGAAACTTTCAAGGCATAGTGAATGGGGTACTGAACTAAATCCAAGATCTTATGTCCATCAAGGTTTTCAAAAGGACGCATTAGCAATACTTCAAAAAAGCTGAGGGTATCAGGCTGAGGTTGATGTTAAACTAAATCAAAAGAGGCTGTGCGTGACCAATGGTTTCAAGTTGGAACTTTCAGAGAATCTTGAACTAAGTCAAAAGACACCATTTGCCTTCATTTTGTCAAAAAGGCGTGTTTGGAATTTCTCAGGTATAGGTAAGGTTCTAGTTGAAAATTTCAGGAAATGTAGAGGATATTCAATCATGCCAAAATACACTTTTGCATCAAAGCTGAACTAAATCCAAAGACACCAAGTGTATCCAGGTTATCAATAGAGTATATCTGTAATATTTTAGGCACTTCCAAGGCTATAAATCAACAGTTTACGGGGCCGATTTAGAACTTTGTAGGAACCTAAGGTAGGGGGATAAGTAGATTTTCCGTTTTGACTTAGGGTGACTAAGGGGAGCTTATCAAGGAACAAAATGTTCTTAGAAAAAGGTTGTTGTATTGTTTGCTTAGGGCTAAACATTCTTTCTTTATTTTCATCCACTTAAAATTTAGGCAATAAAGACTCTTCAATTAAATTTTCACAACTAAGGGACTCTCAACTGGAAATATCTCTGGTTGCAATAATTTTTGAGGCCTTATTCATACCTTTATTTTATTTTACCGAGAAATCAGAACTATTTTTCCTAAATAAGATAAAAATGTATGTATTCAAAAAAAGAATCAGTTAATCACAATATAACGCAATAAGACTATTATAGAAAATTGTTCAATCGAGATTTGTCTATGTTTAAGGTTTTACATGGTGGGAGTTAGGATGCCTTCATTCCTATAGAAGACCAAAAATTGCACAGATTTTCGATCCATTTATCTGAATAATATTTCCCCCACTCATCCATCTGAAATTTTATAGTAGAACTAAATGTTTTTTTGTAAAATTTAGCTTGAAGGCATCTCATCGAGTTTGATAAAGAATGCAACATGTCTAGAATTGATAGCATATGCTATTGAATCATTTACCAAAAAAATAACTCTATTTGTAAAAAAAAGGTTTAGAATTTGCGAATTGGACTCTATGAACGATATTAATTAATGTTTGAATAATAGGAGAGTGAATGATTCTAATTAGTGATTGGATCGTATGAAGATGGAGAAAAAGGCTTAAACTGATTAGCAGTTAAGGTAACCCCGAAGAGCATGTTAACTCATAGCTTATTTATTATAAATTTGGAACAATATCAATCTATGGAAATGGTTAACGATGATAAAATGGTCTTATGAGTTGACCTAGCTTTACTTCTTCGATGTGCTCTGTATAATACACAAGTGGTGTTTGAACTTTGTTGTCAATTTAAAATAGAGTTTAACGTTATAGTATACTAAAAAGTTGATACTAAGAGAGATGTAGATGACAAGAAAAGAATTTTAATAACGGATAGCTTTACTTCTTCGATGTGTTCTGTATAATACACAAGTGGCGTATCAGTGTAAGCCAATATAATGCTAGAAAGGGGAATTAAGTTTTGAGGGGGTGTAAAAATGGTATGTATTTAGTACCCGGTAAACATGTGACCTGAAATGCTTCATTAGAAATGGGTTATTGCTAATGATACCTCCTCGAGAGATATTTTTTATTATATTTTATAGCTATTAGCCAAACGTTGCGTTGTGTTTGTCACACAAACTAGTAAATATTTATCGGGCTTTTATTTTTTCTGTTCAATTATTTTCAGTGTAAGCCAATATAACGCTAGGAAGGGGAATTAGTTTTGAGAGGGTGTAAAAATGGTGCGTATTTAGTACCCGGTAAACATGTGATCTGAAATGCTTCATTAGAAATAGGCTATTGCTAATGATACCTCCTCGACAGATATTTTTTTATTGTATTTTATAGCTATTAGCCAAACGTTGCGTTGTGTTTGCCACACCAACTAGTAAATATTTATCGGGCTTTTATTTTTTCTGTTCAATTATTTTCAGTTTAATGAAATGTCTGAAAAGTGTTTTTGGGGAGATGGGGCGATGACAGAAGCGTGTCTTAGAGTAGTTATAGTTCTGTACTGTGGCATGAATTGCTTGTGAAAAACCCAAATGAATGACTTGAAATAAAAATTTTAACGAGAAATGTCTGAAAATTGTTTTTGGGGAGATGGGGTGATGACAGAGTGGTGTCTTAGACTAGTATAGTGCTGTACTCTGGCATGAATTGCTTTCGAAAACCCGGATGAATTACTGGAAAATAAAGTTTTAACAAGAAATGTCTGAAAAGCGTTTTTGGGGGGATGGGGCGATGACAGAAGCGTGTCTTAGAGTAGTTATAGTTCTGTACTGTGGCACGAATTGCTTGTGAAAAACCCAAATAAGTGACTCGAAATAAAATTTTAACGAGAAATGTCTGAAAAGTGTTTTTGGGGGATGGGGTGATGACAGAAGCGTGTCTTAGAGTAGTTATAGTTCTGTACTGTGGCACAAATTGCTTGGAAAAACCCAAATAAATGACTTGAAATAAAGTTTTAACAAGAAATGTCTGAAAAGTGTTTTTGGGGAGATGGGACGATGATAGAGTGGATGTCTTAGACTAGTTATAGTGTTGTACTCTGGCATGAATTGCTTTCGAAAACCCGGATGGATTACTGGAAAATAAAGTTTTAACAAGAAATGTCTGAAAAGTGTTTCTGGGAGGATGGGGCGATGACAGAAGCGTGTCTTAGAGTAGTTATAGTTCTGTACTGTGGCACGAATTGCTTGTGAAAAACACAAATAAATGACTTGAAATAAAATTTTAACGAGAAATATCTGAAAAGTGTTTTTTTTGGGGGGGGGGGGTGGGGCGATGACAGAGTGGATGTCTTAGACTAGTTATAGTTTTGTACTCTGGCATGAATTGCTTTCGAAAACCCGAATGAATTACTGGAAAATAAAGTTTTAACAAGAAAAGTCTGAAAAGTGTTCTTGGGGGATTGGGCGATGACAGAAGCGTGTCTTAGAGTAGTTATAGTTCTGTACTGTGGCACGAATTGCTTGTGAAAAACCCAAATGAATGACTTGAAATAAATTTTTAACGAGAAATGTCTGAAAATTGTTTTTGAGGAGACGGGGCGATGACAGGAGGGTGTCTTAGAGTAGTTATAGTTCTGTACTGTGGCACGAATTGCTTGTGAAAACCCCAAATAAATGACTTGAAATAAAATTTTAACGAGAAATGTCTGAAAAGTGTTTTTGGGGGATGGGGCGATGACAGAAGCGTGTCTTAGAGTAGTTATAGTTCTGTACTGTGGCACGAATTGCTTGTGAAAAACCCAAATAAATGACTCGAAATAAAATTTTAACAAGAAATGTCTGAAAAGTGTTTTTGGGAGATGGGACGATGACAGAAGCGTGTCTTAGAGTAGTTATAGTTCTGTACTCTGGCATGAATTGCTTTCGAAAACCCGGATGAATTACTGGAAAATAAAGTTTTAACAAGAAATGTCTGAAAAGTGTTTTTGGGGAGATGGGACGATGACAGAAGCGTGTCTTAGAGTAGTTATAGTTCTGTACTCTGGCATGAATGGCTTTCGAAAACCCGGATGAATTACTGGAAAATAAAGTTTTAACAAGAAATGTCTGAAAAGTGTTTTTGGGGGGATGGGGCGATGACAGAAGCGTGTCTTAGAGTAGTTATAGTTCTGTACTGTGGCACGAATTGCTTGTGAAAAACCCAAATAAATGACTTGAAATAAAATTTTAACGAGAAATGTCTTAAAATTGTTTTTGGGGGGATGGGGCGATGACAGAGTGGATGTCTTAGACTAGTGATAGTGCTGTACTGTGGCACGAATCGCTTGCGAAAAACCCAAATGAATGACTTGAAATAAAAATTTTAACGAGAAATGTCTGAAAAGTGTTTTTGGGGAGATGGGGCGATGACAGAAGCGTGTCTTGGAGTAGTTATAGTTCTGTCCTGTGGCACGAATTGCTTGTGAAAAACCCAAATGAATGACTTAAAAAAAAAATTAACGAGAAATCTCTAAAAAGTGTTTTTGGGGAGATGGGACGATGACAGAGTGGATGTCTTAGACTAGTTATAGTGTTGTACTCTGGCATGAATTGCTTTCGAAAACCCGGATGAATTACTGGAAAATAAAGTTTTAACAAGAAATGTCTGAAAAGTGTTTTTGGGGGGATGGGGCGATGACAGAAGCGTGTCTTAGGGTAGTTATAGCTCTGTACTGTGGCACGAATTGCTTGGGAAAAACCCAAATAAATGACTTGAAATAAAGTTTTAACAAGAAATGTCTGAAAAGTGTTTTTGGGGAGATGGGACGATGATAGAGTGGATGTCTTAGACTAGTTATAGTGTTGTACTCTGGCATGAATTGCTTTCGAAAACCCGGATGGATTACTGGAAAATAAAGTTTTAACAAGAAATGTCTGAAAAGTGTTTCTGGGAGGATTGGGCGATGACAGAAGCGTGTCTTAGAGTAGTTATAGTTCTGTACTGTGGCACGAATTGCTTGTGAAAAACACAAATAAATGACTTGAAATAAAATTTTAACGAGAAATGTCTGAAAAGTGTTTTTTTTTTTTTGGGGGGGGGGGGGGTGGGGCGATGACAGAGTGGATGTTTTAGACTAGTTATAGTTTTGTACTCTGGCATGAATTGCTTTCGAAAACCCGAATGAATTACTGGAAAATAAAGTTTTAACAAGAAAAGTCTGAAAAGTGTTCTAGGGGGGATGGGGCGATGACAGAAGCGTGTCTTAGAGTAGTTATAGTTCTGTACTGTGGCACGAATTACTTGTGAAAAACCCAAATGAATGACTTGAAATAAATTTTTAACGAGAAATGTCTGAAAATTGTTTTTGAGGAGACGGGGCGATGACAGGAGGGTGGGGAACAATAAAGTTTTAACAAGAAATGTCTGAAAAGTGTTTTTGGGGGGATTGGGAGATGACAGAAGCGTGTCTTAGAGTAGTTATAGTTCTGTACTGTGGCACGAATTGCTTGTGAAAAACCCAAATAAATGACTTGAAATAAAATTTTAACGAGAAATGTCTAAAATTGTTTTTGGGGGATGGGGCGATGACAGAGTGGATGTCTTAGACTAGTGATAGTGCTGTACTGTGGCACGAATTGCTTGCGAAAAACCCAAATGAATGACTTGAAAAAAAAATTTTAACGAGAAATGTCTGAAAAGTGTTTTTGGGGAGATGGGGCGATGACAAAAGCGTGTCTTGGAGTAGTTATAGTTCTGTACTGTGGCACGAATTACTTGTGAAAAACCCAAATGAATGACTTGAAATAAATTTTTTAACGAGAAATGTCTGAAAATTGTTTTTGAGGAGACGGGGCGAAGACAGGAGGGTGGGGAAAATAAAGTTTTAACAAGAAATGTCTGAAAAGTGTTTTTGGGGGGATGGGGAGATGACAGAAGCGTGTCTTAGAGTAGTTATAGTTCTGTACTGTGGCACGAATTGCTTGTGAAAAACCCAAATAAATGACTTGAAATAAAATTTTAACGAGAAAAGTCTTAAAATTGTTTTTGGGGGGATGGGGCGATGACAGAGTGGATGTCTTAGACTAGTGATAGTGCTGTACTGTGGCACGAATCGCTTGCGAAAAACCCAAATGAATGACTTGAAATAAAATTTTAACAAGAAATCTCTAAAAAGTGTTTTTGGGGAGATGGGACGATGACAGAGTGGATGTCTTAGACTAGTTATAGTGTTGTACTCTGGCATGAATTGCTTTCGAAAACCCGGATGAATTACTGGAAAATAAAGTTTTTAACAAGAAATGTCTGAAAAGTGTTTTTGGGGGGATGGGGCGATGACAGAAGCGTGTCTTAGGGTAGTTATAGTTCTGTACTGTGGCGCGAATTGCTTGTGAAAAACCCAAATAAGTGACTTGAAATAAAATTTAACGAGAAATGTCTGAAAAATGTTTTTGGGGGATGGGGCGATGACAGAAGCGTGTCTTAGAGTAGTTATAGTTCTGTACTGTGGCACGAATTGCTTGGGAAAAACACAAATAAATGACTTGAAATAAAGTTTTAACAAGAAATGTCTGAAAAGTGTTTTGGGGAGATGGGACGATGATAGAGTCGATGTCTTAGACTAGTTATAGTGTTTTACTCTGGCATGAATTGCTTTCGAAAACCCGGATGGATTACTGGAAAATAAAGTTTTAACAAGAAATGTCTAAAAGTGTTTTTGGGGGGATGGGGCGATGACAGAAGCGTGTCTTAGAGTAGTTATAGTTCTGTACTGTGGCACGAATTGCTTGTGAAAAACCCAAATAACTGACTTGAAATAAAATTTTAACGAGAAATGTCTGAAAAGTGTTTTTGGGGGATGGGGCGATGACAGAGTGGATGTCTTAGACTAGTTATAGTTTTGTACTCTGGCATGAATTGCTTTCGAAAACCCGAATGAATTACTGGAAAATAAAGTTTTAACAAGAAAAGTCTGAAAAGTGTTTTTGGGGGGATGGGGCGATGACAGAAGCGTGTCTTAGAGTAGTTATAGTTCTGTACTGTGGCACGAATCGCTTGTGAAAAACCCAAATGAATGACTTGAAATAAAATTTTTAACGAGAAATGTCTGAAAATTGTTTTTGGGGAGACGGGGCGATGACAGGAGGGTGTCTTGGAGTAGTTATAGTTCTGTACTGTGGCACGAATTGCTTGTGAAAACCCTAAATAACTGACTTGAAATAAAATTTTAACGAGAAACGTCTGAAAAGTTTTTTTGGGGGGATGGGGCGATGACAGGAGGGTGTCTTAGAGTAGTTATAGTTCTGTACTGTGGCACGAATTACTTGTGAAAAACCCAAATAAATGACTTGAAATAAAATTTAACAAGAAATGCCTGAAAAGCGTTTTTGGGGAGATGGGACGATGACAGAGTGGATGTCTTAGACTAGTTATAGTGTTGTACTCTGGCATGAATTGCTTTCGAAAACCCGGATGAATTACTGTAAAATAAAGTTTTAACAAGAAATGTCTGAAAAGTGTTTTTGGGCGGATGGGGAGATGACAGAAGCGTGTCTTAGAGTAGTTATAGTTCTGTACTGTGGCACGAATTGCTTGTGAAAAACCCAAAAAAATGACTTGAAATAAAATTTTAACGAGAAATGTCTGAAAATTGTTTTTGGGGGGATGGGGCAATGACAGAGTGGATGTCTTAGACTAGTGATAGTGCTGTACTGTGGCACGAAATTGCTTGCGAAAAACCCAAATGAATGACTTGAAATAAAAATTTTAACGAGAAATGTCTGAAAAGTGTTTTTAGGGAGATGGGGCGATGACAGAAGCGGGTCTTGGAGTAGTTATTGTTCTGTGCTGTGGCAAGAATTGCTTGTGAAAAACCCAAATGAATGACTTGAAATAAAAATTTTAACGAGAAATGTCTGAAAAGTGTTTTTGGGGAGATGGGGCGATGACAGAAGCGTTTCTTAGAGTAGTTATAGTTCTATACTGTGGCACGAATTACTTGTGAAAAACCCAAATGAATGACTTGAAATAAAATTTTTAACAAGAAATGTCTGAAAAGTGTTTTTGGAGAGATGGGACGATGACAGAGTGGATGTCTTAGACTAGTTATAGTGTTGTACTCTGGCAAGGATTGCTTTCGAAAACCCGAATGAATTACTGGAAAATAAAGTTTTAACAAGAAATGTCTGAAAAGTGTTTTTGGGGGGATGGGGCGATGACAGAAGCGTGTCTTAGAGTAGTTATAGTTCTGTACTGTGGCAAGAATAGCTTGTGAACAAACCAAATAAATCACTTGAAATAAAATTTTAACAAGAAATGTCTGAAAATTGTTTCTGGGGGGATGGGGCGATGACAGAGTAGATGTCTTAAACTAGTGATAGTGCTGTACTGTGGCACGAATTGCTTGCGAAAAACCCAAATGAATGACTTGAAATAAAATTTTAACGAGAAATGTCTGAAAAGTGTTTTTGGGGAGATGGGGCGATGACAGAAGCGTATCTTAGAGTAGTTATAGTTCTATTTTGTGGCACGAATTGCTTGTGAAAAACCCAAATGAATGACTTGAAATGAAATTTTTAACAAGAAATGTCTGAAAAGTGTTTTTGTGGAGATGGGACGATGACAGAGTGGATGTCTTAGACTAGTTATAGTGTTGTACTCTGGCATGAATTGCTTTCGAAAACCCGGAAGAATTACTGGAAAATAAAGTTTTAACAAGAAATGTCTGAAAAGTGTTTTGGGTGGGGGGATGGGGCGATGACACAAGCGTGTCTTAGAGTAGTTATAGTGCTGTACTGTGGCACGAATTGCTTGTGAAAAACCCAAATGAATGACTTAAAAAACAATGAACGAGAAATCTCTGAAAAGTGTTTTTGGGGAGATGGGGCGATGACGCAAGCGTGTCTTAGAGTAGTTATAGTGCTGTACTGTGGCACGAATTGCTTGTGAAAAACCCAAATGAATGACTTAAGAAAAATAATTAACGAGAAATCTCTGAAAAGTGTATTTGGGGAGATGGGGTGATGACACAAGTGTGTCTTAGAGTAGTTATAATGCTGTACTGTGGCACGAATTGCTTTTGAAAAACCCAAATGAATGACTTGAAATAAAATTTTTAACAAGAAATGTCTGAAAAATGTTTTTGGGGAGATGGGACAATGACAGAGTGGATGTCTTAGACTAGTTATAGTGTTTTACTCTGGCATGAATTGCTTGTGAAAAACCCAACTGAATGACTTCAAAAAAAAATTTAACGAGAAATCTCTGAAGTGTTTTTGGGGAGATGGGGCGATGACACAAGCGTGTCTTAGAGTAGTTATAGTGCTGTACTGTGGCACGAATTGCTTTTGAAAACCCGGATGGATTACTGGAAAATAAAGTTTTAACAAGAAATGTCTGAAAAGTGTTTTTGGGGGATGGGGCGATGACAGAAGCGTGTCTTAGAGTAGTTATAGTTCTGTACTGTGGCACGAATTGCTTTTGAAAAACCCAAATAAATGACTTGAAATAAAATTTTAACGAGAAATGCCTGAAAATTGTTTTTGGGGGATGGGGCGATGACAGAGTGGATGTCTTAGACTAGTGATAGTGCTCTACTGTGGCACGAATTGCTTGCGAAAAACCCAAATGAATGACTTGAAATAAAAATTTTAACGAGAAATGTCTGAAAAGTGTTTTTGGGGAGATGGGGCGATGACAGAAGCGTATCTTAGAATAGTTATACTTCTATACTGTGGCACGAATTACTTGTGAAAAACCCAAATGAATTACTTGAAATAAAATTTTTAACAAGAAATGTCTGAAAAGTGTTTTTGGGGAGATGGGACGATGACAGAGTGGATGTCTTAGACTAGTTATAGTGTTGTACTCTGGCATGAATTGCTTTCGAAAACCCGGATGAATTACTGGAAAATAAAGTTTTAACAAGAAATGTCTGAAAAGTGTTTTTGGGGGGATGGGGCGATGACAGAAGCGTGTCTTAGAGTAGTTATAGTTCTGTACTGTGGCACGAATTGCTTGTGAAAAACCCAAATAAATGACTTGAAATAAAGTTTTAACAAGAAATGTCTGAAAATTGTTTTTTGGGGGGATGGGGCGATGACAGAGTGGATGTCTTAGACTAGTGATAGTGCTGTACTGTGGCACGAATTGCTTGCGAAAAACCCAAATGAATGACTTGAAATAAAAATTTTAACGAGAAATGTCTGAAAAGTGTTTTTGGGGAGATGGGGCGATGACAGAAGCGTATCTTAGAGTAGTTATAGTTCTATACTGTGGCACGAATTACTTGTGAAAAACCCAAATGAATGACTTGAAATAAAATTTTTAACAAGAAATGTCTGAAAAGTGTTTTTGGAGAGATGGGAAGATGACAGAGTGGATGTCTTAGACTAGTTATAGTGTTGTACTCTGGCAAGAATTGCTTTCGAAAACCCGAATGAATTACTGGAAAATAAAGTTTTAACAAGAAATGTCTGAAAAGTGTTTTTGGGGGGATGGGGCGATGACAGAAGCGTGTCTTAGAGTAGTTATAGTTCTGTACTGTGGCAAGAATAGCTTGTGAACAAACCAAATAAATGACTTGAAATAAAATTTTAACAAGAAATGTCTGAAAATTGTTTCTGGGGGGATGGGGCGATGACAGAGTGGATGTCTTAAACTAGTGATAGTGCTGTACTGTGGCACGAATTGCTTGCGAAAAACCCAAATGAATGACTTGAAATAAAAATTTTAACGAGAAATGTCTGAAAAGTGTTTTTGGGGAGATGGGGCGATGACAGAAGCGTATCTTAGAGTAGTTATAGTTCTATACTGTGGCACGAATTGCTTGTGAAAAACCCAAATGAATGACTTGAAATGAAATTTTTAACAAGAAATGTCTGAAAAGTGTTTCTGTGGAGATGGGACTCAGAGTGGATGTCTTAGACTAGTTATAGTGTTGTACTCTGGCATGAATTGCTTTCGAAAACCCGGATGAATTACTTGAAAATAAAGTTTTAACAAGAAATGTCTGAAAAGTGTTTTTTGGGAGATGAGGCGATGACAGAAGCGTGTCTTAGAGTAGTTATAGTTCTGTACTGTGGCCCAAATTGCTTGTGAAAAACCCAAATGAATGACTTGAAAATAAAGTTTTAACAAGAAATGTCTGAAAAGTGTTTTTGGGGAGATGGGGCGATGACAGAAGCGTGTCTTAGAGTAGTTATAGTTCTGTACTGTGGCACGAATTGCTTGTGAAAAACCCAAATGAATGACTTGAAATAAAATTTTTAACGAGAAATGTCTGAAAATTGTTTTTTGGGGGATGGGGCGATGACAGAGTGGATGTCTTAGACTAGTGATAGTGCTGTACGGTGGCACGAATTGCTTGCGAAAAACCCAAATGAACGACTTGAAATAAAAATTTTAACTAGAAATGTCTGAAAAGTGTTTTTGGGGAGATGGGGCGATGACAGGAGTATGTAACCGGTGGGGGGGGGGGGGGGGTAATAGTATAACATTGTGAGGTGAAATCTCTAGTTCAAATATGAAACTTAAGTCCATTTTTGGATACTCATAATGATAAGGACTGATGGTTCTAATTCAATATTTTTTTCATAACAACAAACTATTTTTTTTAAACTTCGAAATTATTCAACTTTTTTTATTTTTTTTTTTTTTGTACGTATCTTAAAATGACAAAATATGCTTACGGCTCTAACAATTGTACTCTACGCCTATTTTGAGACTCGATGTGGCTTTCCCACTGGTATTCTATATCCGGTTATCGACACTACCTAGTCTATTGCATGTATTAAATCAGTATTTTTTACGCAGTGGAACGATAAACACATAAGTCATATCTTTAAAAAAAGTGAAGATGGAGCATTTTAATAGAGTGTGTTCACATGACAATGTTATTGTAGCATTGAATGCCGACAAGGAGAAGTATTTAAACTATGAAACAAGTATAAGTGGTAGCACTATTGGAAATTTATGCATGCATTGTCATGACAGTAAGGAATTAAATTTCTTTGGAGTACCGAAAAAATTCAACTCTTATGTTGGATATGCGAGATTGGGATCTCCAGAGATGATTGCACTCAAAGGGAATGCCAAAATAAAAATAATCGTTGATGATAGAGGACAACTCCTTGCTGCTGTTGCAGGTAACACATTACCTACTAATACATCCAATCGTCAGCTTTCGGGTATTAGCATTCAACGGAAGGTCAAAAAAAGAAAGGCCTACTCTTCTACTAATATCCTAAACCATATCTTGTCTACGTGCCGAAACTGTTACCTGTGTAAAAATAATGTGATAATAGACAGTTAAATTGCCAGAAAAATAAAAAGGGCATTGGCAGAAAATATCACTATGGAATATAAGGATGAATCGATGAAAAACAAAGCACCAGCAAATGTTACTGCCATTGATCAAAGAGTCAATGAACCAAATAATACCAAAGACGAAAAGCATATTGAGCCTGTTGATGACACACCAGTAAAAATTGTGTATGACTCAAAATGGAATAATGATTATTCTACTGATTACGAACTAAGAGAAGACAATAGCTACAATATCAAGAGAGAACATGGTGAATTATTTTATGGAACAGATTCAAAATGTCCAAAGTTGATCATTGATACTAATAATGTATCATAATATATTTTTGTATTAATATTCTACATAGCATTATTTCATTAAAATATATTATGCATTACATTGTTATGTGTTCATTATTTTTAGAGTAAGCTAGCATATCAAACGTTTAGAATGTCTATTAAAACATCGGAGATGTAAGAAAAGGAATTTGCATACATCTATTGTCAGACACATGGGATAACATTGACAAAATCTAGGTATCAGAATGAATAAATTCTTTGTCAACATCCGTTGTTGGATATGTCATTATGTCATTATGAAAAAATTGTAAGTAAGTAAGTAAGTTACAAACTCTTTCTTGAATTCACCTTTTGGAGACACAACACAGAAATTTAATTCAGGAAACTATGAAAAAAAATTGTATAAATTCTTCATTAGCATTCATTATCGATTAAAGTCGCTTCCTAGACAGACAATACAGCAATTTTACAAAATCTAAGTATAAGAGTGATTAAATTCTATATCAACATCCATTTCTCGGATACATAGGAAAAATTTGACAAAACCTAAGTAACAGAAAGAATAAATTCATTTTCAAAGTTTTTATCGGATACATCAGATAACAGTCATAAAATCCAATTTCTATTCATTTTGACTTCATGCCTCGTTACGTTGAATTTAGGTTAGAACGGTTATAGATGGCACTACACCCGCTCAGACACACAGTCACAGTGAGAGAGATATTCAAAAAGTTGAGTTAATTTACGTTCACTTAGAGTGGCCAGACCTGCATTGGAATAAGCAAACACCCGCCCAGACACACAGGCAAAAAGAGTGAGAGAGACAAAAACACATACAAATACGTAGATTTAGACACAAAAACCGAGAAAGATATGGAGTGTACACCGCGACGGCGCATATATAGTGAGAGAGACATGCAAAGTCGACACGCGCGCACGTAACCTAGTCTAAATTAACCTTAAAAATGAAATAAAGCTATGTCGACTTTGCATGTCTCTCTCTTAATTTCTCTTTCTTTCATAATTTCCTGAATTAGATTTCTCTATTGTGTCTCCAAGAGGTGAATTCAAGAAAGAGTTTGTCACTTACTTACTTACTTACTTACTTACAATTTTTTCATAATGACATATCCAACAACGGATGCTGATAAAGAATTTATTCATTCTGATACCTAGATTTTGTCAATGTTATCCCATGTGTCTAACAATAGATGTATGCAAATTCATTTTCTTACATCTCCGATGTTTTAATAGACATTCTAAACGTTTGATATGCTAGCTTACTCTAAAAATGATGGACACATAACAATGTAATGCATAATATATTTTTAATGAAATAATGTTATGTAGAATATTAATGCAAAAATATATTATGATACATTATTAATATCAATGATCAACTTTGGACATTTTGAATCTGTTCCATAAGATAGTTCACCATGTTCTCTCTTGATATTGTAGCTATTGTCTTCTCTTAGTTCGTAATCAGTAGAATAATCATTATTCCACTTTGAGTCATACACAATTTTTACTAGTGTGTCATCAACAGGCTCAATATGCTTTTCGTCTTTGGTATTATTTGGTTAATTGACTGTTTGATCAATGGCAGTAACGTTTGTTGGTGCTTTGTTTTTCATCGATTCATCTTTATATTCCATAGTGATATTTTCTGCCAATGCCCTTTTTATTTTTCTGGGAATTTCACTGTCTATTATCACATTATTTTTACACAGGTAACAGTTTCGGAACGTAGACAAGATATGGTTTACGATATTAGTAGAAGAGTAGGCCTTTCTTTTTTGACCTTCCATTGAATGCTAATACCAGAAAGCTGACGATTGGATGTATCAGTAGATAATGTGTTACCTACAACAGTAGCAAGGAGTTGTCCTCTATTATCAACGATTATTTTTATGTTGGAATTCTCTTTGAGTGCAATCATCTCTGGAGATCTCAATCTCGCATATCCGCCAACATAAGAGTTGAATTTTTTCGGTACTCCAAAGAAATTTAATTCCTTACTGTCATGACAATGCATGCATACATTTCCAATAGTGCTACCACATGTACTTGTTTCATAGTTTAAATACTTCTCCTTGTCGGTATTCAATGCTACAATAACATTGTCAAGTGAACACACTTTATTTAAATGCTCCATCTTCACTTTTTTTAAAGATATGACTTATGTGTTTATCGTTCCACTGTGTAAAAAATACTGATTTAATACAAGCAATAGACTAGATAGTGTCGATAACCGGACATAGAATACCAGTGGGAAAGCCACATCGTGTCTCTGAGCAAGCGTAGAGTACAATTGTTAGAGCCATAAGCATATTTTATCATTTTAAGATACGTACAAAAAAAATAAATAAATAAAAAAAATAAATAAAGTTGAATAATTTCGAAGTTTAAAAAAAATAGTTTGTTCTTATGAAAGAAATATTGAATTAGAACCATCAGTCCTCATCATTATGAGTATCCAAAAATGGACTTAAGTTTCACATTTGAACTAGAGATTTCACATCACAATGTTACACTATTACCCCCCCCCCCGGTTACATACTCCTGTCATCGCCCCATCTCCCCAAAAACACTTTTCACACATTTCTCGTTAAAATTTTTATTTCAAGTCATTCATTTGGGTTTTTCGCAAGCAATTCGGGCCACTGTACAGCACTATCACTAGTCTAAGACATCCACTCTGTCATCGTCCCATCCCCCCAAAAACAATTTTCAGACATTTCTCGTTAAAAATTTTATTTCAAGTCATTCATTTGGGTTTTTCACAGGAAATTCGTGCCACAGTACAGAACTATAACTACTCTAAGACACGCTTCTGTCATCGCCCCATCTCCCCAAAAACCCTTTTCAGGCATTTCTTGTTAAAACTTTATTTTCAAGTAATTCATCCGGGTTTTCGAAAGCAATTCATGCCAGAGTACAGGCCTATAACTAGTCTAAGACATCCACTCTGTCATCGCCCCATCTCCCCAAAAACACTTTTCAGACATTTCTTGTTAAAAATTTTATTTCAAGTCATTCATTTGGGTTTTTCACAAGCAATTCATGCCACAGTACAGAACTATAACTACTCTAAGATACGCTCCTGTCATCGCCCCATCTCCCCAATAACACTTTTCAGACATTTCTCGTTAAAATTTTTATTTCAAGTCATTCATTTGGGTTTTTCGCAAGAAATTCGTGCCACAGTACAGCACTATCACTAGTCTAAGACATCCACTCTGCCATCGCCCCATCCGCCCAAAAACAATTTTAAGACATTTCTCGTTAAAAATTTTATTCCAAGTCATTCATTTGGGTTTTTCACAAGCAATTCATGCCACAGTACAGAACTATAACTACTCTAAGATACGCTCCTGTCATCGCCCCATCTCCCCAAAAACACTTTTCAGGCATTTCTTGTTAAAACTTTTTTTTCAAGTAATTCATCCGGGTTTTCGAAAGCAATTCATGCCAGAGTACAGCACTATAACTGCACTAAGACACCCTTCTGTCATCGCCCCATCTCCCCAAAAACAATTTTCAGACATTTCTTGTTAAAAATTTTATTTCAGGTCATTCATTTGCGTTTTTAATAAGCAATTCGTGCCACAGCAAAGCACTAAAAATACTTTAAGACACGCTTCTGTCATCGCCCCATCTCCCCAGAAGCACTTTTAAGAGATTTCTCGTTAAATTTTTTATTTCAAGTCATTCATTTGAGTTTTCGAAATCAATTCATGCCAGAGTACAGCACTATAACTACTCTAAGACACGCTTGTGTCATCGCCCCATCTCCCCAAAAACACTTCTCAGACATTTCTCACTAAAATTTTTATTTCAAGTCATTCATTTGGGTTTTTCGCAAGCAATTCGTGCCATAGTACAGCACTTTAACTAGTCTATAAAATCCATTCTGTCATCGCCCCATCTCCCCAAAAACAATTTTCAGACATTTCTCATTAAAAATTTTATTTCAAGTCATTCATTTGGGTTTTCCACAAGCAATTCGTGCCACAGTACAGAACTATAACTACTCTAAGACACGCTTCTGTCATCGCCCCATCTTCCCAAAAACACTTTTCAGACATTTCATTACACTGAAAATAATTGAACAGAAAAAATAAAAGCCCGATAAATATTTACTAGTTTGTGTGGCAAACACAACGCAACGTTTGGCTAATAGCTATAAAATATAATAAAAAATATCTCTCGAGGAGGTATCATTAGCAATAACCTATTTCTAATGAAGCATTTCAGGTCACAAGTTTACCGGGTGCTAAATATGTACCATTTTTACACCCTCTCAAAACTTAATTCCCCTTCCTAGCATTATATTGGCTTACACTGAAAATAATTGAACAGAAAAAATAAAAGCCCGATAAATATTTACTAGTTGGTGTGACAAACACAACGCAACGTTTGGCTAATAGCTATAAAATATAATAAAAAATATCTCTCGAGGAGGTATCATTAGCAATAACCTATTTCTAATGAAGCATTTCAGGTCACAAGTTTACCGAGTACTAAATACGTACCATTTTACACCCGCTCAAAACTTAATTCCCCTTTCTAGCATTATATTGGCTTACACTGATACGCCACTTGTGTATTATACAGAACACATCGAAGAAGTAAAGCTATCCTTTATTAAAATTCTTTTCTTGCCATCTATATCTCTCTTAGTATCAACTTTTTAGTATACTATAACGTTAAACTCTATTTTAAATTGACAACACTGTTCAAGCGCCACTTGTGCATTATACCGAACACATCGAAGAAGTAAAGCTAGGTCAACTCATAAGACAATTTTATCATCGTTAACCATTTCCATAGATTGATATTGTTCCAAATCTATAATAAATAAGCTATGAGTTAACATGCTCTTCGGGGTTACCTTAACTGCTAATCAGTTTAAGCCTTTTTCTCCATCTTCATATGATCCAATCACTAATTAGAATCATTCACGCTCCTATTATTCAAACATTAATTAATATCGTTCATAGAGTCCAAATTGCAAATTCTAAACCTTTTTTTTGCAAATAGAGTTATTTTTTGGTAAATGATTCAATAGCATATGCTAGCAATTCTAGACATGTTGCATTCATAATCAAACTCAATGAGATGCCTTTAAGCTAGAGGTTGTCAAACTCTTTGACAGGCTCCACTAACTCTCTTTGAAAAGGTTGACAATTTCTAGTTTCTGATTTTAAAAAAAATAAATAAAACACGCTATGATGAAAGTGCTTCAAAAACTCATCTGGTTGCGTTATATAATCTCAATTATACTCTCAAAACGTGTTTGACCACTTTATAGGTCCATAATATAAAAGGATTGGTCGCTTTTTACAATTTGCACGTCAAACTGCACTGTATATTCCTTGTACATGCTAGAGGTAAGACAAATTACGCAATCACTCGTGAAATTGTATACACTATCATCATGAACGAAGTTGCTAAACACATGTTTTATTTATCACTTTGTTTGGAAAGGTACCAAGGAAGTATAGGTGTGAGAGGATACTCACTCTCTTTGAAAAGGTGTAGAGGTCCAATAGAATAACATAGGAAGGAAAATAAACTCCTGGAATAGCATAGGAAGGAACATAAACTCCTGGAATAGCATAGGAAGGAACATAAACTCCTGGAATAGCATAGGAAGGAACATAAACTCCTGGAATAGCATAGGAAGGAACATGAGCTCCTGGAATAGCATAGGAAGGAACATAAGCTCCTGGAATAGCATAGAAAGGAACATAAGCTCCTGGAATAGCATAGGAAGGAACATAAGCTCCTGGAATAGCATAGGAAGGAACATAAGCTCCTAGAATAGCATAGGAAGGAACATAAACCAAGCAAATACATAAGTACATGCTCTGGAAAGGTGCCAAGGAGCGTAATCTACGCAAATAGCACAGGAAGGAACATAATCTACGCAAAGTATAATGTAGCACTCTACTAGCCCTACTCCTGTTTGTTATAACTTTTATACGTTCTGGGTCTTATTTATTCACTGATAGCGAATTCTGGTGTTTTTGAGCCTGAATCATTATTTCGCTTGATATATAGTCGTATTTGGTCTAATTAAATTTTAAAAAAAAACAAACATTTTCTATTCCGTATGTGATATTCCGAAATTCCAAAATACAAAATTCCACATTTTTGCAGATTGGTCAAAACCTCTATCGTAGGATTTTCTGATACGTTGAATCTGATAGTGTGATTTTCATTAAGAATCTTTGACTTTTTGGGGATGTTTCCCCCTTTTTGAAAATCAAACTAATTTTCTCAGGTTCGTAGCCTTTGATAGGTATATATTTGGTTTATTGTTATCATACCGATTATACGAGCAGTATCATTATATTGGTTTATATTTGAAATATTTCGATTTTACATATTTGGAATCGCCATGAAAAACTTATGCTTTTGATGTATCTACTATTATCAAAATTTGGTTCTTAGACTTTCAGTTGTTATTGGGCCGAGTCGCTCCTTACTTACACTTTGTTTCTACGAACTGTTTTTTACAGTTCTTTACTTTTATTTGAAAAGTTTCTTTTTTGGAAAAGTGTTTCTAATCTGATTTCATTATTAAGACCCCTTTTAGTGATCTATACTCAGTTAATAATGCTAAGACAAATCTTGCACTAGACAATATACAATATATATATATATATATATATATATATATATATATATATATATATATAATATATATATATATATATATATATATATATATATATATATTATATATATATATATATATATATATATATATATATATATATATATATATATATATATATATATATATATATATATATATATATATATATATATATATATATATGTATTATATAATAAAAGTAAATAAAATTATATAATATAATAAGAATAATTGTTAGAAACACAAGGGATAGGGCTATAAATCGTTGAAAAGTGATTCATCGGTGAAAGATTTCCCGAGCAAAGAGTAACAATTTCAGGAGCGGATAATGCTTCATCGGCAATGAAGGGTTCAGTTACGTTCTTTTTATCATCACTGCGGTTTATAGCACCCTTTTTAAATTTGACTGGAGCTGATTTCGGGTGGCAATTGTCACCCTATAAGTCTCTAGTAAGGACCACGAGTCCCAGTGTAGCTGGGCCCATCGACGAGCGTTCATGGTTATAAGAGGAGAGTCAGTACTGTAATATCAACTTAGCTCATAATATTGTGTTTTTTTCTGCAACCTGTTTTCTTTGAGCCAGCATTCGAAGCGTGATTTTTCGCAGGATCAATTTTCTTGTCAATAATTTTCTTGTGTGTGTCTGTATCTATATGCGTCTGTGTCTTTGTGTGCGTGTTTGTCAGTGTCTGCCTTTATCTATATCAGCCGACTTATACAGGTGTATATCCTTGTATCTCTTGAAATGTTCATGTGAATAAAAATTTGTGTGTGTATTTAAAAAACAATAACACATGCAGACTGATTAGTCTACATAGCGCAGGTACCTAACTCTGGATCCTACACCTTCGGCTGGGAGTGCAATGCGTGAATGAGACAAATCATCCGAAGTTTTTCCGTGTATTTACTCCAGATTTCTCTCCATTTGGAGCTGGTCGATGTTCGGTGAGCTTTAAGAGTCACACTTCTTGACCCTCGATCCAAACCAAGTAATCAGTGACACCAGGACTCGAACCCCTGTTCTTACGGACACAGGATTGCAACTTTGCACAAGAATGCGCAAACCACTCGCTTAGTTAGGATATGTCTTTGGTTTGACTGAAAGTAATATGCTTACCTAAAGGATATCCCTTGAGAATTTCAATAATAGTCTTATAATCATCAGTTGTTGGTTCAAAAAGGACATCATTTGTAAAACTGTATGTGAGGTCCATGACAAGTATCTTGAGGAAGTAAACCTGAAAGGTGGGGAACAAATTAGTTTGTGGGGATGATTCCTTTTAAAGACTATTAGTACAATTAGGATGCCTACTTGAGTTCATTTATCCAGAATGAACCCTAGGCACTTTCTTGAAAGATATGCAAGTAAACTATTTAGTTAAATCAAGTAATAATATAGTATTCTGGATAAATGATTTGGAGATATCTTTTTTGCTGAGAAAAGACTATGAAAAGTGATCTTACATACCAAACAGCTAATCTTTTGACGTGTAGAATATTTTAATGGTATATTAAACGTCCCTTGAAGACAAATATTTAGAAACTACAATAAAATTTACCCAGCACCCTTCCCCCTCGTTGTCTCCTTCTGGGGAAGAGACGCTGACAAGATAGTCGCAGAATTTATCTAGCACGTATACGACTCCTAATGTTTTTTTGTTCAAAATAATTTTTGGGTATTTTGAAGACATTTAGTGCTTGAACTGCCAGTATCTTTAGGCTTGATAGTGGTGATTTCAGATGGTATTCATTTCGTATCTCAGGCAGAGTTGGCAAAGAGCTAAATCACATAAAACAATATTTCGAATGTCAACTTTGGGTTCTAACTATTTCAAAAGCACTATACTCTACCTTAAAAAGTTAATAGGCAAAATAAAATCTTTTAAATGTCTGATGAGAAACTATGACCTATAGAAACTAAGGTTTGATTAGAGATATTTATAACCAAAATGTGTAAAAGAGAAAAATGCTGGACTTTCCTCCCGCAAAAAACCACACAAATATTTTGACTCAGCTTATTTTGTCACAATAACACTACGGTTTTGCCCCATTTCATTTTAGCCCAGTCCGCTTATTGCTAAATGTGGCAGGGGTTTAGTCTCTGCTATATTAACGGAAGGTGTGGATCTTAGAATGACTTGATGAATATGGTATTACATTTTGGAAAGCTTTTTGTAATTCTTACCTGTGGTCAAAAACATAGATTTTGCGTGTGATTGAGCCATAGTGTATAGTGTGTGAGTTGAGCGGGAGTTTTATAGTCGATGTTGGAGAAGACTATCTGAAGTATGGGAGATAGTCGCCAGATAGTTATGCAGAAGTTATGCAGATAGTCAAGTTTTCGTTTCATCAAGCCTTGTTACTGCTTTTGACTGGAAAGCTCTGTTCTAGCAGGCAGTCAGGCAGACTCGCGTTTCAAATTGAATGCGGACAAAAATTGGAAAGTGCTTAAGATGTGTGCCGCTTACATGGCCCCATCGCCAAAGCAACAAGAGCTTTCTCTTTGCTCCTATATAAGTAGTGATATAATGTATTATAGGTAATTACTTGGTGCAAAAAAAGAAGCTGTCTTCCTAATTTAGTAACTGAGATAAATGAGCACTTGAACACGGTCTAGATCTTACTCATCCGTCCAGTCACCTAGGACAAAACAGTACATCCAACCCAATAGTCCAAAAATCATGTCCAAAATAGAGCGATATCAGCATTAATAAGTGTAAATAACTGTCCCAAAGCCAAACTATTGCACCTTAAGTCTACAAAATTTAATATTCCCCAAGTAATCTCCACATATTCGGGCCCTTCAGAGGGAAACTCACTTGCCTATACAGGTTTCGGCACTTAAACTTCTTACCGAGGCAAATGAGTGCGCCTGCCATAGAACCATATGGCATCCCCTATGTAGTGTCACCTTTGGAATATCTACGAACAATACAATACCCAAAAATATAAAAATACACCCTAAAAATTTTCAAAGCTTCCTTCACCACCGCTCACCTAGAACTGATTCAAAGTAAAAACTACCAGACTCTGAAAGAATAACCCTTTAGCCAGTTTACCTCCCATAATTGCATAACTATAACTGTCAAAAAAAAAACATTCACTTTCAAGCCCAAATTTCTAAGAACTACTTTCAACCTATCCTCTGTAATTAGGCACCTGCTTGTGTCGAAGCAAACCCTAAATCCAAAAACTATATAGGGAAGAGAAAGAATACATCTAACAAGATACCTCAAAATATCGTTCGAAATATCTTGATAATTTTTATTATAATTATTTAAAAGTTGATTATATTGAAAACTAAGTTTTTTTAAATTGCCAAGCAAGTTTATTGGCGGAAAACCTCTTACGATCAATTTATGGCTAAGTGTTTGACTTCTACTTTTAAAATCAATGTATGTAGTACAAATTCTTGCATATCTAAATAGTTGGGAAATTTACGATGAATATACTATATTTGAATGTATATTACTATTAGGAAATAGGAAATTAACCATTTCAAAGTAAAATCATCTTTTTTATTATATAATTAAAAAACTAATGTATTATTAGGTGTAACATTAATATCTAAATCTAGAAAACGGTCATAATTGTAAAAAAAACGTCATAACTTAAAACAAACGAAAATTATTACATCACAGCCTATCTAACATATATCAATAAGACTAGCGCAAATAAATCAACTGGTGATATTTCCCTATATTTGTAGGATTACAGAAAACGAATGCTTTACTGAAAACACAAAAGCCCAGAATAAAAAAAGAAGAATATTGATTTAGGAGTCCAAAGTAAATACGTAGCCTCACAACAACAAACTAATCTATAACGTTTTTCATAGTCCTACAGGAGCTGTGATATCAGTATACAATTAAAATTATCTTAAAAACTTAGGCATAAAAATAATTAGTTTACAGTCACTAAACAGCATAAAAATAATGGATTTATTTATCGAGTAACATCTTGGTCTCACCTAGTATTACTCGAAATGAAGAACATATCAACCATAATATGGACTCTGGAAATCCAGTTATTTCTCTCTATAAAACGGAGAATTTCAAGTTGTGATACAAATTTTAAAGTGAGTATGTGGTCTTAATCCTAATAAAATTCTTTCACTTCGAACTTGTCTATAAAACAATCATGAAATGTTGTTTTCAGGGTGGCCGGCGTTTACCCCCCCCCCCCCCGGCGACTTCTCCCCCCGGAAAATACCCCCAAAAAATTTCCCCCGGAAAATACCCCCGTGGAAAATAAGGCTTTCCAAATTTGATAATTTTATTTGAGTTTTATTTTTTTTTATATTCGTAGGGGGAAGGAAGTTTGGTACTTGTGTATTATGCGCCACTCACTCAAGTCTAGTGTAAAATTCGAGAACTCGCCAGTTTTTTCGTTTGATTCTTCGTTACTTAAAAATAAATTTTGGCTATATATTTGCATGTTAGGGGGGGGGGGGGTAGAATATAGAGGGTCTGCATTCAAAATGTGTTTGGTACAAGTATTTTGCATATTAGATAGATAGATAGAGAAGTGTATTTTAAAGCCAAATATACGGCCATGAACATAGTAAAATAACATAAATGAGAGGCACAAATAACATAAAGTTTGATCAGCGATCATCATAAAACACTTAAATGAAACATTACATTTACTTTATGCTGGGATTTTTTTTTTTCTTTTTAGTTAACAAAATTTCCAGATACCTCGCTATTCTTCTGTAATTTTTTACTTGCTATATATCTAGAAAGAATTATTTTCTGACTTCAAACTGTTCAAATACTTTATTCTCCCGGTAAATACCCCCCTCCTGGTAAATATCCCCCCCCCTTGGAAAAGGAGGCTTTCCCAATTTGAGAATTTTATTTTTTTTAATTTCCGTAGGAGAAAGAAGTTTTGGTACTTGTGTATTATGGGCAACTCACTCAAGTTTACGCTGTGTAAAACTCGAGAATAAACCGGTATCTTCGTTAGTTTTTTTAGCTTATCACAAGACAAGGACAAGTGACAGAATTTATGTGAAATATATAATTTGGGCCATATATTTGCACATAAGGGAGGGGTAAAGCATTTGGAAAGTCAGAAAACAATTCTTTCTAGGTATGACCACTAAAAAATTACAGAAGAATAGCAAGGTATCTGGAGATTTTGTTAACTAAAAACAAAATCCCAGTGTACAGTAAATGTAATGTTTCATGTAAGTGTTTTTTCCAAGTGTTAAGTTTTTCTTTTTTTTCAGTGACCGTTTTCACAAGTATTAAGTACTAAGTATTAAGTTAACGTTGTGTTTCATTTATAAAGTAAATAAAGTAAATAGTAAATGTAAACAGTAAACAGTATAAAATAATTGTAATGTTTCTTTTAAGTGTTTTATGATGATCGCTGATCAAAGTTTATGTTTATTGTGCCTTTCATTTATGTTATTTTACTAGGTTCATGGCCGTATATGTGGCTTTGAAATACACTTCTCTATCTATCTATCTAATATGCAGAATAATTGTACCAAACACATTTTGCATGCAGACCCGCTATACTTTATCCCCCCCCCCGCCATATATGCAAATCTAATTTCTGAAGTATTTCTAAAGTAACACATTTATTTCTAAAGTAACGAAGAAACTAACGAAAAAACTGGTGTATTCTCGAATTTTACACAGCGTAAACTGGAGTGAGTGGCGCATAATACACAAGTACAAAAATTCCTTCCCCCTCAGGAAATAAAAAAAATAAAACTCAAATAAAATTGTCCAATTCAGGAAGCCCTATTTTCAACGGGGGGGGGGGAGTATTTTCTGCATGGGGGGGGGGGGGTATTTTCCCGGGAATATTTTCCGGGGGACCATTTTCCGCGGGGTATTTTCCGCAGGGGTGTATTTCTCGCGGCGGAGGGGGGGTATTTGCCGAGGGGTAATCACCGGGGGCGGGGGGGGGGGGATTTTAAACGCCTAGAATCCTTTTTCAGATCCAAAATGACAGTCAATTATTGAACTGAGCTCATTGTGCAGAAGTGATACCAAATTAAACGAAAAATATAAATAAAGCAACAATTTAAAAATGCTTTACTTTTATACTGTTAAAAGCTCCCTTAAATGTTTATTTTTACCGTACCAAAACTCTTATATTGTTTTGTGTTTTCAGAAAAGCCTTAGTTTTCTGTAATCCTACAAACATAGGGAAATATCCCCAGTTGATTTATTTGCACTAGTTTTATTGATATATGTTAGATAGGCTGTGAAGTAATAATTTTTGTTCGTTTTAACTTTCAACTTCGCTCATTACTTCTCTTGGAAAAACTTTGTTTTTTTAATTAATCTCTGCTCGTTTTTGATTAAAATTTAGTTTAGAAACAACACTGCCGTGATCTTTTTTGTTTTACGGAATAACTTCTGTTCGTTTTAAGTTTTTAATGTCGCTCCTTAGTTTCAGCTCAAAACTTATTTTTTTCATATAGTTTCTAATCACATTCAATCTAGGGAAAAATAATGTCGTTTCTTTTTGTAATTTTTTTAAGAACAAATAGACCTTTAATTCATTTTTTTTAAACAAATTAAATTTAGTAGCACTTAAGAAAGTACCTCCAGGCGAGTAGCTTCGACACAAAAGGTTAACTAGCGGAGAGGTTTACATATTGACATGCTTCTGGGAAATTTTTGTAGCTCAACAGTAATATGCCTTTAGGCTTAGGGGTTATTTGACCTGTCTCTAAATAGAAAAGCCATTCACTACTTACAAATGAATCGAAATTTCAAAAAAGATCATATCTGTTTAGGTACGATAAATGGTATTATAAACTAAGTTTGTTTTCATTTCAAAAATTTTGGGAAGAATTACCTGAATTTTCTCACAGAACTGTTTTCATTTGTTTTTCTTCCTCTCTGGATACAGAATCTTGCGCATGGAGGGAATATAACAACGAAATTGTCAAGTAAATAATTTGAATAAGTAAGTAGAACAATAAGTAATCCTTCTTTTAATATACAACTTTGAGTGGTTCCAGAACCAAATGCCTACGCTTCTCCAGCCACTAAGTGGCAAGGGGTTGTGGTCAGGAGCGTAATTTCCTATGGGACAGAGGGACCAACTGCCTCTCCCAGACCATAGTATTCCCCCAGACCCCAGTCTCTCCCCCACAGGTGAAATTCAGTTTCTCCAAAAATGTTGTCAAAACTAAGATAAGATTCCTTATATGAAAGGGGATGTCCTCTCTTCAATGCCTCGGTCTTTACGCTAAAGTTTGACTCTTTTCAACAACTCTATTTTTAAAACAATAACAAACTTTAGCGTAAAGAGTGAGGCGTTGAACAGGGGACATCCCCTTTCATGTACGGAATAATTTCTGTTCGTTTTAAGTTTTAATGTTGCTCCTTACTTTCATTTTAAAAAAAAACTTTTTTTTTATTAATTGAATCAAAATGCTTGACAAAATACATTCCCGGGACATGCTTTTAAAAACGAGTGTATCACATTTGCAAATACAGTGAAATTATGTGAAAAATATCACATAGAAGTTTACAAAACCAAGATTGAAAACAAAAACAATTATGAATCGAACCTATAACACTCTAATTTGAAGCCCATCGCTGTACTAACAGGACCACACCTCTAATAATCTGATTTGATATATAGGTTTTTGTACCTTAATTGCGTAGCTTATTAAGAGTAATTGGAGGAGGACCACGCGGGGGTGTTTTCGCAAACCTCTAGTTAAGGATTTTGGACTATAATCATTACAATGATGATATCGTTTTATACTTCCAAGCTTTTCAAACCGTTCGCGGTAATGAACTCTAGGTAAGAGGTGACCCGACTTAATAGTAACTAAAACTCTAAGAAACGGAATTTTGATAGCAATAGATACATCAAAAGAATCTGATTTTTATGCTGATTTTATATATACAAGTTTCATCAAGTTTAATCCTACCCATCAAAAGTTATGAGCCTAAGAAAATTTGCCTTATTTTCAAAACAAGGGCGAAACACCCCCTAAAGGTCATAGAATCTTAATGGGAATCACACCATCAGATTTAGTATATCAGAGAACCTTACTGTAGAGGTTTAAAGCTCCTATCTGCAAAAATGTGGAATTTTGTATTTTTTGCCAAAAGAAAGATCACGGATGCGTGTTTATTTGTTTTTTTCTTTTTCTCAGGGGTGATCATATTGAGCCAGTGGTCCTGAGATTTCGTAAGAGGGCTCATTTGAACGGAAATTAAAAGTTATAGTGCCCTTTTTAAGTGACCAAAAAATTGGAGGGCAACTAATATCACTTTTGACAAAAAACTCCTTTTTGATTTATAATTAACAGAAAAATTGGGCCTAGATAAGGTTCAAACTCGACGCTTTGAGATTACAAAACCTACATTCTACTGACTGAACCACCAACGCTTGTACATTGTGAAAGAATATACAGTTTGATTCAATATCGGGAAAGAATTAAATAAATATTCGATATAGTTCATTACAAATGGGGTCTATGCTGTTTTCATCGGATATAGCTGAAAACCTAGCAGAGAACAAAACACGGCACATAGTAACTAAAAGTTAAGATAATTTTATAACAGATCGATGTAAAATCATTTTGATCATTTCGTTTGTAAATTCTATTTATATGTTTGCAATACTTGTATTATTTGCATAAGAAGTGACACCAAAAGTGTTGTTTTTTGTCAGGGCTTAATTTATTATGGGGCAGGGGGCAACTGCCCCCTCCGGACCCCATTCAGGCCCTCCAGCCCCCCCCCCCCCCCCCTGCCGCTGAAATTTAGTTTCGGTACTTGCGTAGAATCCAGTAGTCACGCTACAAGTGAAGTTTCATTTATGCTAATGAAATAAAACAAAATAGGATGAAAATATAATTGTTCCGAAACAAATTTGGGCTATATATTTGCACATTAGGGGGTGGCTGTAAAGCATAGCATATATTAAATACGTAACTTAACCTAACCTAATCAACCCAACTTAGGTAACTTTTAGTCCCCCTAAACCCCAAGAAACTAAAGTTTAAATATAGTTCCCGGAGTGAGAAACCATTTGTTTATACGGCGTCTAGGCATTACCCGGTAAAAAGCCTATCTGATCTTCAGTACAAGTAGTACTCTGCTTTCAAAGGCAGCCATAGGGAAATTAACACAGGGAAATTAACAAGTGGAGTTCCTAGCACCTTGTACCTGTTTCTAGCTGGCAAGATTCCCATTTTTGGCAAGAGTTCTATGTCCTTGGCAAGACTTCAATGGCAAGATTCCCATTCTTGGCAAGAGTTCAATGTCCTTGGCAAGAGTTCAATGGTTCGGTTAGGTCAGGTGTTTTTATACGACATGCCCTGCCCGGTTTCTACGACATGCCCTCCCTTTTCCTATAGGATTTCAAAGTCATGCCCTCTGAGGTCACGCGACACACCTGTACAATGCGGTCAGCTGTTTCTAGGTGACATTCCCGCTCTTGGCAAGAGTTCAATGGTTAGGTCAGGTGTTTTTCTATGACACATCCCCTCTTTTCTATAACAGTCCTCTGAGGTCACGGTACACACCCCCGTTTCAAGCGCATGTTACACCATGCGACACACCCTCGCCTTTAAAGAGTCAGATAAGTGGAGCTACCAACCCCTCAAGCCGTCACACCTACGCAATGTGGTTACCGGTTCTATTAAAGGGAACACAGTTGCCAAGACTCCATACACACCCCTCTGGACTCTAATGGCGTCATACGACTTATTCCGTTTAAAACGGACAGATATGTACTTTGCGACAGGAACCCATGGGGGAATCCCCGCTTGTAACGTAGAAATTCAATGGAAAAGAGAGGGCATGTTGCAGAAAAACAAAGGGGTGTGTCATAGAAAAACACCTGACCTAACCATTGAACTCTTGCCAAGGGCGGGAATGTCACCTAAAAGTAGTTGACCTAATTGTACAGGTGTGTCGCGTGACATCAGAGTGCATGTCACAGGAATTCTATGGGAAAAGGGAGGGCATGTCACAGAAATTCAATGCTAATTTTTCTATGTTAATTTCCCTACCTGTGCGTTTGAAAGCAGTGATGGCATACTACTAATACAATTCTCGCGTGATTACTGGATCCTACACAAGTGCCTTAGTTTCTTCAAAAATCATGTCAAAACTAAGATAAGCCTGCATAATTCAGAGAAACGGGTCAGTTTTCTTTAGTAATTATTTGCATTTATGGTACTATAAGGTTTATTTTTTAGTTCTCACTGACATTCTCACTTGATCTGGGAAAGTTTGGTTTACCTTTGCCCCCCCCCAGGGCTTTGACGAAACTACTCCCATGTTTTTAGTGCAATACAACACTTACGGATGGCAGAATTGATAAAAATCACCTAGATATGAGCAATAGTTTTCAAATGAGCCATTAAACGTCACTCTAAAAAGTTCTGGTAGCCCAGTAGCCCCAGCTTTTCCACTTGAGACAAGGCAGCCAAAATTTTGTTTTTATGGCCATTTGTAACTTGTTGATGGTGGAACTTAAAGGAAGTAAGGACGCATATATGAGCAATATCTTTTATATTAGCTACTAAAAATTTGTTTAAGATACAGGCGATACCAAAACGCCCAATAACAATACGCCCATACCGATACGCGTGATATCGATACTTTAGATCCCAGTTTATATAATTATTCAGTATGATCATTCCCTATCTCACCCATTATAAAAACCCGGACTGGGGTGCGAGTGCTCCAGAGAACGTAGAAACATAGGCGGCATCAGATCTTTTCACGGGTAGACAAGTCAGACGCGAAACAATCGGAAACCCGCTATTACGAATAATGCACTTAGTAACCATTTCTCATTGATAGACGCAAACACACTGATCCATAACTGCACGAAGAAGTGGGAGGAGTTTTTTGTTCGCACCGAGAACGAAGACCAGAAATGATCTGCGATAAGCTTACTGGATAATTATATAAACTGTGCTTCAGATACAGCAAGGTGCTAGGAACTCCACTTGTTAATTTCCCTGTGTTAATTTCCCTATGGCTGCCTTTGAAAGCAGAGTACTACTTGTATTGAAGATCAGATAGGCTTTTTACCGGGTAATGCCTAGACGTTGTATAAACAAATGGTTTCTCACTCCGGGAGCTATATTTAAACTTTAGTTTCTTGGGGTTTAGGGGGACAAAAAGGTACCTAAGTTGGGTTGATTAGGTTAGGTTAAGTTACGTATTTAATATATGCTATGCTTTACAGCCAACCCCTAATGTGCAAATATATAGCCCAAATTTGTTTCGGAACAATTATATTTTCATCCTATTTTGTTTTATTTCATTAGCATAAATGAAACTTCACTTGTAGCGTGACTACTGGATTCTACGCAAGTACCGAAACTAAATTTCAGCGGGAGGGGGGGGGGGGGCTGGAGGGCCTGAATGGGGTCCGGAGGGGGCAGTTGCCCCCTGCCCCATAATAAATTAAGCCCTGACAAAAAACAACACTTTTGGTGTCACTTCTTATGCAAATGATACAAGTATTGCAAACATATAAACAGAGTTTAGCCTACAAACGAAATGATCAAAGTGATTTTACATGGATCTTTTATATAATTATCTTAACTTTTAGTTACTATGTGCCGTGTTTTGTTCTTTACTAGGTTTTCAGCTATATCCGATGAAAATAGCATAGACCCCATTTATAATGAACTATATCGATTATTTATTTAATTCTTCTCCGATATTGAATCAGACTGTATATTCTTTCACAATGTACAAGCGTTGGTGGCTCAGTCAGTAGAGCGTAGGTCTTGTAATCTCAGGGCGTCGAGTTTGAACCTTAACTAGGCCAAATTTTTCTGTTAATTATAAATCAAAAAGGAGTTTTTTGTCAAAAGTGATATTAGTTGCCCCCCAATTTTTTGGTCACTTAAAAAGGGCACTATAACTTTTAATTTCCGTTCAAATGAGCCCTCTTGCGAAATTCTAGGACCAGTGGGTCAATATGATCACCCCTGAGAAAAATAAAAAACAAATAAACACGCAACCATTATCTTTCTTTTGGCAAAAAATACAAAATTCCACATTTTTGCAGATAGGAGCTTTAAACCTCTACAGTAAGGTTCTCTGATATACTAAATCTGATGATGTGATTTCCATTAAGATTCTATGACTTTTAGGGGGTGTTTCGCCCTTGTTTTGAAAATAAGGCAAATTTTCTCAGGCTCGTAACTTATGATGGGTATGATTAAACTTGATGAAACTTGTATATCTAAAATCAGCATAAAAATCAGATTCTTTTGATGTATCTATTGATATCAGAATTCCGTTTCTTAGAGTTTTAGTTACTATTAAGTCGGGTCACCTCTTACCTAGAGTTCATTACCGCGAACAGTTTGAAAAGCTTGGAAGTATAAAACGATATCATCATTGTAATGATTATAGTCAAAATCCTTAACTGGAGGTTTGCGAAAACACCCCCGCGTGTTCCTCCTCCAATCCCTCTTAATAAGCTACGCAATTAAGGTAGAAAAACCAATATATCAAATCAGATTATTAGATGCGTGGTTCTGTTAGTACAGCGATGGACTTCAAATTAGAGTGTTATAGGTTCGATTCAAAATTGTTTTTGTTTTCAATCTTGTTTTTGTAAACTTCTATGCGATAATTTTCACATAATTTCACTGTATTTCTAAATGTGATACACTCGTTTTTTAAAGCATGTCCCGGGAAGGTATTTTGTCAAGCATTTTAATTCAATTAATAAAAAAACAAGTTTTTTTTTTAACTGAAAGTAAGGAGCGACATTAAAACTTAAAACGAACAGAAATTATTCCGTATATGAAAGGGGATGTCCCCTGTTCAACGCCTCACTCTTTACGCTAAAGTTTGTTTTTGTTTTAAAAATAGAGTTGTGGGAAAGAGTCAAACTTTAGCGTAAAGACCGAGGCGTTGAAGAGAGGACATCCCCTTTCATATAAGGAATCTTATCTTAGTTTTGACAACAATTTTGGAGAAACTAAATTTCACCTGTGGGGGGGGGAGACTGGGGTCTGGGGGAAGACTATGGTCTAAGAGAGGCAGTTTGTCCCTCTGTCCCATAGGAAATTACGCTCCTGACCACAACCTCTTGCCACTTAGTTGCTGGAGAAGTGTAGGCATTTGGTTCTGGAACCACTCACAGTTGTATATTAAAAGAAGGATTAATTATTGTTCTATTTACTTATTCAAATTATTTACTTGACAATTTCACTGTTATATCCTTCCATACGCAAGATTCTGTATCCAGAGAGGAAGAAAAACAAATGAAAACAGTTCTGTGAGAAAATTCAGGTAATTCTTCCCAAAATTTTTGAAATGAAAACAAACTTAGTTTATAATACCATTTATCGTACCTAAACAAGAAATGATCTTTCTTGAAATTTTGATTCATTTGTAAGTAGTGAATGGCTTTTCTATTTAGAGACAGGTCAAATAACCCCTAAGCCTAAAGGCATATTTCTGTTGAGCTAGAAAAATTTCCCAGAAGCATGTCAATATGTAAGCCTATCCGCTAGCTAACCTTTTGTGTCGAAGCTACTCGCCTGGAGGTACTTTTTTAAGTGCTACTAAATTTAATTTTTTAAAACGAAGAATTAAAGGTTTATTTGTTCTTAAAAAAAAATACAAAAAGAAACGACATTATTTTTCCCTAGATTGAATGTGATTAGAAACTATATGAAAAAAATAAGTTTTGAGCTGAAACTAAGGAGCGACATTAAAAACTTAAAACGAACAAAAGTTATTCCGTAAAACAAAAAGATCACGGCAGTGTTATTTCTAAACCAAATTTTAATCAAAAACGAGCAGAGATTAATTTAAAAAACAAAGTTTTTCCGAGAGAAGTAATGAGCGAAGTTGAAAGTTAAAACGAACAAAAATTATCTAGCGCTTTTCTGAAAACACAAAACAATATAAGAGTTTTGGTACGGTAAAAATAAACATTTAAGGGAGCTTTTAACAGCATAAAAGTAAAACATTTTTAAATTGTTGCTTTATTTACTTTTTTCGTTTAATTTGGCATCACTTCTGCACAATAAGCTCAGTTCAAAGATTGACTGTCATTTTGGATCTGAAAAAGGGTTCTAGGCGTTTAAATCCCCCCCTCGCCCTCGGTGATTACCCCTCGGCAAATACGCCCCGTGGAAAATATCCCCCGGGAAAATATCCTCCCCCGCAAAAAATACACCCCTGCGGAAAATACCCCGCGGAAAATAGTCCCCCGGAAAATATTCCCGGGAAAATACCACCCACGCGGAAAATACCCCCCCCGTGTAAAATAGGGCTTCCCGAATTTGAGAATTATATTTGAGTTTTATTTTTTTTTTATTTCCTGAGGGGGAAGGAATTTTTGTACTTGTGTATTATGCGCCACTCACTCCAGTTTACGCTGTGTAAAATTCGAGAATACACCAGTTTTTTCGTTAGTTTCTTCGTTACTTTAGAAATAAATGTGTTACTTTAGAAATACTTTAGAAATTAGATTTGCATATATGGCGGGGGGGGGGGGTTAAAGTATAGCGGGTCTGCATGCAAAATGTGTTTGGTACAATTATTCTGCATATTAGATAGATAGACAGAGAAGTGTATTTCAAAGCCACATATACGGCCATGAACCTAGTAAAATAACATAAATGAAAGGCACAAAAAACATAAACTTTGATCAGCGATCATCATAAAACACTTAAAAGAAACATTACAATTATTTTATACTGTTTACTGTTTACATTTACTTTATTTATTTTATAAATGAAACACAACGTTAACTTAATAATAGTACTTAATACTTGTGAAAACGGTCACTGAAAAAAAAAACTTAACACTTGGAAAAACACTTACATGAAACATTACATTTACTGTACACTGGGATTTTGTTTTTCGTTAACAAAATCTCCACATACCTCGCTATTCTTCTGTAATTTTTTAGTGGCCATACCTAGAAAGGATTGTTTTCTGACTTGAAACTGTCCAAATACTTTACCCCTCCCTTATGTGCAAATATATAGCCCATATTATATATTTCACATATATTCTGTCACTTCTCCTTGTCTTGTGATAAGCTGTTTTTAATATCGATACTTCAGATACCAATACAGCGTCCAGCCCTTTCCACAGGGACTATGGAGGTTCATATCATCACTAAATCCCTAGATATTGGGCTTTGAACTATGTTGAACAAAATGGCTATCTCGAAAGTTTGATTAGATGACTTTGGGGGAAGGGGGCCTGTAGGGAGGGGGGCTAGTTACCCTAGAATCTTTTCGGTCACTAAAAAGTTCACTTGCAAATTTAATTCCCTTTCGAATGAGCTATTACACATCTCTCTATGATGCTCTGGCCACCCCCTAGTCCTGCTAGAAAAAAAAAGAAGAAAGAAACAAAAACGGGAGACAAATCAGTGCTACCGATGCAAAAAAGCGATTTTCTTTGTTGTTCAATGAGGGGGACTGTAATTTCCCCGTAAAAGGTTTTCGACCATGCTGATTCCATTGGTGACCTTTTCATTTTGATCTGACTTCATTTTCGATGGGTTCCAGGCTTTTTTTCGAAATCACCATAAATTTGTTTTCGCAATAAAATTTTACTTTTAAGATGAAACTAAATAATAGTTACCATTTCTGAATCAGTGTCAGATGGCAATTTTTTTCACTGAGTAGCTTTTTTCTAAAATCTGATTTTTAACTTTTGGTTACTGTGGGCTGTGTTACGCTATTTAATAGGTTGCAGCTACCGCTGCAACCATGATAATTGCCTTTTATGAGTTGATCATTTTTGTGATGAGGGGATGGCATGTCTTGCTAGTTGGTGAGCCTTTTATTTGATTCTGATGCAATTAGGGATATAAAGAATTATGTTCCATGCCTGCTGCGGAGATGGACATGCATGGAGGAATAAGTTATTAGAGCAAGGCTATCTTCTTAATTAATAGGTTAGTGACTTCTGCAAACATGAATACCTTTTATTTTATAGCGGAATCGGGGAAAAAGGATTCATAAAGAAGCTAGGGAGTTTTATTTAAGAATCGGTTGTTTTGGGGTTGAAAACTTATTTTAATATAATTTCTAATTATCACCGATCTAGGGGAGATAAGACAGCTCTATAAAATACTGCAAACAACCTTGACAGCTAAGAAAAATTTTAGTCTATAACATAAAGTTCATTATCCATACTTCACAAAACAATACATGTTTTTCAGGAACGTTTGTTTTTCGATGAGAAAAAAGCTGTTTTTACTCGGCCGACTTCGCCTGAAAAAGCCATAATGAAGACAGGGCTTTATAAATCACCTACTGACTAGCAGAAACTAGAAGGCTACTGTAAAAAAAAGAAAGCTGTTTAAGGGCTCATTTAAAAGCTTATATTTATACTTAATCGCTTTTTATAAATTTGACTTGATAGCACATTCCCACAAAGTGCACTTCCGGTTGTTTCCCCAACTTTTTTAAATGAAACAAGTGCCTTTTCCAATGATATGACCAAAAAAATGTGATTTCAAAACCTAGGCAAGAGCAACAACTAAGGGGGCAAGGGCGCCCTATCCCCTCAATTACCGCCGTTAGAACGAGCACACAGGCTTCTTCACAGAGTGAAGTTTGAAGGTTCTATTCAAAACTATTGATCGATCAAGCTGAAATTTATGGTAGATGTTTAGTTGAAAAGTTTTTAGTTTTAGTTAATTTGCTTTCGCAATAATCTTTTACTTTTAATATGACTAGTTGATTTATGAAACTTATTAAGAGGGTCTAGAGGGGGAGCATATGTGAAGGGATCTTATAAGCCTCCAGTTAAGGGTTTTGGACCATAATTATTGCAATGGTAAAGTTTTATGCTTCCAAACTCTTCCACTTAAGAAGTGGTATCAAAAGTGCTGTTTTTAGTGCTATATGGCACTTTTGGATGGTAAAATTCATGAAATGCACGTAGATATGAGTATTAGGTTTAAAATCTGCCTTCCCGGGATATGCCTTAAAAATGAGTACCATTAAACATCAATTTTTATTCAACATAAATTGTTTGTAATGTTTATCGAGAAACAAAAATGTTGAATTCCCATACTCGAATTGAGTTTCCAGTTTGTTGACAAAACAACATGTTGGATTTTAAGATCCTTATTGGATTTCCATCTTGTTTGCTGGATTTTCCGTTCTTTTATTGGATTTCCAGCACTAGCGTTGTTCAATTTCCTAGGTCTACAGTCTAATATCTAGTTCTCAGGATTCAGTTTCTCTTTCTTCTTTTTGAAGCATCAATAAATACAAAAAAATAATCTCATTTATTTTACAAGAACAGAAAATTACAACAAAAAATTTCTCCCAGATAATATGACACCTCTTAACGGCTGCATTTTTTCATGGTGGAAATCAGTAAATCAGTGACGTAGTAGCAGGCCGACAGAAGACACTTAAGTAAGAAATATCTTCCAATCGGGAAAACAGTGACACTCGCACATGAAGTGAAGATGAAATCAAATCGAGGCACAAATAAAATAAAGACTTTCCCCCTTTTTACTACCTCCAGAGGTGAACGGTTGCAATAATAATGCCACGAATCCTGTCTTCTGATTACCTTTGACTTACTCACCAGATCTCATCAAATCTCTTGTTCGCCGCCTCATCTAATCTGTGTGTTATAAAATTGAAACCTTGCAAAATAGATCTTCTGCTTAAATGAAGTACAACAAAATTGTTTTCAGCTTCACAACTTTGCTCAATCCCAATTTATAAGGTTTTAAAGGTATGCAAATACATTTCCTAAATTCTGAAGAAGAAAAAACATTGATATGGCTTAAAATTCTACTCAAATAACAGGAATCGCATTTTTGGAACTAAACCTTGAGAAAAAGAAACTGATAACTCAAAATTAAGGTAAAATGTTGTCTTGTCAAAATTTCAATAAGAATAGACCTGTCATTTACGCAAATTTAAAGACCCTCTAGAGGGAGAAGGAGTGGAGGTAGGTACTCTAAAATACCTTCCCGGGACATACTTTGATGCTTATGTATTATCTGGAACACATGCGCTATATTATATAGGAAAGATGCGGGTTTCTTTCGAAACGGGTTTCTTTCAATAGAGAAATGGATTGTAAAGCGTGGTTTGTTATTGGGTTTACACTATTTAAACTATTGTTTTTTGGGGTTTAGGGGAAACAAGGTGCCTAGGTTTATTTAGGCTAGGTATTTAACAATATGATATGCTTTACCCCCCCCCCCTATCCCCACCCCCCTAATGTGCAAATATATAGCCGAAATTTGTTTCTAAACTATCATATTTTTATCATATTTTGTTTTACTTCATTAGCATCAATCAAACCTCATTTTTCGCGTGTGTTCCAGATAGTACATAAGTACCCACACTTTAGCCTGTAGACCCATCCCTGAAAGTTTCATTTTTCTAACCTAACCCCTTTCCAAGATAGCCAAAAGTAGCTAAAGTAGAATTGGTACTGTTCTATTAGCTGTAAGCCACGCAAGATAGATGATAAAAGAAACTAGTCAAACAGGTTCTCTCAAGGGAGAATTGGATTGCAAACAGTGGTTTCTAACTGCGTTTACAATATTTAAACTTTAGGTTTTTGGGGTTTAGGGGGGGGAGGTACCTAGGTTAGGTTACGTATTTAATATATGCTCTGCTTTACCCCCGCCCCCTAATGTGCAAATATATAACCGAATTTTGTTTCTAAACTATTACATTTTTATTCTATTTTGTTTTATTTCATTAGCATTAACCAAACTTCACTTCTTGCATGGTTTACAGCTAATAGAACAGTACCGTAGAATTTTACCAAACTTTTTTTATTTATAAAAATGTACTATCTTAAACAATTTGGGAAACATAAGACACAAGTTATCAATATTAATAAACTAAGCTGAATATTTACCATCACAATCAGAATGTCTTCTCTCTCTGATCTGAATGCCCCCTAGGCAAAATCGTCGCTTCGTCGTTTGAAGGTCTTAACATTAAATCTACTTCTATATTATACGTTTGTAGGTAGTTGAAGGAGAGGATTTTTTTGTCAAATTAATCTTAAATCATAAAATTCAAAAACAAATAAGAGACAAATTAGGTCTTGGGAGGAGGTTTAATTGCCCTCCAATCTTTACGGTCTCTTAAAAAGGACACCAGAAAGAAAAAAAAAACAAAAAATAGAAACGCATCCGTGATCAGTCTTCTGGCGAAAACATAAATTCCTCATTTGTGCAGATAGGAGATCATAACCCCCACAATAACATTTTCTGATATGCTGAATCTGAAGGTCTGGTTTACATTTAGATTTACTGAATTTTTGGGGGTGTTTCTCACTTTTTCGAAAATCAGGCTCCCTGATTTCAAAATCACTTTTTCTTCTGAGGCTTGGAGCCTTTGGTGGATAGGTATTCAACGTAATGAAATTTATATATTTGCAATCTGCATAAAAACCCAATTCTTATCAATTGTTATAAAAATTCCATTTTTGAGTTTCGGTTACAATTGAGCTGAGTCACTTCTTAATTACAATTTAACACTATGAACTGTTTGATAAAACTTATTGGGCTAACGTCCTATTTTTTAATTAATCTTGTAGCAAACTGGAGTTTTTGAAGCACGATTCATGCTATTAAAGTGTAGTTTTTCGGAGTTCAGTTGAAATGTGCACCATTTTAGAAAATTCTCTTTTTTGGAGAAGCTTTTGGTTCCTTTACGTGTATGTAAAGGACTGACATACCCTTACAGGCGTCTTCTTTTCTTCGGTGTACTTGCTTACTGGATTATTCAGCGTAAGCAGCAAATTTATGGCAAATCCAGGGAAGAATTTGTTTTTGAAACGCTTTTTGCGTCTCTTTACAAAAATGACGTTCATCGCAAAAACATAAGTTGTTCCCACAAAAGGATTTTCGTTATTAATTAGAAAAATTGAATTCAGAATGCAATATATTTTCACCGTTAGTACTGTTAAGGTTAGGGTAGCATCTTAAGAAATTGTCTACCTACAGAAACTCATAAAAAATGAATTTAAAAAAAGCGATTGTAAAAGTTAAAAGAAATTTTTTTACATAAATTTCTGCGTGTTCATTTTGCAGACAAGAAAGCTCAACTTATTTCAAAGTAAAAATATATTGCCTTATTTTTATAATTATCTTTTTATAGGCCTACTCAAAATTCAATTTCCATTCCCCTTTTTCTGCTATAATTCAAATATTTGAATTGAACTTATACTTAATATTAACTTAAAAAAAACAAAGTTTTCCCAAGAGAAGTAAAGAGCGAAGTTGAAACTTAAAACGAACAAAAATTATTACTTCACAGCCTATCTAACATATATTAATATAACTAGTACAAATAAACCAACTAATTATGTTTCCCTATGCTTTTAGGATTATACAAATCTAGCGCTTTACTGAAAACACAAAATAATATAGGAGTTTTGGTACAGTAAAAGCAAACCAATTAAGGTCAATATTTATAGAATCAAAATATTATCAACCCCTTTTAGGATCAATTCCTTTTAAGATAAAGCAACAATCCATTTTAGGATTTAACTTTATTTTTTTACGTTTAATTTGGTATCACTTCTGCACAATGGCTCAGTTCAATGACTGGCTCTCGTTTTGGTTCTGAAAAGGACAATATGTCATAATTAGTTTGTACGCAAGTTCGAAGTAAGGCCATCTTGATAGTATTAGGACTATAGACTAGCTTTAGAATTTGTATCATAGCTTGAAATTCACACTTCTATAGAGATAAATAATCAGATTTCCAGAGTTCATATTATGTCTTATTTGATCTCCATTTCAAGTGATACTAAAGCATATTTCTTATAATTTAAGACTGCATATTACCCACTATTGGTATTATAGCTGGTGAGAGCAAAATGCTGCTTGATAAATCAATCCAATATTTATGTATGCTGTTCAATTACTTCGCGGTTATTAAAAAATATTTAGTTTTACGCTTATGTTTTTAAGACAATTTAATTGTACACTGAAAGTTACCAATGTCACAACTTGTGTAAGACTATGGAAAGTTTTATAGATTTGTTTAGTGTTGTCAGGCTGCATACTCACTTCTGACTCTTAAATCAATGATCCTGTTTTTTATGCTTGACTTTTGTGTTTTCAGTAAAGCACTAGTTTTGCATAATCCTAAAAGCATAGGGAAACATAATCAGTTGGCTTATTTGTACTAGTTTTATTAATATATGTTAGATAGGCTGTGAATAAATAATTTTTGTTCGTTTTGAGTTTCAACTTCGCTCTTTACTTCCCTCGGAAAAACTTTTTTTTTAAATTAATCTTTGTTCGTTTTTTGGCTAAAATTTAATGTAGAAACAATGTTGCCATGATCTTTTTTATTTATACGGAATAATGTATGTTCGTTTTAAGTTTTAATGGCACTCCTAAGTTTCAGTTGAAAACTTATTTTAATGTAGTTTCAATTATCACCGATCTAGGGCAGATAAGATACTTATAGAAGATACTGAAAACAACCTTGACAGCTACGAAAAACTTTCAGTCTATAACATGAAGTTCATCATCCATACTTCACAAAACAATACATGTTTTTCAGGAACGTTTGTTTTTCGATGAACAAAAAACTGTTTTGGCGTCGCCATTACCTCATACGTTGGCACATATATTAACAAAAGCTTCTCCGGTTTTGAAATATAAAGACGGGGTTAAGACACCACAAATCCTCACAAAAAAAAACAAACGTTTCCACAACGATCCAATTCTTCTCACATGGCCGAAACAGATCATTTTCTGTTTTGTGGTACACGGCGTTAAACGCATAGACACTATCCAAGGTAGTTTCTTTGGTTTTAATTCAACATATAAAACATTTTTTATTTAGTAGAAAATAAAATGAGTTTATAATTTTGTTCATGTATGAACCTGGTGTTTAGTAGGCCAGATAATTATTTGTGTTTTAATGGTTTAGCTGCGGTAAATCCAGTATTTGGGTATGGATAATACCTTTCATAAGTTTATATTTTACAAATTACATAAGGTCATAACAGCTTGGCCGTATAGCCAGTCAATTACATAAGGTCATAACACCTAGGGCGTATAGGCCGACATTACATAAGGTCATAACGCCTAGGGCGTACAGACCGCCATTACACAAGGAAGGCCTAAACGCCTACGGCGTATAGGCCTTCTGGCAAGGGATAAGTTGGTCTGGAGATTGCAGCTCAGATTACTCCCAGCATCTAATTATAACGATTTTATAGTTGGATAAAATTATGTATTTATAATATTGTAATTGTTTAAAAAAAATAAAAAGAAAAAAAATGAAAATAAATGAATAATCAAGATGCAGTTTTGGAAATATTGAAATCACTACAGGATGAAATGAAAAATTTGAAGTCACAGGTTGTTTGTTTACAAAATGATGGAAGATCCTTTTCCGAGCATGACCAAACCTCCAACACTAACAGGGGTGAGGGCCCCTCAACAACGGCCTCGAGATACCGAGAAGATACAGGTGATGGCAATTCTGAGAATGAGGACAATGATTCTTTGCATTTCGGTGACGAGCAGTCGATGGCAGACACCGATCCCGGAACAGATGACAAGTCCCTTTGGCAGAGTTGCTGGACCTTGTATACGAAGTACTGGGTGACACCATTTGCCCCAGGCCTAAACTCACCGTCCAACAGCCTCGCTCGGCGGCAGAGCTGGTTTTGGCAATTGAACCATTCAAGAGAAAACAGTTTATCACGTTACCTTTCTCCCCAATGCTGAAAAACTTCATCAAGCAGCGCTCAGAAGAAATGCAGTCAAGAACAAAGAATAAGTCATTCTCAGAACGCGGTACTTTCCTCGACATACCGGGCCGAGCGAAAGCTTACAAATGTCACGACACACATTTGGCTTCACATGTGCCACGCGTCAACCCAGAGTTCAGTTTGTTGTCACCAACTGGACAAGTAGAAGACAGAAATTTCATATCGGTCAACAGAAAGTCATTCTTGGCCTTAGAGTCTTCCACCCGAGCAGCGATGAGCATGATGTCATACAGTGACCTCATGTTAGGTACTGTCATAAAAATGTTAAAGGCAGAGAATGTCTCTCTTGACACTATTCCAAAACTGATGAAGCTCTTGGAATCTATCAATAGATGTCAGCAACACCTTTCAAATATCCTTTCTTGAATATGCTCAAATTTGATGCTCATGAGAAGGGATAACGTTTTGAAATTAATCCCTGACTTGGCTCAATAGATTTGAGTTCATCAAATAAATTGGAATAAATTGAGTTCATCATTTCTGGAAAGTGATTTCCTTTTTGTCCGCAAACTTTAAGGACCTGGCTCATAGAATGAGGCGATACAGGGTTGAAAGTAGGCAGTTTTCCAACCCTCCTTCAAAAGCTTAGTCTAAGCGGCCAGTAAAGAGAGAATATGAACTGCAACGGGACCGACGAGAATTTCGTAGCCCAATCCAAAAGAAGCCAAGATATGAAGAAAAACAGCCGTTTCGTTCCCAGTAAGGAAGGGAAGGCTTTACCAACATAAAACGAGAGAAAGAAAACAGTCAAATACTCAATGACTTGATCCTGGCGCCAACTCAAGATCCTCTTCCCGTAGGAAATCGTTTGTTTCACTTTGTAGAGAACTGGAAAAACATAACAGACGACAAGTTCTTTCTGAACGTCATCAAAGAGGGCTACTGTCTGGACTTCAAAAAATACCCTCCTCTATTACGCAACCCGATCAACGAATCAAACATGTCAAGCAATCACTTGCTAATTTTGGAATCAGAGATTGCCGTAATGCTCGAGAAAGGCGTAATAGAGGAAGTCCAAACTCAGTCGTCTCCAGGTTTTTACAGTTGGATTTTTCTGGTTCCGAAAAAGGAAAACAAGGGTTGGCGCCCAGTAATAAACCTATCTTGCCTAAACCAATTCTTGGACGTGACAACTTTCAAAATGGAGAACCAGGCCACAATACTAACTGCGAAGCAGGAATCACATTGGGTAGCGTCAGTAGATCTGAAACACGCCTAGTGGCGTATCGGCATTCACAAGAGCCATTGGAAATATCTAAGGTTCACCTTCAGAAACCAGATCTATCAGTTCAAGGGGCTCCTTTTCGGACTAGCATCAAGTCCAGCTGTTTTCTGCCGCGTGATTGGTGTCATCGTGAGCTATTGCCACCTTCAAGCCATCCAACTGCATGCTTACATGGACGACTGGCTTCTGCACGACTGCCAAAATTCGGTAGTGCAGAGCAATGTAAGGACCATGATGATTCTCCTGCACAGACTTGGGTTCATGCTGAGCGAGACATCAGAATTGCAACCTATGTGACGGATCATATTTCTCGGGTTTCTGTTAGACCTGGAGGTAAAGAAGGTGTACCTAACCCCGGAAAAGATTCAGGACTTGATACATGCAATCAAGGCAGCTCTGGGAAAATTGCATACCTCAATAAGGCAACTGATGAAGCTTATTGGACTCATCAATGCGGGCTAAAGAGCAATTCCTTTCAACAGACTACATCTCAGGAAATGTCAGTTACTAATGCTTAGATTTTGGGACAGGTCTTGGAACAACATAGATTTAAATATCCTAATTACGACAGAGATGAAAGAGGCATTTTCACCGTGGCTGAACAAAGATTGGCTGAGTCAAGGCCTTCCTCTCAAGCACCCTATTGTTTCCAAAACAATATTCACCGACAGCTCAACCTACGGGTGGGGTGGCTATCTAGAGGACCCACATAAAGACACTTCGGGGACTTGGTCTCCAGAAGAGAGATCTCTTCATATAAATTGCCGCGAGATGAGAGCCGTAGCGAACACAATCAAAGCGTTTGCAGAGGAGCTAAGAAACGAGGTAGTCATGGTAGCGACGGACAACTTGACTGTAGTCAATTACATAAACAAAGAGGGCGAAACCCGTTCTGTCTCCCAAGAGGAGGAATCGATAAAGCTCTTCGAGATTACGATGGCCCTGAACGTTCACTTGAGGGCAAGACACATCGACGGGTCACTCAATCTAGTAGCCGACACACTGTCACGAGAAGGAAAAGGTCTGCCCACGGAATGGAGTCTCAACGAGAGTGTCTACAGAGCCCTGTCAAAAGAGTACGGATTGCCAGAAGTCGATCTATTCGCGACTCGATTGAACCGGAAGATTGACGTATATTTCTCACCAGTTCCAGATTCTCTTACGATCGGCACAGATGCCCTTTTCCACGATTGGTCGAACAAACATAGCTATGCCTTCCCTCCATTTGCCCTGATCCCAAAGGTTCTGGAGAAGGTTCGAAAGTCTTTGAACTGCCGAATAACACTAATTCTTCCGCAATGACCTCGCCAAGCTTGGTACATGAATCTTCTCAACCTGCTAGTAGACTTGCCTATACCCCTCGGAGATCAGTCAGATCTCCTCCAGCAGGGTCGACTTCGCCACCCAGCACTAAGGAATCTAAATTTACACGGCTGGAAGATATCAAGCGTGGACTCGAAAAGAGAGGTTTTTCTAAGGAATCAGCCCATGCAATTGCCCGGCCCCAGCGACGATCTACCATTGAATGGTACAATGGAAAATGACAAGTGTTCGTGGGTTGGTGTAGTGACAGGAAGATTAATCCTCTCGAAACCAGTACTCAGACAGTTGCAGAATTCATGATATATCTAAAGACTGGTCGAAACCTCACACCATCAACGATAGAAGGTTTTAAAGCAGCAATATGCGGAACGCTAGCTCTAGCTACAGGAACAGATATCAGCAAAGATACTTGTTTGATGAAAATTATACAGAATTTTTGGAACGGGTCACTGCGGACACAACATGACATTCCTGTCTGGGATCTTGGCCTTGTTCTAAGGTATTTTAGAACTTCACGATTTCTTGACTTGTGGAATATTGATATGAAAGATATTACTCTTAAGACGATATTCATTACTGTCATCGCATCTGGTCATCGAAGGAGTGAAATTCATGCCTTGTCCTTCAGTACAGCACAATTTTTGGATAATTCAGTAACTCTCAGGTTTCTCCCTTCGTTTAGACCCAAAACCGTGAAGCCTCATGAGATACCTTCTCCTATCCTTCTTCCCGCGCTAGATGTAGATCCAGCTTTGTGTCCAGTGAGATAGTATCAACCTACGCACAGCGAACGGCTAACGTGGCGGTCAGAAAAGGGAGAAAAAAGGTTCTTCATTCCTTTTTCTAAAACAGCACCACGAGAGGTGGCAACTGGAACCATTTCTTCTTGGATAAAGCAGGCCATAACTATGGCATATGAGGCAGCAAAAGAAGAGTGTAGAAAAGGGAAAGCACACGACATGAGATGCATGGTGACGTCATGGGCGCTATCAAAATCAGTACCACTTGCTGATATAATGAGTGCTGCTGGCTGGTCTTCGGAGTCTACTCCCAGAAAACACTACCTTTATGAAATAGAAGATCGAACCGATGCTCTACATTTCGTTGCGGTTCAGACAGTTTTATAGTTTATACATTTGAATATTTGGGTTTGAAAATAAAATTTTATATTAGTTGATTTATGAACCCATCACCAAATCGGTTGGAATCTAAGCTTTTGTTAATAGATGTACCAACGTATGAGGTAATGGCGACGCCAAAACCGAGCTTTCGAATGAAAAATCAGTTTGGCTAGCCGATACTTACCTCATACGTTGGTACATACGTTGGTACCCGCTCATAGAGAGTTAAGGAATTACAAGGGATTTAGTCCAAAACAGAAACGGATCTGATTCGGCCATGTGAGAAGAATTGGATCGTTGTGGAAACGATTGTTTTTCGTGAGGATTTGTGCTGCCTTAACCCCGTCTTTGTATTGCAAATCCGGATAAGCTTTTGTTAATAGATGTACCAACGTATGAGGTAAGTATCGGCTAGCCAAACTGAACTTTCATTCGAAAGCTCGGTTTTTACTCGGCCGACTTCCCCTGAAAAAGCCATAATGAAGACAGGGCTTTGTAAAACACCTACTGACTAGCAGAAACTAGAAGGCTACTGTAACAAAAGAGAGCTGTTTAAGGGTTCATTTAACAGCTTATATTTATACCTAATCGCATTTTATAAATTTGACTTGATAGCACATTCCCATAAAGTGCACTTTCGGTTGTTTCCCCATTTTGTTTAATGAAAAAAGTATCTTTTCCAATGAAATGACCCAAAAAAAGTGTTTTTCGAAACCTAGGCAGGAGCAAAAAAACTAAGGGGGCAAGAGCGTCCTTTCCCCTCAATTACCGCCGTTAGAACTAGGACACAGGCTTCATCGCAGAGTGAAGTTTAAAGGTTCAATTTAAAACAGTTGATCATTCAAGCTTAGTTTTTGGTAGATTTTCAGTTGAAAAGTTTTTAGTTTTAGTTAATTTTTTTCGCAATAATCTTTTGCTTTTAAGATGAGTAAGCGATTTATGAAACTTACTAAGAGGGTCTAAGAGGAGTATATATGAGGGGTATAATAAACCTCCAGTTACGGGCTTTGGACCATAATTATTGCAATGGTGCCGTTTTATGCTTCCATACACTTCCAATTAAGAAGTGCTACCAAAAGTTCCGTTTTTAGTGCTATATGGCACTTTTGGATTGTAAAATGGATAAAAAGCTCGTAGATATGAGTAATAGGTATAAAATACCGATTAAGCATCTCTCTATGATGTTTTGGTAGCACGCTAGGCCTGTTGAAAAAAAAAAAACACACAAAAAAAACGGGAGCCAGATCAGTGGTACTGATGAAAAAAGTGATTTTCCTTTTTGTTCAAGGAGGGGGAATGTAATTTGCCTGTATAAGGTTTTGACCTTGCTGATTCCAATGGTACATTTTTTATTTTGATCTGACACCATTTTCGCGGGGATTCATTGCCATAAATTTCTTTTTGTAATAAACTTTTAATTTACAGAAACTAACAAAAAATGTATTTAAAAAAAGCGATTGTAAAAGTTAAAAGATAATTTTTGTGCATAAATTTCTGCGTGTTGATTTTGCAGACAAGAAAGCTCAACTTATTTCAAAATAAAAATATTTTTCCTTATACCTTAAAGCACGTAGATATGAGAAATAGCTTTTGAATTAGCCATTAAGAATAGGCCTGTTTTTTCACTCATCAATGTGCTAAGATCTTACATCTTTTGTCAGAAAACGCTTAAAAGTGAAATCTTTGAACAAAGATCTTACATCTTTGGCCGTTTTTGTGCAAACGTCTTTCATCATTCTGCTCTGATCAGCGGTCTGAGAACAACGATGAGTAGATCATCAAAGTTCTCTCATCATAGTTCTATATGGTAAAACAGTGGCGGTCTTCACACCTGTTGCTAACATCTGTGAGCTGTAAGATCTTAGAACAAAGACGAGTTAAAAAACGATAATCTTTGCAGAAAGATGTAAGATCTTAGATGTAAGATATTAGTGCTAAAATACGGGCCTAATCTCTTTATGATGTTCTGGTAGCTTGCCTGTACAAGGTTTTGACCATTTTGATTCCAATGGTACACTTTTCATTTTGATCTGACGCCATTTTCGAGGGGTTTGAGGCTTTTTTCGAAATCACCGTAAATTTATTTTCGAAATAAACTTTTACTTTTAAGACATACCGAAATAATAGTTAACATTCCTGAGTCAGTGTTAGATGGGAATTTTTTTCTCCAGGCAGTTTTTTTCAAAACGTGAATTTTGACTTTTGGTTACTATGGGCTGTTGTTCGCTCCTTACTAGGTTGTAGCTGCCGCTTCAACCATGATACCTTGCCGGGACATGCTTTAAAAAAATGGACCTAGAAAATGCCTGAAAAAAAACAGCGGATACCGATATTCCTGATACGATACATGCGATACCAATACGCACGACACCGATGCGCGCGATATCCATACGCCTGATTCCACATACAGCCCTTCCCCAGGGACTATGGAGGGCCATATCATCATCAAAACCATATATATTGGACCTTTGAACTACGTTAAACAAAATGGCTATCTCAAAATTTTTATAGGACTTGTTGGGGGAGGGGCCTGTAGAGAGGGGGGGGGCTATTTGCCCTCCAATCTTTTCGGTAACTTAAAAAGGGCACTTACAAATTTAATTCCCTTTCGAATGAGCTATCAAACACCTCTATATGATGCACTGGCAACCCCCTAGCCCTTCTAGAGAAAAAAGAAAGAAAAAAAAGGGAGACAGATCAGTGCTACCCATGCAAAAAAGTCATTTTCCTTGGTGTTCAAGGTGGGGGACTGTAATTATCCTACAAAAGGTTTTCGACCATACTGATTCCAATGGTGCGCTTTTTGTTTCGATTTGACGCCATTTTCAAGGGGTGTCAGGCTCTTTTTCGAAATCGCCACAAATTTCTTTTCGCAATAAACTTTTACTTCTAAGATTAACTGAAATATTAGTTAACATTCCTGATTTAGTATCAATTGGCAATTTTTTTTCACTAGACATTTTTTTTTGAAAACGCGTTTTTAGCTTTTGATTACTATGGGCTTTGTTTCGCTCTTTACTAGGTTGCAGCTGCCGCTGCAACCATGATATTACTTTCAATGGTCGTACAGTCAAATTTGAAATGATATTCAAGAAACTTCAAACTACTGTTAAAGTTCAAACCGTGTTGATTGATATAGCCTATTTACGATGAAAATTACCTTTTTTCTACTGAAAAGTACATTTCCAGAGTTCAAAGTGTACGCATCTGTCTTGAATTGGACATTTTTAACCAGTAAGCTTTTCGGTGAATTCTAATCTCAGTGAAGCTAGTTTAGATTTCGCAATATTTTCAGATTTTGTCAAAGGATTATGATTCCGAGTGAATTGCCTAGTGTATCTTGACTACCTGAGTCAACAAAAGAAGGAATTATGGACTCGTTGTGTGATGTCCTGATATTAAAATATTAATTTGTTTATGTCTGAAATTATGTCTGATATGTCGATCATGCTCTCGTCTGATGAAAAGCAATATATTTCTTCACCTGTTTTGAATTTTGTTCAAGTAAACGTTGAAGCAGGCATTGAGGATGAAATAGTTATAAAACATGCTGCTGACTTTTTCGACATTTCCAGTGTGTGTGCTACTAAGAAATCTCTCTATGCCTTTGTTTCTCCGTCTGAGTCTTGCCCGAAGCGTACAGGCCAAAAAGCTTCAGTTAACCATCTCAAGGATGTTATTGAGATTTTCCGAAAAAGTGATTCTGACGCATTACAAGCTCCGGTCTACGTGATTCGCATCCCTACTGTAGTTCCTGTTATACCAGCAATAGCATATTCCCGTTTAGCTACTAAAGTAAATTCAACAAACTCTTGATGTTATAAATGGAAAGTTAACACCTTATGAGCTAAATTTCCCACAGATTGCTCCGGCTAGTGGTGCAGCTGATGGTTTCGCCACCGTTTTATTCTCAAATGTGCCTCCAAATGTGAATAATCCAGCTAAACGTAAAGAATTGATCGATAAAATTCATGGGCATGAATATGTTGTTAATTTACGACCTGTGAGTGATAAACTAGTTGTGAAAATTGATGATCTGGCTGCAAAAGATTTTTGCAAATCCGTTTCGTCTGTTCTTAACAATTCGAAGGCTAAATTGATGGAAAAAAGTTCTATGGTCTCCTTAGAGGAATTGAGCACGATTATGATTTATCGAATATATTAGATTTTGATGGAGTGACTGATGCCACTAGAATTAATAATTCTAAGACGGTTAAGCTCGCTTTTCGGGACAATGCTGCACTTAAATATGTGCTTAGATTTCGTTTGAAAATTGCTTATGAATTTCTACGTGTTGTTGAGTTCAAAGTTATTCCTCGCTGCTGCCACAAGTGCCGGTCTCCTGACCACCTTTTAGCTACCTGCAAGAGCCCTTTTCTAAAATGCGCGAGATGTTCGGGTCCTAATAAGTCAACCAAAGACTAGCCTTGCAAACTGCCCCCCAAATGTGCGAATTGTGCTGGTGATCATGTATCTTATAGCCTTAAATGTCCTAAGCTTCGTGAAATTGTTCTAAAATATGATCAGAAATTAATTTAAAATATACTAGTATATGCTCTTTTAATATCAATGGAATCAAGGAAAAAGATAGTTCCATTGACAGTTTGTTGAGCTCTTTTGATATAGTGTTACTTCAAAAACATTTATTGACCGGTGCCAGCGTTAATTTTTTGCGTAGAAGTCCTGATCATATCATATTGACCACGAATGCACGGCGTACACGTGGTCGACCCTTAGGAGGTCTGGCGTGTATCATCTAGCGTCAACTCTGCCATTTCCCCCCTAAGTGTTATGGTTCTGATAATCATTATCTCGCGATCAGATTTGGCAATGCTGTTCTAATTAACGTTCACCTGCCGCATAGTAAGAACAATATGCTTTCTTTTACTGCATTTACTAAGACCTGTGTCAAGTTGAAGAATTTAATCGAAGGGATCTGTGTGAGTGGATAGGATTGGTTATTAATTGGTGATTTGAATTGTAATGTATATTCGACGTCTCCCCGATCCGAAACCCTCTTAAATAGCCTTCCCCCCGGCTTTCGGATTATAAATAAAGATTTGCCTTATACATATATTCATAATACTGGTTCTCGCTCTAACCTTGACCACTTTGTCTGCTCAGCCGATATACCGACATCTAGTGTTCACGTTGACGGAGAAAAGAGAGACTATGACCACCTACCCTTATCGTTACAAGATTTTATTTCCGCTAATTAGGTGATAAACTCTCCTCGTGTAAATAATTCCAAGGGGTTTAAAAATCGTAATTGGAATCGTACAAATTGGCCTTTATATCTGGCTACTCTAGCCTCCCTGTTACACAGTATTAAAGTACCATATAACCTGTTATATTGCAGTGTTTTTTCATCAAATGCTCCAGCCCAATTAAACATGTATTATTATGGCATTGTAGATTGCAATGAAGAAGGCCGAAGAAGTCGCAGTTCCTAGTGCAATGGTTCGTTGTCGTACTCGTAAACATATGTGGAATACTAACCCGAGTTAAAGAAAATTAAAAATCAAGCAAAATTGTGGCTCCGAATTTGGATTTCCTGTGGGCGTCCGTCTAGTGGTAATGTTTTTGGTATTAAACGGAAAAGTAATATTGCTTTTAAGCGTCGATTACGATCTGTTCGGGAATCCAGTGCCGAATTCCCGAAAAGTTCCAATGAATAGAAGCGTGTTGTTAATTCTTCGAGACTTGATTGTTCACATGTTGACAATATACCGCAACGATCCTGGACTCAGCATTATTCAGGTTTATTTTCTGTTGAAAATTATGCTGTTCACGCTCGGTTTTCAATTCTTTTGTCTCGTTGTTTACCCCCGGTCACAACAAAATGTCATTCCCATTTCTGTTTGTGAGAAAGCCATCATAACCTGACTAAATTGTAAAAATAGCAGACTGTGTCTTTTGAGTAATGATAAAAGTAAAGAAGTATTAATTTTCTTTGTTTAAGGAAAACAAACCGAACATTAGATTTGAATAAGAATACCCTTGATCCAACAAGGTCCATAAAATGCAAATACAAATAAACCGGACCGCTTCAAACTCGAGAGGTCAACGGCAAGAATATTACGCGACAACAATCACATGGCAAAACAGGGTTTTGAATAGAGAAAGTGGAAACTAACTTGTTGAACAAAGAATTATTTTTAGGATTACATCAAAACTGGTCTCTGGACAATGAGAGACAAGAATGACGAAATAAGACAAAGCTTAAAATAGGGATTCGGGAACGGGAACGAGGTAGTCTTTTTTGGAACTAACAACGAGTAGGTGTTTTACTTTGTAATTAAGGTAGGCTACCACTGTCTGAATTCCTCTTGGAGAGAAAAGTTTGAGATAAAAGTAAACTTCTGAAAGATTTCTGTCACCTGAATATAAATTTAATACGTATGTAGGAGACAAGAATAAAAACTAGTGCTGAAGTCTACCATTTTACTATAAGTTGGTGATTTGGGTGTATAATTCGGTAGTATTTTCACTTAGCCAAGGCTTGAGCTATTTGGACAAAACAACATTTTTAAGGTTAGAATAAGCTAAAATTAATTTCTTCCCGGAAATTTAAAACTTGTAGAAGAAGCTTCAAATAACCGAGGGTTCAAAAAGGTAAAGGAACCTTAACCAAGAAGTCAACGTTAGGAGAGCCCTTTGTGCTTCCTCTTTTCAGCCTAGAGTTCCTTGGAACTCAGCTTGACTGTATAAAGACCTTATATCACGAAAATTGGAATTATCGGACAACAACATTACTTTCCCCCTTGTGCAGTCTTCAGACGTTTATGCGAAGGAGAACCATGTTCCCTTTTTAATCATTCTTTCAGTTCGTTAAACCCGTACCGACTGTTTACACAAAGGTGGCCTCAATGTTTATACAGATAGGTTAGGGAAAAAGGGAATAATATTGTCAATCTAAGAATTTCCAGACCTTTATGTCCAGATATATTCAATTGAGAGTTTTCCTTGATAAAGTTAAAGCTTATTAAAGGTCCAAGGAACACAAACCCCTTTTTCAAGAAATAATAAGATGATCTTTAGGTTTGGGTTAATGTAAATAGGAACAAAATCAAGTACGGTTGTTCCTAGCTTGGCTCAGCCAAGAAACGATAGTTTGTACTAAAGGATTTTTAATACCCCAGAACTCAAGCCTTGACTAGCTATTCAAGTGTAACTCTTTTAATTAGAAACATTCGATAGCCTAGAATTAACTTAATCCTTTTCTTTTCGGTAAACATTTGTGGATTGAACAAGTAGACCATAGACATCAGACCTAGAAGATGTTTAGAGGTATTCAAAATAATTAGAATTAGAATATTTTCCTTTTATTTCTTTTGCAATAAATATCAGTTGTCACTGAATCCTGAGTACCGATTCTTACCCAAAGCCTCAGTCATAACACGCTAAACGCTACCAAATTTTAGCCCTGATAGTAGGGGCAACCTTACATGTTGATGCCATTAGGGTGTCGATTAAGCGATTGAAATGTCAGTCCTATAATATAGATGGTATTTGTGCTTTTCATTTGAATCCCCATTCAAAAGATTTCCTATCTTATTGACAGCCTATTATTTCAAATTAAATAAAAAAAACAATTTTTTTTTAACGAGCAGTAAGGAACGACGTTAAAACTTAAAACGAACAGAAATTATTCCGTATATGAAAGGGGCTGTCCCCTACTCAACGCCTCGCTCTTTACACTAAAGTTTTTTATTGTTTAGAAAAAATAGAGTTGTGAGAAAGTCAAACTTTAGCGTAAAGAGCAAGGCGTTGAGGAGGGGACAGCTCCTTTCATATACGGAATAATTTCTGTGCGTATTAAATTTTAATGTCGTTCCTTACTTTCAGTTAAAAAAAAAATATTTTTTTTATTTAATTTTTGAACGTTTTTGAATTAAGGCAGGTTTTGATTTTGGCTCAGCGTAAGTGAATAATTAAAACAAAATTTATATATTAATTTTACTTTTATTTGGTTAAATGGCTTTCTTGGAACTTGTTTAATTTTACTTACGAACGTTTTTATTAGTAATAAATATACGTAACTTACGAATTAACTTACGTAACGAACTTCTATATTCATATATTTTTCATACGTATATTAGGGGGTTTGCCCCCTAGTCAACACCTTGCTCTTTAAGCTAAAGTTCGAATTTTGTTCCAATTCTTTAAAAATGACCGCTTAATCACAAAGGCCGTTAATTAGAATAAATAGCTCTTATAAAAGTATTAAAAAATATTTGGCTTAAAGAGCGTGGTGTTGACTAGGGGGTGAACCCAATCATATATGTAATATTATCTGTTCGTTTTAAGTTTTGATGTTGCTGCTTACTTTCAGTTGAAAACTTGTTTTTTTTTATTTAATTTCTGATCTTTTTTTAAATAATGCTGGGAAATCCGGTGTCCCCTTCATAGCAATGTCCCTTCCCCCATGAAAATCTCCTCCATGGGAAGATCCTCCCACATAACTCCCGAACCCCCCCCCCCCCCACCCCACTTCCAGAAAAAATCCCCCCTGAAAACGTCTATATACTTCCCAGTAACCAATACAATATGTTAACATTGGGTAAAGTTCATAACTTTCAGCCCTCCCCCGGGGACTTTGGGGGATTAAGTCATCCTAAAAGACATACTTATCATATTTTCGAACATGCTGAACAAAATGGCTATCTCAAAATTTTGATCAGGTGACTTTGGAAAAAAATGAGCGTGGGAGGGGACCTAGTTGCCCTCCGTTTTTGGTCACTTTAAGAGGGCACTAGAACTTTTAATTTCCATTCCAATTAGCCCTCCCACGATATTCTAGGACCACTGGGTCGATACGATCACTCCTGGAAAAAAAAACAAATAAACACGCATCCGTGATCTTACTTCTGGCAAAAAATGCAAAATTCCACATTTTTGTAGATAGGAGCTTGAAACCTCTACAGTAGGGTTTTCTGATGCACTGAATATGATGGTGTGATTTTCATTAAGGTTCTATAACCTTTAGGGGGTCTTTTCCCTTTTTTCTAGATCAGCCAGCAGTAAGTTAGGTGCTGATTTCAGGGATACATGAATATACAGTGCAGTTTCACGGATACATGGCTTACCAAGGGCAGTCACCTATTACTACAAACGGTATATGCCTTACCAGACGGGTTCCAGTACCAACATGCATTTTTCTGGCCCAAACAGAGATGTATAAGGAATTATACAAAAATATACTGTGCTGATCCTACGCCTGGGGTATGAATACAGTGCAGTTTCACAACTACATTGCCTTACCAGGTTCAGTCATCTATGACTAGAACATGTTTTGTTTTTCCTGGTTCAATAGCCAATTAAACTTCCTCATATTACGTGTTCAAAGATGATCTCTTTGTAGAAAGTAATTAAAAAAACTTTTTCCACAAAATAAGTTTTTCAAAGAAAAGTAAAGAACTCCATTAAACAAAAAATGAGCAAAAATAAAATCAAATAATCGACCAAGCTGGAAACTACCACAAATGAGCATCGATAAATAAATGAAACCCAAACCGAAAAGAAATTACAAAAAATAACCGAGTCAAACTCAAAACTAGCAGAAATTAACATAAGTTGGGCGCAAAACATCTATGCCTTCCCAAGGCTAGAACAAAATTTGCACTTTACTAAAAAAAATATAAATATGTTTACTTTTATAACTTTAATAAATCAAATAATTTTAACATTTTGATTACTAAATATCAGTATATGTATATTAAACTGACAATGCACATTCATTTATATTTTTTCAGTCATTCTGAAAAAAACCTACACTGAACAAAATGGTTATCGCAAAATTTTGATTGGGTACGTTTGGGGGAATGATGGGCGTGGGGGGGGGCTAGTTGCCCTACAATCACTTTCGACTATTAAAAAGGCACCAGCCACTCCAGTTTCCAATCGAATGAGCCCTTTTCAAAGTTTTTACGACAAAGCCTTCTATAAAAACCTTATATGCCCCAGGGCATAACTTAAAACCCTTGCCCTGAGGGTTGTGGGGAGTGTCCTCCTCAAAAACATATTTCTATCTGGAAATAAACTACGCTGAACAAAATGGCTATCTCAAATTTTTGATTGGATGTGTTTGGGGGAATGATGGGCGTGGGGGGCTAGTTGCCCTCGAATCACTTTCGACTATTAAAAAGGGTACTACCCCTTTAAATTTCCAATCGAATGAGCCGTTTTGAAGTATCTACGACAACGCTTTCAATAAAAACTTTATATGCCCCCAGGGCATAACTTACAACCCTTGCACTGAGGGCTCTGAGGGGGTTTTCATCCTAAAAGACAAACTTTCCAGAACTTTCAACTACGTTGAAGAAAATGGATATCTCAAAATTTTAATTCGATGTGTTTGGGAAAATGGTGGGCGTGAGAGGGGTGTCAGTCACTATCAAATCTCTTTCAACTATTAAAAAAGGCGCTAGCCCTTTCAATCTCCAATTGACTGAGCCCTTTTGAAGTTTCTACGACAACGCTTTCAATAAAAACTTTATATGCCCCCAGGGCACAACTTACAACCCTTGCCCTGAGGGCTTTGGGGGGAGAGGTTGTCATCCTTAAAGACCTAATTTCCAAAACTTTCAACAACGTTGAATAAAATGGCTATCTAATGATGGGTTTGGGGAAAAGGTAGGCGTCAGTGGGGCTAGTTGTCCTCAAATCACTTTCGACTATTAAAAAGGGTACTAGTCCTTTGAATTTTAAATCGAATGAGCCCTTTTTCAAGTTTCTACAACAAAGATGTCAATAAAAACCTTATATGCCCCCAGGGCATAACTTATAATCCTTGCCCTGAGGGTTGGGGGGAGTGTCCTCCTCAAAAATATGTTTTCTATCTGGAAATCAACTACCCTGAACAAAATGGCTATCTCAAAATTTTAATTGGATGTGTTTGGGGGAATGACGGGTATGGGGGATTCTAGTTGCCCTCCAGTCACTTTCGACTATTAAAAAGGGCACTAGCGCTTTGAATTTTCAATCGAATGAGCTTTTATTGAAGTTTCTACGACACCAAACCTTATATACCCCCAGGGCATAACTTAAAACCCTTGCCCTGAGGGATATGGGGGAGTTTCCTCCTCAAAAACATATTTTCTATCTGGAAATCAACTACGCTGAACAAAATGGCTATCTCAAAATTTGATTTGATGTGTTTGGGGGGATGAAGGGCGTGGGGGGGGGGCTAGTTGCCCTCCAATCACTTTCGACTATTAAAAAGGGTAAGAGCCCTTTGAATTTCCAATTGAATGAGCCTGTTTTGAAGTTTCTACGACAACGCCTTCTATTAAAACCTTATATGCCCCCAGGGCATAAGTTAAAACCCTTGCCCTGATGGTTGTGGGGGAGTGTCCTCCTCAAAAACATATTTTCTATCTGGAAATCAAGTACGCTGAACAAAAGTGCTATCTCAAAATTGTGATTGGATGTGTTTGGGGGAATGATGGGCGTTTTGGGGGGGGGGGCAGTTGCCCTCCAATCACTTTCGACTATTAAAAAGGGTACTAGCCCTTTGAATTTCCAATCGAATGATCATATTTTGAAGTTTCTACCACAACGCCTCCTATAAAAACCTTATATGCCCCCCGGCCATAACCTAAAACTCTTGCCCTGAGGGTTGTGAGGGAGTGTCCTCCTCCAAAACATATTTTCTCTCTGGAAAACAATTACACTGAACAAAATGGCTACCTCAAGATTTGGATTGTTTGTGTTTGGGGAATGATTGGCGTGGGGGGGGGGGGGCTAGTTGCCCTCCAATCACTTTCGACTATTAAGAAGGGCACTAGTCCTTTGAATTTCCAATCGAATGAGCCTGTTTTGAGATTTCTACGACAACGCCTTCTATTAAAACTTTATATGCCCCCAGGGCATAAGTTAAAACCCTTGCCCTGATTGTTGTGGGGGAGTTTCCTCCTCAAAAACATATTTTCTACCTGGAAATCAAGTACGCTGAACAAAAGTGCTATCTCAAAATTGTGATTGGATGTGTTTGGGGGAATGATGGGCGTTTTTTTTTGGGGGGGGGGGGCAGTTGCCCTCCAATCACTTTCGACTATTAAAAAGGGTACTAGCCCTTTGAATTTCCAATCGAACTATCATATTTTGAAGTTTCTACCACAACGCCTTCTATAAAAACCTTATATGCCCCCCGGCCATAACTTAAAACCCTTGCCCTGAGGGTTGTGAGGGAGTATCCTCCTCCAAAACATATTTTCTATCTGGAAAACAATTACACTGAACAAAATGGCTACCTCAAGATTTTGATTGTTTGTGTTTGGGGGAATGATTGGCGTGGGGGGGGCTAGTTGCCCTCCAATCACTTTCGACTATTAAAAAGGGCACTAGTCCTTTGAATTTCCAATCGAATGAGCCTGTTTTGAAATTTCTACGACAATGCCTTCTATAAAAACCTTATACGCCCCCAGGGCATAACTTAAAACCCTTGCCCTGAGGGTTGTGGGGGAGCGTCTTCTTCAAACACAAATTTTCTATCTGGAAATCAACTACGCTGAACAAAATGGCTATATCAAAATTTTGATTGGATGTGTTTGGGGGAATGATGGGTGGGGGGGGCCTAGTTGCCCTCCAATCATATTTGACTATTAAAAAGGTTACTAACCATTTGAATTTCCAATCGAATGAGCCTTTCTTGAAGTTTCTACGACAACGCCTTCTATAAAAAAAAACTTATATCCCCCCAGGGCATAACTTAAAACCCTTGCTCCGAGGGTTGTAGGGAAGTGTCCTCCTCAAAAACATATTTTCTATCTGGAAATCAACTACGCTGGACAAAATGGCTATCTCAAAATTTTGATTGGATGTGTTTGGGGGAATGATGGGTGCGGGGGGGGGGCTAGTTACCTTCCAATCACTTTCGACTATTAAAAAGTGCACTAGCTCTTTGAATTTCCAATCGAATGAGCCTGTTTTGAAGTTTCTACGACAACGCCTTCTATAAAAACCTATATGCCCCCAGGGCATAACTTAAAACCCTTGCCCCGAGGGTTGTAGGGAAGTATCCTCCTCATAAACATATTTTCTATCTGGAAATCAACTATGCTGGACAAAAAGGCTGTCTCAAAATTTTGATTGGTTGTGTTTGGGGGAATGATGGGTGTGGGGGGGCTAGTTGCCCTCCAATCACTTTCGAATATTAAAACGGGCACTAGCCCTTTGAATTTCCAATCGAATGAGCCTTTTTTGAAGTTTCTACGACAACGCCTTCTTTAAAAACCTTATATGCCCCCAGGGCATCATTTAAAACCCTTGCCCCGACGGTTGTGGGGGAGTGTCCTCCTCAAAAAGATATTTTCTTTCTGGAAATCAACGACGCTGAACGAAATGGCTATCTGAAAATTTTGATTGGATGTGTTTGGGGAAATGATGGGTGTGGGGGGGAGGGGGGCTAGTTACACTCCAATCGCTTTCGACTATTCAAAAGGGCACTAGCTCTTTAATTTCCAATCAAATGAGCCTGTTTTGAAATTTATACGACAACGCCTTCTATAAAAACCTTATACGCCCCCAGGGCATAACTTAAAACCCTTGCCCTGAGGGTTGTGGGGGAGTGTCTTCTTCAAAAACAAATTTTCTATCTGGAAATCAACTACGCTGAACAAAATGGCTATATCAAAATTTTGATTGGATGTGTTTGGGGGAATGATGGGCGTGGGGGGCCTAGTTGCCCTCCAATCATATTTGACTATTAAAAAGAGTACTAACCCTTTGAATTTCCAATCGATTGAGCCTTTCTTGAAGTTTCTACGACAACGCCTTCTATAAAAAAAACTTATATCCCCCCGGGGCAAAACTTAAAACTCTTGCTCCGAGGGTTGTAGGGAAGTGTCCTCCTCAAAAACATATTTTCTATCTGGAAATCAACTACGCTGGACAAAATGGCTATCTCAAAATTTTGATTGGATGTGTTTGGGGGAATGATGGGCGCGGGGGGGGGCTAGTTGCCTTCCAATCACTTTCGACTATTAAAAAGTGCACTATCTCTTTGAATTTCCAATCGAATGAGCCTGTTTTGAAGTTTCCACGACAACGCCTTCTATAAAAAACCTATATGCCCCCAGGGCATAACTTAAAACCCTTGCCCCGAGGGTTGTAGGGAAGTATCCTCCTAATAAACATATTTTCTATCTGGAAATCAGCTATGCTCGACAAAAAGGCTGTCTCAAAATTTTGATTGGTTGTGTTTGGGGAAATGATGGGTGTGGGGGGGGGCGCTAGTTGTCCTCCAATCACTCTCGAATATTAAAACGGGCACTAGCCCTTTGAATTTCCAATCGAATGAGCCTTTTTTGAAGTTTCTACGACAACGCCTTCTTTAAAAACCTTATATGCCCCCAGGGCATTATTTAAAACCCTTGCCCCGAGGGCTGTGGGGGAGTATCCTTCTCAAAAAAATATTTTCTATCTTGAAATCAACGACGCTGAACAAAATGGCTATATCAAAATTTTGATTGGATGTGTTTGGGGGAATGATTGGTGTTGGGGGGCAATGTTGCCCTCCAATCACTCGACTATTTAAAAGGGTACTAGCCCTGAGAATTTCCAATCGAATGAGCCTGTTTTGAAGTTTCTACGACAACGCCTTCTATAAAAAACCTTATATGCCCCCAGGGTATTACTTTAAACCCTTGCCCTGAGGGTTGTGGGGAGTGTCCTCCTCGACAACATATTTTCTATCTGGAAATCAAGTACGCTGAAAAAAATGGCTATCTGAAAATTTTGATTGGATGTGTTTGGGGGAATGGTGGGCGTGGGGCGGCTAGTTGCCCTCCAATCACTTTCGACTATCAGAAAAGGGCACTAGCCCTTTAAATTTCAAATCGAATGAGCCTGTGTTGAAGTTTATACGACAAAGCCTTCTATAAAAAACCTTACATGCCCCCAGTATATAACTTTATACCCTTGCCCCGAGGGTTGTAGCGAAATGTCCTCCTCAAAAACATATTTTCTATCTGGAAATCAACTATGCTTGACAAAATGGCTATTTCAAAATTTTGATTGGACGTGTTTGGGGGAATGATGGGCGTGGCGGGGGGCTAGTTGCCCTCCAATCACTTTCGACTATTAAAAAGGGTACGAGCCCTTTTAATTTCCAATCGAATGAGCCTGTTTTGAACTTTCTACGACAATGCCTTCTATAAAAACCTTATATGTCCCTATAAACCTTATGTGTCCTCCTAATAAATATATTTTGATCTCATAAACATATTTGATCTGGAAATCCACTACGCTGGACAAAATCTCAAAATTTTGATTGGATTTGTTTGGGGGAATGATGGGTGTGGGGGGGTCTAGTTGCCCTCCAATCACTTTTGACTATTAAAACGGGCACTAGCCCTTTGAATATCCAATCGAATGAGCCTTTTTTGAAGTTTCTATGACAACGCCTTCTATAAAAACCTTATATGTCCCCAGGGCATAACTTAAAACCCTTGCCCTGAGGGTTGTGGGGGAGTGTCCTCTTCAAAAACAAATTTTCTATCTGGAAATAAACTACGCTGAACAAAATGGCTGTCTCAAAATTTTGATTGGATGTATTTGGGGGATTGATGGGCGTGGGGGGGGGGGGCTAGTTGCCCTTTAATCACTTTCGACTATTAAAAAGGGCATTAGTCCTTTGAATATCAAATCGAATGAGCCTTTTTTGAAGTTTCTACGACAACGCCTTCTTTAAAAACCTTATATGCCCCCAGGGCATAACTTAAAACCCTTGCCCCGAGGGTTGTGGGGGAGTTTCCTCCTCAAAAAGATATTTTCTATCTGGAAATCAACTACGCTGAACAAAATGGCTATATCAAAATGTTGATTGGATGTTTTTGGGGGAATGATGGGCTTGGGGGGCCTAGTTGCCCTCCAATCACTTTCGACTATTAAATAGGATAATAGCCCTTTGAATTTCCAATCGAGTGAGCCTGTTTGAAATTTCTACGACAACGCCTTCTACAAAAACCTTATATGCCCCCTGGGCATAACTTAAAACCCTTGCCTTGAGGGTTTTGGGGGAGTGTCCTCTTCAAAAACAAATTTTCTATCTGGAAATAAACTACGCTGAACAAAATGGCTGTCTCAAAATTTTGATTGGATGTATTTGTGGGATTGATGGGTGTGGGGGTGGCTAGTTGCACTCCAAGCACTTTCGACTATTAAAAAGGGCACTAGTCCTTTGAATTTTCAATCGAATGAACCTTTTTTGAAGTTTCTACGACAACGCCTTCTATAAAAACCTTATATGCCCCCGATTATGCACTGATAATCAAGCCCCCGACCAAAAGCGGGTGAAGTTGGATGCCGGGCCTGATAGCACTGACATGGAGCTAATCAGATCCTTGAACTTGAGGAGGGATAGTGTAATCAGCTTTTCGAGCCCTTACAGATAACTTCTAATGACCTACCTACAATTTCTAAGGTAACCTCCATTTATCAGATAGTTTTCAACTTTATAGTGCGCTCATAGTTTCGCAAAAGCATATTCTCCTTCAACTAACAGGAAACAATTATCTTCACATCTCTTAGTCAGCATTACGTTCTAAATACACTTCAGGATTAAACCGAGTTAAAAATTGTCATTATTGTCAGCGATTGCTAAAAAAAAACTATGGGACTTGAAGGTGAGTGTGTTGCAAGTCCTGAGGATGAAAAGGGTGAGGGATGGGAAAAAAGATAGGGAAAAAACCTTAATCAGATAGTACCTTAACTTTGTTACATGACTTTTGGTACTTATTTTGTACCTGGTAAATACGTGAGTAGAACTGTATTGAAGTGTTTCTTGAGAAATAGGTTATCGCTTCTTACTGAGGTATTGGCAGCTCCTTGACAGATATTTTTTTTTATCGTACTTTATCTTATTGCTATTAGCCAAACTTCACGTTGATAAAATTGATTAAGCTCTATTTGGCTACTTTATATGACTGAAGGGGGGATATCTTTGGTGAGTTTTATAGCAGCTGTCCAGGTATAAAGGGTATTTTAGCTAAAAGGCTTCGTAGCTAGCTAGCAAAAATATCTCATGCGTTCGTAAGTGGAAAATGACATGCATTTTTTCTTTTATCCCATGTTGGGTCATACTATTGTAGAGGGGATGAACAGCGTTCCCCGTTAATATTCTGAATAAATGATAAATGAAGTAAATAATCAAATTGTGCTATTTTTTCATGCATCGTGTTAAAAATATATCTGGTTTAGCCTCCGTCTAGGACTCTTCTTCTTTTTTCTATGTGTTTTAAGATGATTGTGATTTTAAGCCTTTAAGGTTACAAGCTACCTAGTGAAAAAACTGAAATTAATTTTTATTCCAGGACACTGATAATTAAACCCCCCGACCAAAAGCGGGCGAAGTTTGATGCTGGGCCTGATAGCACTGACACGGACCTAATAAGATCCTTGAACATGAGGAGGGATAGCGTAATCCGCTTTGCGAGCCCTTCAGTTAGAGAGATAACTTCTAATGACCTACCTGCAATTTCTAAGGTAGCCTCCATTTATCAGATAGTTTTCAACTTTATAATGCGCTCACAATTTCGCAAAAGCATATCCTCTTTTAACTAACAGGAAACAATTATCTTCACATCTCTTAGTCAGCATTACATTCTAAATACACTGCAGGATTAAACCGAGGGTATTATTATTAGAGAAGAAGAAAGGAATAAGAAAAAAGGAGTAGAGATGTTTAAGAAAAGGGTGGGGGATTGGAAAAAAAGAGAGGGGGAAAAAACCTTAATCAGATAGAACCTTAACTTTTTTACATGACTTTTGGTACTTATTTAGCACCTGGTAAACACGTGAGTAGAACTGTATTGAAATGCTTCATGAGAAATAGGTTATCGCTTCTTACTGAGGTATTGGAAGCTCCTTGAAAGATATTTTTTAATCGTACTTTATTTTATTGCTATTAGCCAAACGTCACGTTGTGTGTGCCTACCAACTTGTAAATGAGTATCGGGCTTTTTTCTGCTCAATTATTTTCATTGAAATTAATATCATAAAAAAGTAAAATATAAAATTTATTAAGCTCCATTTGGCTACTTTATATGATTGAAGTGGGCAAGTATTTATCCAATATAATGCTAGGAGGGGAATTAAGTTTTGAGGGGGTGAAAAATTGGCATAGTGTTTGACGTTATAAAATATTGGATATTGCAGATGGAAAATAAATTCTATTCTTATAAATTAAGATCAATGAATTAGCACCACCATCAGCTCAAGAAGCACTTATTTGTAGTGAACCAGCGCCAATCGTTACACCACTAGTTGACTTTAGAGATTCGGATACTTTAGTTGTTGTTGATAATATGGAGTGGGTAAGTGGCTTTCTAAATGACTGTTTTGGGGACATGGCCAGTCTAGATGACTTAACTTGTGACATAGATATGGCGGAGGACCCGGAATGGACAAATAGATTTATGAATGAGTATTTATGTGATAGTAGTACAAGTGCATCTAAACAGGGTCCTCATAAAGAAATTCCAGCACAAGACAATACAGGCTGGCTTGATAAGCTATCCCAAAATGCCCTGGAAGCTATACTCAGTGGATTTGGTGATTTTACACCAGGGCCTACTAATGCAATTGAACAGACTGGGGCTGGTGCTATTGACGATTCTATGCCAGCCCCCAACATTGAGGTTAACGATAGTACTAGTAGTAGTGAAACAGTACCCCCATCAACATTTACACTCCCTGTCTTGCACCATACAAAAGTCTACTGCGCCAAATTCAGTGATCCCTTTAACTCCTTAATATCACGGGATATAATAACACATCCCCTGGATATTACTCATTTATATGTTAACAAGATTTGAGCCCTTCTTGAATAACAGATGGGGGCGTGGGGAGGGAGGGACAGTTTAAAAACATCAATAGCACTAAATAAAAAAAATTAATGAAAATGCGAGTGAGCTCTATTCAAAATACTTGCATACAAAGATGTTAGCAATTCGCCCGCATTTATCAAATTATGAGGAGGTTTTTTTAGATTGTGTAAGTAGCATTCAAACTAAACTGGATTATTATAGCGAGGGGGTTAGCGGGTCGGTGGTTTTATTTATTGAGAGTTTGAACGTTAATATCTGTAGAATTAAAAGGATTTCATTTTAAGAGGTGGGCATGGGGAGAGGGCTATAGTTTTAAAATATCATTCAGATTTAGAGGGTTGTCAGGGGATACAACGAATCTGTTTCGATGAAAAGCTACAGTGTTTCAAGTATGCATTTTTAATTGCCACCTATAGACCCTTATTGAAGGATGCCTCCAGGAAAAAGTCGGAAAAATTGGCAGTTAATGGCAGGGAGGGGTAAAAGTTTCTTAAAGTAGATTTTAATTGTTTAAATGGTAAATTCCCCGTGACATTAAAAGGAATAGATATTTTATAGCGGGCTAATGCAGATTTAAAGATTGGTGTCACGGTGTTGCAGTATGAAACAGAATTTGAGGAGGAACAGCGTTCTGATAAAAAAAGGTGTAATATTTATAGTGAGAGCTCCGTTCATTGAGTCAATGAAGCGTTGGATCTGACTTCTATACACGCTACCCACAGAGCCAGATTCAGTTGGACATTTTAATCCAATTACGGATATTAGTAGGGTTTTGGTGGAGGGTAAAAAACGGAGTGCACGTCACTATTTTCCAACTGCCTCTCAAGATCTCGGTCTGATTTAAAGTTAAAGCATCACATGAGACACTGTAAACATCATAGATACCAGGCTGTGGAAACGGTAAGCGGAGATAGAGCGATCTCACGTTTTAAGAATTTCAAAAACACGCTCCTACAGAGCAATAAGATCGCTTTGGACTGCAAAGCGAGACTCACAGACGGGTACTATTCGTCAAATCCAAATCGTGTTAAAATACATGAAGCCATTGGTGTCTCTTACGCTCATGCGCAACGAGATTCCAGTAATACCATGCAAGTGTTGGATGTAGTTGAGTCGTTGGGGGTGAAGACTGCATGCGCTCTGTATTGACCAGTCTAATTAAAACAGCGAATGGTGCAATTTCAAACCTTCGTTACACAAACTATTCTATGCTCCTATCACCAGATGACAGATTGGCCATTAAAAATAATAAAATATATTGGGTTTGTAAGGGAGAATTTGATGTTGGTGTTGGGAATGGGGGAAAGAGGAAAGTGATCGAACATGATCATTTGTGGCAGGATACTACATCGGGAGGGAGTAACTTTAGAGGGGTTGCACAGCAATCGTGCAATTTAAAAGTTAGACAGCAATATTTCGTACCGGTTTTTATGCACAATTCCAATTACGACTTAATGTTTATTTTACCGACGTTGGCCCCTATTGCCAAGGGAGGAGTTGTAGATGATGCATGGATAGATGGTTTTTTTCAAATAATATCAAAAACAAGTCATCGGAGAAGCTACTGCTTCTAGAATTCATGCGGAAAACAGTTGACAAGGGTACCACGTGCCTCAATAAAATCCGTTTTTAGACTCTTTCAGCTTCTTCCCCAAGTCCTCAAATCAATTGGTTCAGGTACAGAAAAGTGATAACTTTGATAGCTTCCCCCTCCTTAAACAGCGCTTCCCCGATGATGAAATGTATGATTTATTAACGTGTAAGGGCATATATGCATATGATTACTACAACTCTGCCTCGAGGCTAGATGAGGAGTCATTACCGCTCATTGAAGCTTTTTACAATTCTCTTACTGAGAGTGACTGTACCACTAGCGACTATGCATTTGCTAAGAGGGTTTGGGCAAAGGTTGGATGTAAAAATGGGTGGGTTTACTGTAAATTATACTTGGCTAGTGACGTAGTCAATCTTCTGGACATTGTGTGCAAAATAGAGATAAAATCTGTGGGTTGGGTTGGATTTAGGGTATTATTTTTCCAATCCTCATCTGTTGATGGACTTGATACTTAAAATCAGCAAAAAGAAATAGGTCTAATCACCGATGTGGATCAGCATCTGTATAGAGATCAGACCTTATCATGAAAACTTATCCGACCGGAGAGCACAGCGATGAAAAGTCAGACGTAGTTTTTTGGATATTAATTCCCTTTACCCATCGGCAATGTCTCACTACTGTTTGCCGTGTGGGAATTTCAAATGGCTTAACGATCCATGCGCTTCGAATTTGCCCAACACTGTCACCGTTGAGGAGAATGGGGCACAGGGATGTTTTTTTTTAATTGACGGTGAAATACCCATGGAAATCCATAAATCGGTAAAAGACTTTGTTTTTCCGTGCATAAATAGACCGGTGGGTAGGGACTCTGAGCCCCTACAATTTATCTTTAGTAGAGGATGGGAGTATGCACTGGGTGCCTTCAAAGCAAAAACTTATTGCCGACCTCAACTCGAAACAGAATATCGTTGTACATCACGTGCTATTGAAACGGATGGTGTCCAATGGTTTCAAAGTCACAAAGATTCATAGAGCCCTCCAATTTGACCAAAAGCCTTATTTGAAAATGTTTATTGACACCTTTGTCAGTAAACGTTCACAAGCGAAAACGAAGGTTGTGAAGGAAATCCATAACCTCAGTTTAAACTCAGCCTTCGGTAAAGTGTGCGAAAGAGTACGAAACAGAAGTTGATGTGACATTGTAACCAATCCCAAAGATTGTGCTCGAAGCATTGATGATCCAAACTTCACATCGTTGACTGTCATAGACTCTGATATGGTGCTCCTACATTGTAAGAAAAGAAACATTATTTTAAATAAAAATATAGCAGGCGGGAGTGCAATAACGGAAATATCTAAAAAACTGATTTTGTCATTATATTAAAATGTATGCAAGGTACAATGGCCTATTGAGGGACAAGTTTGAGGGTATTACGGGGACACTGATTCACTCCTGTTAAAACTTAAAACTGAAAATTTGTTAAATGATTTGAAAATGGCGAGTACATTAGCTCACGAATGGACAACACCAACTGGAATGAATCCCTCTACCCAGAGCTAGTGAAACGCCAGGCCCCAAATCAATTGTTAATGTTAAAATCTGAAACGAGAAGCGATCTGATATCCAGTGGTGTGTTTCCTGGACCGAAGGTATACTATGGGAAACGCACAGCGAGGATATGAAACAAGTTTGCAAGGGGGTACCTACACACTTTGTAAAAAATAATTTCAACATGAGTGTCTATAGAAACTGTGTGAAACGTAGTTTAGTCCTAAGAGCGAAAGTCATGGCGATTCGCTCTTTACAATTTAAAAACTACACAGTTAGAGTTTATAAAAACGCCATGTCGGCCATATCGGACAAAGTTTATGTACTTGAGGAGGATGTGAAGGTACTACCACACGGTCACTATTTAATCTCAGACCGAGTTGAATGTGTAGAGTATAGAAAACAACTCGGTCTGAAAAAATTAACCTAAATTCTTTAATAGTACAAGGGGGGTGGGTGATGGGTGTTTTAAATTCTGTTTTTTTTTTCTTATCAAACAATTTTCAATATGTGTGCAAGGCAGAGTAGTTTCTTCTTCATAATTTCCACCATTTAGTGTTATTTAATGCCCCCTGCGGCCCCAGCCCGGCCCGGGGCGCTTCCCGCCCACCGCAGCGGCCGCCCTCTTCCTTCGGCCGCCGCAGTGGCAACCCCCGGGGGGGGGGCCCATTTAAAATAAAAAAAATGTTGTAAATAGAAAAAATGTGACATTATTTTAAGTGTATTGTTCATTAAATGTTGTATTTTTTATTATAAATAAATAAATGAAAAAGTGTATTTATTAAGTACCTTTTTTCTAGTGCTTATTTAAAATAAATGTTTATGTTTTTCCTATAATTAAATAAAAAAAAGTGGATTTTTTGTTTAATATGCTTTTTTCTTGTTTAATGTGCTTTTTTCTTGTTAAATGTGTTATTTGAAAAGTGCTACTACTTTTATTTTAATAATAAGAAAATATGATTCTTTATTGATTTTGTTCTTCTTCTGATTATTCTTGAACGGAGTAGTACTAATAGGGAAATTATTTAGTCATTAGACATCTATAGTCTACAGTTATTTGTAGGTGAACTGTTGAAGGGAACAGCAATATGTACCAATTTAAAACACCATTCAGATCTTTCTGTGTGGTCCATCAATGTCGGGCAAAACGACACTCTTAACTAAAATAATTAAAAATTACAATAAAATGCTTATGGAAAAGCCAAAAAAATCTACTATTGTTACAGTATTTGGCAGGAGTCATACGATAAAATAAAAGCAATTGCTATATCGGGCGTGCAGATACAATTCGTACAGGGACTTGATGATTTCGACATTATGAACCAAACTCTTGGCTGATTATTGACGATTTAGCTGAACCATTGAACAATGGTCCCAGGAAATGCTACAACTGTTCACTGTTTGCTCTCATCATGAACAGATTTCCGTTACTCTGGTTCTATATAACCTCTTTCATCGCAGCAAATGTATGCGAATACTTGCATTGAACTGCACCTACTATATCATCTACAGATTGTTCGTGATTCTAGCTCGCTAATAACTCTGAATAAACAAATATACCCCAGCGCCCCCAAATTTCTACTTTCAGCGTACAATCGGGCAACTAATAAACCCTACGGCTACGTCCTATTGGATCTTAATCAAAATACACGCGAGGATCTGCGTGTAGTCAGAGATATTTTTGACAATGAAGTTACAGTATATTCTCCCCGTGAACGGTAAAAAGGCTATTAGTTGCCATCATGACACTGAAGAAACTACATGAAAATAGACATTTATTTTCCATTATAAGCACTTCAAAACCCCCGCTTAGGAAAGCCATACTCAAACAGGGTATTGACAATGATTTCATTAATCTAGTATCTGAACATTGTTTAAATTTAACCGAGGGCAATGTTCAACTGCCAGAAGTAGTTAAGCAACAGGCAAAGCCACATCGTTCCATTTTACGTACATTGGCCTGTAAAAAGAAAGGAAAGAATTTTAAAAGGAAACGTCTTCTTCTGGCGGGCGGTAGCTTTTTCACACTTTTACTGCCAATAATTGCAGGACTTGTAAACAGTTTTCTCTAGATAGCTAAACCCTATAAATTGACACCAATAGAACTCGCTCTCTCACCCGTGGAACACTTTGAGGACAATTCGAGTAAATTCATTGACAACGAGAATATTGAGGATGATAAAAAACTGCTTTTACTTCAAGAAGCACTTCGCCGAGTGTACAAACATAAGCCCTATCGTGCGAGAGCCAGTGGCATTGATCACAAAAAAGAATCACCTTCACAGGATTCTTCTGCTATCACTGCTGGAACACAGTTAAAGAAGGAGGAATTGGATTCAATAGTGTCGAGCATTGGAAATCCAATGCCGCACTCATTTCGTGAACAAAGTAAACGACTCATAACTTATCTCATGGAAAGTGGTCAAGATCATATTCAAGTTGATAGCAATGGGAAATGGATTATAATTCAGGGCAAGAGCTATAATCTACTTGATTTAATCTATGATATGTTTTCAAATCGTAAAGGACTATTATCATTTGACAGACATCTATACAACTTTCTATATGCATTAAACTTCCCCAAAAGTCTTATTAGCTGTAGACAAATTCTAAAAAAATTAAATGAACATCCACCCTCATCGTCAACACCACTAAAACATGAACAAGAAGAAGAAGAAGAAGGTTTTAAAATAATCTTGGAAAATACTAGCACATATAGTGGAAACATTGATTTTACAATGATGAGGAGGATGAGCACCCCACTGATAGCTAGACAAAAGCGAAGACGTATCAAGTCAACGTCACCACCACCGACACCACAAACTAGTATACAAAACGGTAGTGGACGTTACTCTACGTGTTTACGTTCAAAATGGTTGAAGTTCTGAAACGTGTTTATGAAAATATTGGTGAAGTGGGAAGTTTAAGTCCCCCCAGCACTCTTTTCTAAAGTCACTGGTGTTCACACTGAAAGTGTAAAAGACTCTCTACAAAATGAAACAAGTTACACTCTTCATAAAAATCATACGCTTCGTGCTAATCATTATCGAAAAACTAAAGCCTTTTTCCCCCTATACACAATGCAAGCAGATCTCTTAACTCTAGATGAGATTTAAAGGCATCACAATACACCGTACAAGTACATTCTACATGCAATCAGTGTTTATAGTCGCTATGCATATGCCATTCCATTGCGGTCAAAGAGAGGTGTTGTAGTTGCCCATGCTATAGAAAGTGTTCTCGAACAGGATTCGTATAAAAAACATTCAAACGGATCAAGGTAGTAAGTTTGTAAATTCCCATGTCGAAAAAGTACTAATGAAATATAATAAACTGCTCTATTATAGTCATTATCCTATAAAGGCTGCATTGGCCGAACGATTGATAATGACTATTCGACTTTTAATTTCAAGATATTGTATATTGAAAAATACACCTGCTTTTATTCAGGATTTAGATAAAATCATATTGATTTATAATCAACTACCTTGTCGATCATTGTCCAACTCAACCCCAACGGAAGTTCATCGTTCTGATCATGATACATTTGATACTTTTCTTAAACAATATTCCAATGAAACGATTGTGAAGAAAAATTCAATGTTGGTGATACTGTTCGAATTAATAGAACAACTAATGTTTTTGAAAAGGGCAATTACTTGTGGTCCACTGAACTTTTTAAAGTGGCAAAAATCCTAGACACCAAACCCATAACTTATCGTCTGCGAGATACCAAAGATGAAGAGATTCTCGGCGGCTTTTATGACTATGAACTACAAAAAGTTAAAAATAATAGTGAAATCTATCAAATTGAAAAGATATTAAAGACTCGTACTCGCAGGGGTAAGAAACAGTTACTTGTTCGGTGGCTAGGATACAACTCTGATTTTGATTCTTGGATCAATGTTGAAGATATTGATAATGCCCAATGATTTTTATGTAACATTTATTTCCAACGTCTCCGATCCTCTCTACATTGACTTGAATAAAACTAGTGATTTTTGGACGAAACTCTCCCACCATCAAATTCAATTTGTGTCGTGCAATCAACAGAAAAATCTCATATCGTAGGAATGGTACATTCCATTTTAATTATTCAATGGAACACGATAGGATTTACATTACCTCACCTGTTGACACTGAAATGATTCATCTCAATGATAATCTGAGAGATGTTCTTAGCTTTAAACAGAATATGATCAATGGGAAAAACGCTGGCACTGTTAGCGGGATGGATCAAGTTATTTTTGCTGATTTTCCACCTGGTTTCGACTCGGACTCTTCCATATTTCTTTATGCATCCTTTGTGGAAACATCGAGAGTTGGTTTTTTTTCAAGATCAATCATTTTATTATTAACATATACATGTATATAATTGACATAGGCCCATGGGGAGACAAGCTCGAAAAACTAGGCCTAGACAAAGATACAATAAAAAATTACGCTACAATACAAAGATAATTACGACGGCAAAGATACAATAACACAACAATAATATGAAAGACGCAGCTAGCCCCGGATCCAAATATAAATATAAAAAAATCAATATTATTAAATATAAATTCATACTAAAAGATAGCCGAGAGGCCCACATTCACCTAGAACAACAATCCAAACAAATAACTTAGTCATATTAAAAAGACACTTAATTAAAAGTAATCCTGAACTAAATGAAATTAAAGATTCCTTTTAATTAAATGGATAGAAGAAAATTTATCAATAAAATCCTTGTGAGCATCCCAGCACCGGGCTATTGACACGAACGGGGCGAATTTAGATCTCTCAGTACTATACTTGTCAATGTAGATACTCTTTTTTGTCGCGTGTTATAACGATGTAAATCTTGTGATTGGGAGAACAAACTTTGATTGAGGTAATATGGCGGTAATTTCTTAATGTCATAATTAAATTTGAAAATAATTGCTCCAAAAGTAAATTGTTGAGAAACTGGAAGTATATCTAAATAAGTATATAAAGATGCTGTGGAAGACTTATTTGGAAGTGAAATAGGCGATGAAATAAAAAGTTTGAGGATTCTTACTGCTTTATTTTGTAAAATATGTATTGGTTTATATACAAGAGAACAATAATTAATATTAGACTGAATCAGAGAAAAATAAATGCTTCGTAAAGCAGAGTAGTGCAAATAATGCTTCAACCGCCGTATTAAACCAACATACCTTGAAATCTTTAAGCGTATATTTTGAGTGTGTGTTTTAAAAGATAATCTTTCATCAATCATAAGTCCAAGGTACTTTATCACATTCACCTGAGATATTGATAATAGATACTTTGAAGAAGTAACTCGGGTAATACGAGGGCATATATTTGACTTCCTGCCGTAAATTATGAAATTAGTTTTTGATAAATTCAAAGCAATAAAATTTGCAGAACACCATTCAAGAACATTAGAAAATGCAGTATCAAGTTTTGCCTCCGACTCCTCGTCATTCCTCTCAGAAATTGAAACTGCCGTATCATCAGCAAAATGTGTGCTGAGACATGGTATTGCCAAAGCGCGATGAAAATCATTTATATAAACTAGAAAAAGCAGAGGACCTAGGACAGAGCCCTGAGGCACCCCAACCATCGAGGACTGAGGAACAGGCGAAGAGAGAAAATTACCTCCATCTATTCGTTGCTTTCTCTTATCAAGATAAGATTTAACTAGATCCAACGCCGGTCCGCGCACACCACAATTATCCAATTTATGAAAAAGACTACAATGGGATGTTGTATCGAATGCTTTTTTAAAATCCATGTATATTGTTGCTGGAATTTCACCTCTATCTAACCATTCATGAATATATTGGATGAGAGCAATGATAGCGTGCTCAGTATTGTGTCCAGACCTAGAACCAAACTGGGAATTTGTGAAAAAAATAAACAATTTAAGAAAGTCATAAATCCTCTTATAAATTGCCTTCTCAAATATTTTAGAAAATACTGACAAAATAGAAATAGGGCGGTAATTTGATGGGTTTTCAGGAGAGTCACCTTTGTGAAGAGGAATTATCCTCGCTTCTTTAAAAGCAGACGGGAAAACTCCAGTTTAAATGAAAGATTAATTATATGCTGTAATGACAAAATTACTGCAGACAATATTTCTTTAACAATTATCGAACTAGACCCGTCAATTCCCGCTGAATTACCTGGATTTAGATCACACACTATTTTTGTTATTTCAGACCGAGAAATAGGTGCAAGAAAAATTGAATTACTTTGAGGAGATGGAAGGTATGAAGAAAAATGTTTATTACTACGTGAATCGAACTGGTTCATTACTGATGAAACAATTTTCTCTCCTATACTAGCGAAATAAGTATTCAAAATATCAGCCACTTTCTCCAATTTGTTAGTAGTCAATCCATTTTCTAAACTAATAACTTCAGGCAACTTAGAATTCCTTTGTTTTTTAATAATAGAATTAATTAAAGACCACGTTTTGCGAGGAGAATTTTGAGCTTCTTCGAAAGACTCTTTATAATACCTATGTTTTGACAATCGTATCAGTGCGGTTAATTTATTTTTGAAGATTTTAAAATTTTTAATATTATAATCAGTTGGATTCTTTAACTGCTTTTTAAATAACTGTTTTTTTTTATTAACGCATATCAAAATTCCAGACGTTATCCACGGCCTTATAGGAAATTTTTCTCTGCACATTTTCTTCGTAACAAATGGGCAACTAGAATCAAGGCAGCAATTGCAATTTCTTAGGAAAGTATCAGTTGCCACATCTGTATCCTCCGTGGATATTACATCCTGCCAATCCAAAAGACCAAGGCTTTCATTCAGGTGCTTTGATGTTATTTTATTTATTAACCGTACTTGACGTTCCTCACTTACCTGCGGTATTTTATAAGTAAAAGCTAAATCTGAAACCAGCAGGAAATGATCCGATATATCACTTAAAACAGCAAAATTTGCTTTAATTGGTAAGGATGTAAAAATATTATCAATGAGAGAAGCATAACTAGGTGAAATTCTTGTAGGTATCAGGCAAGTAGGAACCAGATATGCAGAAAAGCAAGAAGACAATAAATCAACAGAAGCTTCATTTGAAGCTTCTAGAAGGTCAATGTTGAAATCTCCGGAGAGGATAACATCTTTATTTTGAAAATGAGGTTGATGCAAAAAATCATGGAGTTTAGAGAGGAAAGACTTGACTGGAGAAGAAGGAGGCCGGTATACTACGCAAAAAACTATATCTTTTTTTCCAAGACTAATTTCAGTTACCATTACTTCAAAAAGCATTTCCTCATGAGAACCTTCTAGATTTGCAAGGCGTCGAAAAGAGATACCTTCTTTAACTAATACTACCAAACCACCTTGGCGCCTTGTCAGTCGGTTTTTGAAAGTAAATTGATATCCAGGAAAATCAACATGAGGAGCCGTGTCTATAAGAAAAGTCTCACAGAATCCAACGACATGACAAGATATCTTATGAACTACATCGACAAGATCATCCTGTGACCTAAAAAAACCTCTACAATTTAAAAATCCCGTTCTCACAGCCCCGGTACTGGGAAGATCAGAAACTTCGGAAGGTAATGTATATCTACATTTTGGAAAATTAATAAGCCCACCATCATTTATCTCATTTCCAAAAAATTTATCATGGCTCTGGAAAATGGAAAAGTCAAAAGGGTTAGACTCTAGGTCTCTCGGTCTATCCCCAATACAATTATTATCCAATGTAAATAATCAGAATTATGATCAGGACTAGCAGAAACTTACGCAAAATGCACACCGTCTGAGTCTTAACGTAGCAAAAACAACTGAACCAGCGAGAACTCGAAAATAATGATGAAAGAAAAAGAAACTGCTTGAAAATAAATAGAAACAAGAGAAAGAAACTGAACTTATTCATTGTAACATGAAATGCGGATACAGAAAAAATTATTGTACTCAATTACTTCATATAAATAGAAACACACAAAAAAGACAGAAAATAAACTTATAATAAGTCTACAGAGGGGCAAAAAACCTCACAAGAAATAAAAATAATAGATCCTATGAACAGAGAAACATTACATAAAGTAATAAAAATAATCTCACCAAACGAATGTCATTATTAATCACCGTAACTAGTCAATCTTAGCCCACTGTGAAGACGGAGACTTTTTACACTCGAGCCATAATTTACTCCCTTTTTGTTTAATACGCGTAAGATGAACCGAACCCGAATCACGCATGTCCTTTCCCTTAGACAATAGCTCATTCCGTAGGAAATTTAGCTTTGGTGGGAGATCAGTGCAAATGCGAATTCCACTACCCTTCAACTTATTCACCTCACTGAGAATCGCCTGAATCCTATGATCTTTGCCTAGCGATATAAAAACAGGGGCCGGTCGAACACTAGTTTTCCTACTAGTGATGTTAGAACTGCTATTTCTCGCAAGGCGATAACACTTGGTAAGAGAAATGTCCCCGGTAACTTGCAATTTGTCAGAAAGAAGAGACTTTACGTTGCTAGTCACTGATTGATTAGGCTTTTCAGTAGGCAGACCATGAAGAATCAAATTCAACTTTCTTTCTCTCACTTCGATGTCCAAAAGCTTACTCTCCAAATCGTTATTCCGCAATTTTTCTTGCTCTAGATCATTTCGAAGCCTTTTAGATTCCTCTCATAGATTCGCATTTTCAGCTGATATTTGCCTAACTTCGTCTTGAAGGGAAATTATTGAGACAGAAAAACTTTTCTGCTCTGCTAATATTTTATCCAGCAACGCCTGAATCCGTTTCATTCCTTCATCAAATTTTGCTTGAGTGACAGCCATAATGAATGCTATAATCCGCACGCAGAAGTCTACACTTGCATCAGATTACGCAATGGCAAAGTCCAAAACAATATCAAATTTAATCCTTTTAACTTGAAAAAGTAATCCGATTATAGGAGTTCACTCTTCAATAGCTAGATACTGACTGGTAATTCAAATGTCTCCCTCCTACGTGTTCTTGAAAGAAAAATAACCCATGAACATGTTCATCACTATAATATACAGCATCTTCAGTATGTTCCTGTAAACACTTCGTATCTGGAACTCTGTCAGTTAACACTAAGAAGTGAATTGGGTGATCCTCTAGCAATAACAAAAGTTTTAGCTGTGATTACATGTCATTTTCGACCCATCGTCGTCATTGCCTAAAATGAACAAAAGAAAAATTTAATTTGTCTGTCCTTATATGAATTGCTATGTTGGTGTTCTGAGTCCTCGTCAAATAGGTCATGGATTGGACTATTACAAGGGGCGTACTACAATGTCTGGCTATTGTCTTGAGAGCTGGTTTACTAGGCTATTTCGTTCTGCACTACCCCTTGCCAGAAAATGTCTTGTACCTGCTGCATCAAATTTTGCTGCCTCAACCCTATAGGACTGCGGGTCGGGTAAAAATTTCAAGGAGAGTCTTAAGGAAAATATTAGATCTTCAGCAAAAGCCGTTGGTGAGCAATTAAAATCTCAGCAAAATTAGAAGGGATTAAAAAGGATGCGGGGGCATCATTCACTCATCAGTCTCTACCCAGGCGGGAAGCGAAGGACATCAACAACGACTGTGAAGAATAAAACGAAGAAGACCAACAAGAAGAAGAACAAAAAGACTGTTAGATCAAAGAAGGATTTCTTCTCTTTATGACTTGTCTCCCCCACAAAGAATCACATCCATCAATCAGTTTCTCGTTGAATCTGTTCAATGCTGAAAATGTTGATGTCAGTGTCAAGTATGGTTACTATGAACAATTTCATCCTCAACAACCCCTCTCGGAAAATATACACTTTCAGATGTTTTCCAATGAGGACTATTTCATTGATTTGTCATCAACATTTATTGATTTAAATGTTGCGGTGAAGTAAAAGTCAGACAATACAACTCCAACTGCTGCCGATGGTCTGTCCTATGAAAACTGTATTCTGCACAACCTGTTCAAACAAATTAATGTATTTATTAATGGAACATTGGTGAGCACTAGCAATAGTTTATCCAACTATGCAAGCTACGTACAATTTATGATGACGCCAAAGGCATATAAGGAGTTGAGAGGACAGTCATTAGGCTATGAATATCGATCAGGTGTTGATACTGACGGTGAGTTAACTACTGCAGTGACCCAGGAGTATCATTTAGTTGGAAATTTAAATCATTTGATATTCAATATATCCCAATGGCTACCTCCCAATCTCAAGATTGACATAAAGTTGCAACTAGCACCGTCGAATTTCATTTTGAGAAAAACGCTTGCTGCAGCACCCGATGCAAATGTCATTATCACTTTGGCAATTCTTCATGTTCGAAAACAACAGGTTATGAGTTCTGTTGCATTGGCAGTGGAAAAGCTAAGAGCCAATGGTAACAACATTAAACTTCTTGTCCCCCATACGATCACCAATCAACGTCACATTACCACTGGCTCTCGTAGGTATACCGATTCATCATTTATCAATGGAGAAATCCCATCAAAACTCGCTTTGGCCTTTGTGAAGAGTGGCAGTGCCGTTGGATGCTGGACTACATCCCCCTATGATTTTAATTTTTTTGGTCTATCTAGCCTTGTGTGCAAAGTGAATGGCACTCCACTGTGCACTCTATCATTTGATGAAAAATCCTATAGAATTCTGTATGAGTTGACCATGCAATCCCTAGATCATGACTCCCAACTATTTGAAAATGGAATAACCGATTCAATTTTTTCAAAAAATCATGGTGTTATTGTTTTGGTCCTGTCTGGCACCCAGGATATGAGCATAGTACGAACGGGGAATGTACGTTTAGAGTGCACATTTGCCAATGATTTGACTTAGAGTATCACGCTAATATCATTGAGTCAATTTGAAACCTATTGGGAAATCACACCCAACGGTGCGTTTTAGTGCCCTGCGAATAAAATGTTCTAAAAATGTATGTGAAATTGTTTATTAATAAAAATAATGTATGTACATGATAAAAACGACTTTTCTACTCTTTAGATTTCATCTTCTACTAGGTATAGGTATTTGTCGAGAACAACTAATGCAGGTAGATTATCTGAATTCACAGTATACTGATCCTGATGTGCTGCAACGTCAGGATCACATTTTCTACAGTAGAGTGTAACTTCACTCTTATCATATCTCTTTGTATAGTAAATGATACTATTCTCATTCATTTTGTAGAATTTGCATGTTTCAATTTGCTTATTTGAAGCAATGTCACAAACAGTGTCCTCAAGTGGTGAATCAAATTCCGTAACAGCTAAATAGAAATCAGTAGGCTTATAATCATAGTAGCCATTGTCTTCACAACGATGACGTAGAAACCAAATTCTTTTGTTGTTCCAACAGTTGAATCGCTGACCTGGCTCTTCCTCCCAAAACAACCTAAATCCACGACGATACCAATCTCTTAGCAATAAACTAAAATCACGTTTAGGATTCGTTTCAATCATACCAGGATGTGTATTCTCCCACTGATTACATTTATAATAGTGGCAACTGGAACATAGGTGCCCTCTAGGATGAGAGTCACACACCCCTTCAAGACAGGAATTACAACCTTTAATTTGTACAGCATATCCTCTATGGAATTTACATGGGTTGCATAATCGACACTTTTCATCATACTCACCAATCATTGTACAATTCTCACATGGTGACCAGCTGCCCAATGTATACATGCATAGTGGACATGTATGGAACATTTTTTTATGTGTTGACACTCTCACCGCCAAAATGAAACTGAGCTACTATCGACAAATTGAGTGGGATAGAGAGAGAGAGAGGAGTAAATCATCCTTGAACAACATCTTTCTCGCGAAAAAAGTCTTAAATTTCTGAGCTAGTGTGTGTTTAAAAGCAAATCCACAACATCATTTTGTCCTGTCGTGATTAATATATAAATGAATTGTGTAAATGCCTTTGCACCACGACGTAAAAGCTTCATGCAATAGTCTAATGATGGAGAATCAGTTTTCATTATATCAATAAGCATTCCCTGAGAAAATATCTTCCTTTGAATGGATAACTCCAGAAAATCATCATCTAGAATCAAACGTTTTTCCATAAACACAAGATTCCCCATGATTCGCTCTTTCTCAAATCTATCCATTTTTTAGAGTCCTAACACTCTCACAACCAACTTCAGATTAACCAGGATTCTTTTTCTACTCTAAAAATATACGCTAGCCTACAATAGAAAGAAAAAATACCTTCGATTTAGAAACAATTTTATTGGGTATAATTACAAGAATAATAATCACTGATTCAATTTATATTCCTTAATATATTTCACTAGTGTATCTAATGCACCTTGAAGTCTATTTATATGCACAATGTTCAGTTTTGCAGCAAAGCGTAATTTCTCCTCCAATTCAAATTTCCTCAGTGATATCACATATCTTGCATACATATCGTCCCATTCAAAGCTTAGTCTACATCCTGGTGTTATTTCCACAACCACGTTTGGTACTCTCGCCCTTCTATCATTGCTGCTACCTGCTCCACCATTAAGCTCCAGTAGTGTAAATGTACCACTCATTTTCTTTACTAATATCGTCTCAAATAAACTATTCTCTCTCTGAATTCAATTCTTTTACTAATATGAACTACAATGAAAATCACTCCTTGTATTCGGATCCAACTACTAATCAAGTTACTGCATATGGAGTAGCCTCCGCTCTCTCTGATTGGCCCCAAAAAATGGGTGTTACCTCAGAAACCCGTCTGGTAAGGCATGTACCGCTCGTAGTATATAGGTGACTGCCCCTGGTAAGCCATGTATCCGTGAAACTGCACTGCATATTCATGTATCTCTGAAATCAGCACCTAACTTACTACTTCAGCCAAATTTTCTCAGGCGTGCAACTTTTGATGGGTAATCTCGATGAAACTTATAATTTGAAATCAGCATTAAAATCTGATTCTTTTGATGTATCTATTTGTATCAAAATACCGTTTTCTAGAGTTTCGATTACCATTGAACGGGGTCGCTCCTTACTTACAGTTCATTATGATGTGTCTTTGTAATTCCGTTGTTCCTGATAGTTTCCTTGGTGGCACGGTTACCTCGATTTCGAAGCGAGGAAAAGATCCTAATAAGTGTGTTTCGTATAGGCCTATAACTGTCGCATGTAATTTTAGTATTTGAGCATATTTTATTACCTCATGTTATTGATCTAGTTAACTATGATGCAAATCTGTTTGGGTTTAAAAAACGAATTGGTTGCCAGCATGCGCATAGAGCCCTTTCAGTTCTTTTAAGAGATACTAGCGTTAAGGGATAAGCTCTGCATATATGTGCCCTTGATGTGTCCAAAGCATTCGACAGTGTTGTTCATTCACAGGCCCTTTACTCTTTATATGAGCTAGGGACAAACGCCGCTATTCTTTTGGTTTAAAATTTTGGTATCTTAATTCTTTTGTAAGATTGAAATCAAATGGTCAGATTTTTGGGAATATACCTGTTTGCTGTGGTGTTAGACAGGGAGGGGTGCTTTCTCCATATATTTTCAGTGCTTGTTTATCTAATGTTCTTTAAGATACCCTCTACCTGTTTTACCGGATTTTCGGATATGTCTTACCTTGGGTTTGCCGACGATCTGCTACTTATTAGTCGGTCGAAAGTTGGGTTAGCACAGAGTGTTAATAAAGTCCGTTCTTCTCTTGAAAAAATTGGTTTATCCCTAAATACTGCCAAATGTGAATATTTGTCGTTTAATGATGTTTGGTACGGGTGGCTTAAATTGCCGTCTTTTTATTATTCCCCGTGTTTCTAGTCTCAGTTGGTTTGGGATCTCGATTTGTGATTTAGTTTCAGCTCTCCGGCGAAAAACTGTATCTGATATTAAAGATAAATTAAAATGGGTTATGCCAAGATTGTTGCTAATCGCGGTCTTTATAATAGGCGCGGTCTCGCGAAATTTTACTCGACTTTTTGTGATCATGCTATACTTTTTGTGTCTGGACTTTACCCTCTGCTTCATGTAAGCGATCTGAATCTAATCCGCATTTATTATTTCCGGTATTGCAAGTTTCTTCTTTATTTTCCACACTCCTACCGTAATAGAAAAATAATTTCTCAGTTTGGTGCTACTGATATTATGCGTATTCTGCACCATCATTAACATGTATTTACTTCTGATGCGTGTCTAAGGCTGGGTCCTCATCATCGCCTCATCCGGCTGTTTAGTGCTGTTTGATATATTTGATTAATTATTTATTTGTCATTTTTGTAGTGAATTTATTTGTCATTTTTTTGTAGTGAATTTTTCTTTCTTTCTTTTCTTTTTTACTCCACAATTTTTGTTCATGTATGTGGGTTATAAATAAATAAAATAAATAAATAAATATAAATAAATAAATCTTAATAATTTTTTCTGACTTGTTTAAATTAAATAAGTAAGTCACAATTCCAACAGAAAAATTGGATTTTTTTTATTTGTTTGAATTCGAGCAAAACATTTTGTTGGAAATCAATTTTTTTTACAGTGCAGCTTTTCCACTTGAGACACGACACCAAAAGTGCCATTTTTAGTGCCATTTGAACTTGGTGGTCGTAGAATTTACATGAAAGACGTAGATATGTGCAATATCTTTTATATGAGCTATAAAAGATCTGCCAACGGTGTTCTGGTAGCCTGCTAGTGCCACCCTTAGATATATACCACAAAAATGCCATTTTAGTGCCATATGGCACTTGCAGATTTCTTTTCTTTTCGCAATAAACTTCTTTTCGCAATAAACTTTTACTTTTAAGACGAACCGAAATAATAGTTAACGTTTCGGATTCAGTGTCAGATGGGATTTTTTTTGCACCAGGCAGTTTTTTTCAAAACGCGTTTTTTAACTTTTGGTTAGTATGGGCTGTGGTTTGCTCTTTACTAGGTTGCAGCTGCCGCTGCAACCATGATACCTTGCCTGGGCATGCTTTAAAAAAAAAATGAGCCTAGAAAATGACTTAAAAACAACAACAGCGGATATCGATATTCCCGATACGTTACATGCGATACCAATACGCACGATACCGATACGCGCGATATCGATACGCCCCATACCACATACAGCCCTTCCCCACGGACTATGGAGGGCCATATCATCAATAAAACCATATATATTCGACCTTTGAACTATGTTAAACAAAATGGCCATCTCAAAATTTTTATAGGACTAGTTGGGGGGAGGGGGCCTGTAGGTAGGGGGGCTATTTGCCCTCCAATCTTTTTGGTCACTTAAAAAGGGCACTTACAAATTTGATTCCCTTTCGAGTGAGCTATTACACACCTCTCTATGATGCTCTGGCCACCCCCTAGCCCTTCTAGAAAAAAAAAGAAAAAAAGGGAAACAAATCAGTGCTACCCATTCAAAAAAGTCATTTTCCTTGGTGTTCAAGGTGGGGGACTGTAAATATTCTACAAAAGGTTTTGGACCATACTGATTGCAATGGTGCACTTTTTATTTCGATTTGAATCCATTTTCAAGGGGTTTCAGGCTCTTTTTCGAAATCACCATAAATTTCTTTTCGCAATAAACTGTTACTTCTAAGATTAACCGAAACATTACCATTCCTGATTCTGTGTCCAATGGGAATTTTTTCTCAATAGACAGTTTTTTTTTTAAAACACGTTTTTCAACTTTTGATTACTATGGGCTGTGGTTCGCTCTTTACTAGGTTGCAGCTGTCGCTGCAATCATGAACACCATTGGAATAGATAGTACCTCGATTGGGTAGACCGATGAAGCATCAGAAGAAAAAGTGTCATAAGGAACTAAGACTAAAGACTGGATATTTTCCGTAAGTCGCAGTGAGACGACTTAAGAGCTCATACGAAAGCTGTAGTTGACTCCTACGTACTACATGTAAATCGCCATTGACAGCATTACATTTAATCGCCATATCCTGCCAAAAAGTGTCTTGTATGGAAGCTATTTCATGAGTAGAAAGGGCTGCAAAATTGGTCAGACCCTTTAAAAAAATGTTATCTAGGAGACTTGCTGGAGTAAATAAACTCGATTGGTGCAAGATACGCAAGGTGAGGCATTGTCGCATGAAACTAAGACCATTTTATTGCAAAGTCTATTGCAAAATTGGGCTAAAGATGACCATGATACAATGTTTATTTACATTTTATAGTGTCTGAGCTACACCATAGTCACATCTTCGATATAAAAAAAAGTCAAGTTTTATGAATTGTATGGGTTTTTTCTTGATTCTAACGTCACAATTACAGACACAATCACAACTACAGAACAAATTACAGGAGTAAAAAATCAAAATGGCTTGAAATTGGTTTGAAATGCCAAAACTATCACTAATATTTTCCCAACTATTATCTACTAGTACTATGTCTTTTTATCTTCCGTCAAATCCATTTTACAGATAGAAAAACTGTGGTTTCTAGATTCAATCTTTTCTAGTTCCAAAAATTAAAAATTGGCTCTTGACTCTTGAGATTAGCTCTTGACTGATTGGTCAGTCAAATATTGTATGCTTGAAGTTGAACAACATTCAATTCGAGAAATTCAACCAACACGCATATTTGGCGCTGTGGTCATGCGTAATTTTGATACTACCGACAAATTTGACTGTAGCCTAATATGGCCTGGTTAAAATTATTTCCAGTTCGCAGGACCACATCACTTTGAGAGTAGCTGTATTTCTTAGGCGTGTGTTTAGCTATTTTGACGATGGAAATCGATCATGATTTTGAATAGCAACAAGATATAATGAAATTCCTTGTTAAAGCGGGGAAAACGAAATTGGAGATTCTTGAGAGGATGAACGAATTTTATGGAGGCCGTATTCTAAAAAGAAATTCGTTCTTCAAGTGGCTGGCGTCCTGGCGAGGTTCATAGAGTTGAGAATCTCAACAAAAGATGATGAGTGCTTGGGTAACCCCGCTACTGTCCAGAATGATTTTATTTTTGCGCAAGAAGTTGAAAAAACTATCAGCCCAAACTATTTTCTCATGATCAGATAAATAGTGCGTCTCATCCTCAAACATGAGTTGGGAATGTCAAAGCTTTATACGAAGATCATTCCCAAGAACTTGCTTCTCCAACAAAAGGAAAGCGTTTGTGTGTTTGTCAAGATCGGTTAAAAATTCAGATTTTAAAAATGTTCTTAAAAATGTGATTACGGGGACGAAACTTGAATTTACAAGTACCATCCTGAGACTAAGAAGCAGAGCCTCGGATAATAAAACAAAACAGATGAACCGCCATTGGAAAAGCCAGGATGTCTCAAAATAATAAAAAAATTAAGGCAATGCTGACGGTTTTTCGTCTCACGTGGAATTGTGCTCATAGAATTTGTGCTGCCCTAAAATTTAACAGTTTTGAAACAACCAAAATAAAGTTTTAGAAAATCGGGGTTTTTATGTATGGGCAGATCTGAGGTGGGTCCAAGGGATTAAAAATATTCATAATTGTATGTCCTTGGTACTTTAAAGAGAGATAGAAATACCAATTCAAAGAGAAACTGGTACCACTTCTTTCATTCAAACCTATTGTTCTATCAGCAATTCTGCTACTAGAATGCAACCCCGACCCCATGTTTACTTCTTGACGTAGAGAGGTCAGCCTGAAGAATAAAAAATCTTAAGAATAAGAAAGTCTCTCCAATTTTCCCTTTTCTTTGTTTCAAGGTATAAAGTTCTGGTTGCGATGGAAGAAATTTTTTTAATATATATTACTGATAGCGTTTTACATGGCCTCGTAAAATTGATTTTAAGTGGCCTCGTTTCCAGAAGAAATGAAATGGACAAGTCCGGCTCCGGCAATATCAGAGAAATAAGAAGGACTAACGACTGGATTTTTTTTGCAGTGGCTGCTTAATCGGTGAACTAGTTTCCTTTGATCTGAAAGGTTTTCTCCTTGATTGTTCTATCAATACAAGAAAGCGTGTTAAAAATTGGTTGAAATTTTCAATGCATATTAGCTAATGTGAAACTAGGACTAAAACTTAAAACTAATAAAAACTACTCGACTATAAGAGCGCTTTGAAACTCCCCGTAGACTGTCTTTGGCAAACAAACAATTAACTTCCCTTTCTAGTAAATTTACTAAACAAACACACTTCAAATAGAAAATTCAGGTTTTTTCTGAACAATATTTTATTCAAAATTAAAACACCTGAAATCACCGTTCCACGAGGTCATCCTTGGGGAGGAAAGATAATCTGGGCTGTCCTGTGGGTAAAAGGATGTTTAAAAATTTAAAAGGAAATTATAAAACCAAACCTGCGCCTCTTTGGTTTGGCAAATCAATGGCGTAATTTCATCTTGTACTATAATTGTGTAGAGGGAATACTTTAATTTTATTCTTCTTTTTTTATTCTTGCTGCCTGTTCCTGTTTATTACAAGAAAGCAATAGAGTCTAATCTCTGTGGTTTTTAAGGAAATTTCGGAGGTTTAGATAAACCTGGGGTCTTCAAAAACTTCTGCCGGAAGGCCACATTAACTGGCAAAAGTAGTTTGGGAACCGATAACACACTAGATGTCCTAAACGAGAAAGAACCAAAACATAGATGTTGTTTTTAGTTATATATTTTATACTATCATAGTTATAATGTTAGTAGTATCTAATATTATATTTAATTTTATTTGATAATACATTGATACCCTAAAAATGGACACCTGTGTGAATGGGAATGCTGAAATTGTTTCCTGAATGCCAAAATAGCAGATATTCTGGCTTTAGATCTGATGTCCCTGAAATCAACAGTGACCTGAGATTTTCATCGGAGAAGCTATAAAATACACAAAGAAATTTAAAAAACAGGTTTAAGTTATCTCCTTTTTCACCCAATACTAAATTTTTATTTAATATGAAACTTTCCCGTTTTCTAATTTGTTATCTCTACTATGTTCCGTCCCTGAAGTTGCCAAGTCTCATGTTTATGTATCCTAGAATTATGATTTGCGCAAGCAAAGCAATGCATTTGCCAATGAATTGGCTCGTTAGGATTCACGTTATATGTATAACTATCAAATCCTAGCAACGGTTACATGTCGGTTCGAAATAAATCCTCCATCTTTGTTAGGGTAGAGTAGGGGCTCCAGAGAGGAGAGTTTCTTACGGCTTAAGGGGTGGCAAGCAAAATCTTTCCAAAAGTTTAAAATCGTTCAATTTTTGAACGAAAAAAAATTCTTTTAAATGTATAATTTTTATAACTTTAAGAAATCAAAATTAATTGAGATTTTAAGGAATAAATGTCAGCATATGTACATTAAACTGACGTTGCATATTTTTTTTTTAGTAAATTCAACTGAATTTTTTCACTAAAGCACAAAATATATTTTGGCTTTTAGAAAGCATTGGGTTTTAGAACACTACTCATTTTAATTTCTGCTCGTTTGGAGTTTGACTCTCCGATTTATTTTACTTTCTGTTTGTTTTGGGTTTCATTTATTTATTGATACTGATTTGTGGTAGTTGTATACTTGGTAGATTATTTGATTCTATTATTGTTCATTTTTGGTTTAATGGAGTTCTCTATTTTTTTTGAAAAACTTCATTTTGTGGGGAAAGTTTTTTTAAATTAATTTCTGTTCGTTTTATATTGACATAGTCTTTTCCAGGGAAAAAGAATGAGCCTCTTCTAAAGTTAAACAACCATCCCTTCCATAAAAACCTTAAGTACCCCCTGGGCACAACTTACAACCCTTGACACTAATCTCTGAGGTGTGTATCAACCCCAAAAGCCTTGTTATATGATATTTAGACTATCTTGAGTAGAATGGCTATCTCAAAATTTCTATTAGATGCATTTTGGGAAAATAAGCCGTGTGTGTGGGGGGGGGGGATAGCTACCCTCCGATCACTTTTGACTCTTAAAAACAGCATTAGAGTGTATGATTATCAATCCAATGAGCCCCCTCCGAATTTACATGACCCTGCTCTCTATAAAAACCTTACATGCCCCCAGGGCATACCTTACAACTCTTGGCCTGAGGGCTGGGGGGGGGGATTTGTTATCCTCAAAGACATAATTTCCAGACCTTTCCAATACGTTAAAAAAAAATGGCTATCTCAAAATTTTTATTGGAAGTGTTTGGGGAAATGATGACAACACTTTCTATAAGAAAATTATAAGCCCCAAGGACACTACTTACAACCCTTGTCCTGAGGGCTATTAGGGGAGGGTTGTCATCCTCAAAGACACAATTTCCAGACCTTTCAACTATGTTGAACAAAAAGGTCATATCAAAATGTTGATCGGAAATGTTTGGGGAAATGATGGGCGTGGGGGGGGGGGGGGGAATTTCCCTCTGATTACTTTCGACTCTTAAAAAGGGCAATAGCCCTCTCAATTTCTAATCGAATGAGCCCTTTTTGAATTTTTTACGACAACGCTTTCTATAAAAACCTTATATGCCCCCAGGGAATAACTTACAACCTTAGCCCTGAGGGCTGTGGGAGTGTCATACTCAAAAAAATAATTTCTAGACCCTTCAACTACGTTCAACAAAATGGCTATACCAAAATGTTGATAGGAATTTTTTGGGGAATTGATGGGCGTGGGGGGAATTCACCCTCCGATTGCTTTTGACTATAAATAAGGGCACTAGCCCTCTCAATTCCCAATTGAATGAGCCCTTTTTGAAGTTTCTACGACAATACTTTCTATAAAACCTTATATACCCCCAGGGTATAACTTAAAACTTTCGGCCTGGGGACTGTGGGGGATTTGTCATCCTCAAAAACATAATTTCATAACCTTTCAACTACATTGAACAAAATGGCTATCTTAGACTTTTCGTTGAATGTGTTTGGGGAAATGGCGGGGATAAGAAGGGGGTTAGTTGCCCTCCAGTCACTTTTGACTATTAAAAAGGGCACTAGCCCTGTCAATTTCCGATCGAATGAACCCTTTTTGAAGTTTCCACAACAGATTCTATAAAAAAAAAATTATATGCACCCAGGGCATTCTTACAACCCTTGCCGTGAGGATTGTGGGGGGGGGGACCTAATTTCCGGAAATTTGAACTACTTTAAACAAAATAGCTATCTCAAAATTATGATTGAATGTGTTTGGGGTAATGGTGGACGTGAGAGAGGGCTAGTTACCCTTCAAATCTCTTTTGACAATAAAAAAAGGCGCTAGCACTTTCAGTTTCCATTCGAATGAGGCCTTTTTGAAGTTTCTATAACAACTTTTTCTGTAAGAACTTATGTACCCCCAGGGCATAACTTACAACCCTTACTCTGAGGGCTGTGGGGGGTTTATCATCCTCAAAGCACTAATTTCCAGAACTTTCAACTACGTTGAGAAAAAATGGTTATCTCAAAATTTTGATTGAAAGTGTTTGGGGAAATTGTGGGCGTAAGAGGGGGGTTAGTTGCCCTCCAATCACTTTCTACTATTACAAAAGGCACTAGCCCTTTCAATTTCCAAATGAATATGCCCTTTTTAAAGTTTCTACAACAACCCTTTCTATAAAAACCTTATATGCCCCCAGGGTATAACATAAAACCCTTGCCCTGAGGGCTATGGGAGGAGGGTGGTTGTCATCCTCAAAGACATAATTTCCGGAAATTTCAACTACGTTGAACAAAGTGGCTATTCCAATATTTTGGTTGGATTTGTTTGGAGCAATGGTGGGTGTGAGAGGGGTCTTAGTTGCCCTCCAATCACATTCGACCATTGAAAAGGGCACTAGCACATTCCATTTCCAATCGAATGAACCCTTTATGAAGTTTCTATGACAACACTTTCTATAAGAACCTTACATGCACCCAGGGCATAACTTACAACCATTGCCCTGAGGGTTCAGGAGGGGGGAGGGGGGTTTTCATCCTCAAAAGCCTCATTCCAGAACTTTAAACTACGTTGAACAAAATGGCTATCAAAGAATTTTGATTGGATGTGTTAGGGAAATGGTGGCCGTGAGAGAGGGTTAGTAGCCCTCCAGTCACTTTCGACTATTAAAAAGGGCACTAGCCCTTTCAATTTCCAATTGAATGAGCCCTTTATTTATTTCCAATCGATTGAGTCCTTTTTAAGTTTCTACAGCAACACTTTCCATAAAATCCTTATATGTCCCCAGGGGATAACTTACAACCCTTACCCTGAGGGCTATGGAGGGGATCAAAATGGTAAGCGTGAGATAGGGGCTATTTTCCCTCCAATAACTTTCTCCCATTTAAAAGGGCACAAACCCTTTCAAATTTCCATCGAAGGAGCCATTTTTGAAGTTTCTACGGCAACCCTTTCTATAAAAACCTTATCTGCCCCCAGGGCATAACTTTAAACCCTTGCCCTGAGGACTGTAGGGGGGGGGATTGTCATCCGCAAAGAACTAATTTCCAGTACTTACATCTACGTTGAACAAAATGTCTATCTCAAAATTTTTATTGGATGTGTTTTGGGAAATGATGGGCGTGTTAGGGGGGTTAGTGGCCCTCCAATCATTGTCGACTATTAAAAAGGGCACCAGCGCTTTGAATTTCCAATTGAATGATCCTTTTTTGAAGTTTTTACGACAACGCTTTCTATAAAATCCTTATATGCCCCAGAACATAAGTTACAACCCTTGCACTGCGGGCTCTGGGGGGGAATGTCTGTATTTCAACTACGTTGAGCACAATGGCTATCTTAAAATTTTTATTGGATGTGTTTTGGGAAATGATGAGCGTGGAAGGGGTGTTAGTTGCCCTCCAATCACTTTCTACTATTACAAAGGGCACTAGCCCTTTCAATTTCCAATTGAATGGGCCCTTTTTAAAGTTTCTACGACAACCTTTTCTATAAAACCAAGTATGCCCCCCATGGTATAACTTAAAAACCTTGCCCTGAGGGCTATGGGGGGCGGTTGTCATCCTCAAAGACATAATTTCCAGAAATTTCAACTACGTTGAACAAAGTTGCTATCCCAATATTTTGATTGGATGTGTTTGGGACAATGGTGGGTGTGAGAGGGGTCTTAGTTGCCCTCCAATCCCTTTCGATCATTAAAAAGGGCACTAGCACTTTATATTTGCAATTGAATGAGCCCTTTATGAAGTTTCTATGACAACACTTTCTATAAAAAACCTTACATGCCACCAGGGCATAACTTACAACCATTCCCCTTAGGGTTCTGGAGGGGAGAGGGGGGTTGTCATCCTCAAAGACCTAATTTCCAGAACTTTCAACTACGTTGAGAAAAATGGCTATATGAAAATTTGATTGGAGATGTTTGGGGAAATGGTGGGCGTGAGAGCATAACTTGCACCCCTTGCCTTGAGGGATGTTTGTGTGGGGCGGAGGGGTTTGTTATACTCAAAGACCTCATTCCAGAACTCTAAACTACGTTGAACAAAATGGCTATCAAAGAATTTTGATGGGATGTGTTTGGGGAAATGGTGGCCGTGAGAGGGGGTTAGTAGCCCTCCAGTCACTTTCGTCCATTAAAAAGGGCACTAGCCCTTTCAATTTCCAATCGAATGAGCCCTTTTTAAGCTTTTACAGCAACACTTTCCATAATATCCTTATATGTCCCCAGGGGATAACTTACAACCCTTACCCTGAGGGCTATGGGGGGAGGATCAAATTAGTGGGCGTGAGAGGGGGTTTTTTGGCCTCCAATCACTTTCTCCCATTTAAAAGGGCACAAACCCTTTCAAATTTCCATCGAAGGAGCCATTTTTGAAGTTTCTACGGCAACCCTTTCTATAAAATCTTTATATGCCTCCAGGGGTTAACTTTCAACCCTTGCCCTGAGGACTGTAGGGGGGGGGATTGTCATCCGCAAAGACCTAATTTCCAGTACTTACATCTACGTTGAACAAAATGTCTATCTCAAAATTTTTATTGGATGTGTTTTGGAAAATGGTGGGCGTCTTAGGGGGGTTAGTTGCCCTCCAATCACTTTCGACTATTAAAAAGGGCACCAGCCCTTTCCATTTCCAATTGAATGATCCTTTTTTGAAGTTTTTACGACAACACTTTCTATAAAATCCTTATATGCCCCAGAGCATAAGTTACAACCCTTTCCCTGAGGGCCCTGGGGGAATATCTGTATTTCAACTACGTTGAGCACAATGGCTATCTCAAAATTTGTATTGGATGTGTTTTGGAAAATGGTGGGCGTCTTAGGGGGGTTAGTTGCCCTCCAATCACTTTCGACTATTAAAAAGGGCACTAGCCCTTTCAATTTCCAATTGAATGGGCCCTTTTTAAAGTTTCTACGACAACCCTTTCTATAAAACCATATATGCCCCCAGGGTATAACTTAAAACCCTTGCCCTGAGTGCTATGGGGGGCGGTTGTCATCCTCAAAGACATCATTTCCAGAAATTTCAACTACGTCGAACAAAGTGGCAATCCCAATATTTTGATTGGATGTGTTTAGGGTAATGGTGGGTGTGAGAGGGGTCTTAGTTGCCCTCCGATCGCTTTCGACCATTAAAAAGGGCCCTAGCACTTTCAATTTCCAACTGAATGAGCCCTTTATGAAGTTTCTATGACAACACTTTCTATAAAAACCTTACATGCCCCCATGGCATAACTTACAACCATTGATCTGAGGGTTCTGGAGGGGGGAGGAGGGTTGTCATCCTCAAAGACTTAATTTCCAGAACTTTCAACTACGTTGAAAAAAAATGGCTATATCAAAACTTGATTGGAGATATTTGGGGAAATGGTGGGCGTGAGAGCATAACTTGCACTCCTTGCCCTGAGGGATGTGTATGTGTGTGGGGGAGGAGGAGTTTGTCATACTCAAAGACCTCATTCCAGAACTTTAAACTACGTTGAACAAAATGGCTATCAAAGAATTTTGATTGGATGTGTTTGGGGAAAAGGTGGCCGTGAGAGGGGGTTAGTAGCCCTCCAGTCACTTTCAACTATTAGGGCACTAGCCCTTTCGATTTCCAATCGAATGAGCCCTTTCTAAGCTTCTACAGCAACACTTTCCATAAGATCCTTATATGTCCCCAGGGGATAACTAACAACCCTTGCCCTAAGGGCTATGGAGGGGTCATCCTGAAAGACATAATTTCCGAGCTTTCAACTACGTTGAGAAAAATGGCTATCTCAAAATTTGTATTGGATGTGTTTGGGGAAATGGTGAGCGTGGAAGGGGTGTAATTTTCCCTCCAATCTCTTTCGGCTATTAAAAAGGGCACTAGTACTTTCAATTTCCAATCGAATGAGCCCTTTTCGAAAATTTTACGAGAACTCCTTTGATACAAAGTGCCCTGGTCTAAAACCAAGAAGCCAAAAAAAAAATACATTGTGCCAACATCGTTCTTTGCTTATGCAGCACTGTTGCGCTGCCTAGGATATCCGTCCAACGCTTCGGAATTGCTTAACAGAACTGAATGCTGGGAGTTTTATATCTTAGTTTTTGTAAGCAGGCTATTGTTTTGTGTAATTTTTGTAATTACTTACTTTTTATTTTTGTATACTTTTACTTTAATTGACATACATTTTCCATTGCCTTTAGAAAAATGTTTGTATCTAAGCTATATTAAATACAGAAAAATAAAGTTTTTTCAACTAAAAGTAAGGAGCAACATTAAAACTTAAAAAAATGAACAGAAATTATTACATATATGAGGGAGGTTGTCCCCCTCCTTAACACCTCGCTCTTCACGCTACAGTTTTTCGGCACTTTAAAAAAAGTTACTTATTGTTCTAATTAAACGACCCTTGTGTTTCAGGAGTCGTTTATAAAGAATTGGGACAAAATTTTAACTTCATCGTCAAGAGCGAGATGTTGAGGAGGGGGCAACCCCCCTCAATTTTTAATATTGTTCCTTCCTTTCAATAGAAAAATCTTGTTTTTTTTTATTTTTGATCGTTTTTCAAATAACGTCAGGATACCTGGCTCCACCTCCACGGAAAAATGCTTCTCCCCATAGAAATATCCTCTGTACTTTTCAATCCTGGTGAAAATTTATCCCGGACAATTACGCTTAACATCTCCACGCGTAAAATTGAATCAGTAAAGATAAATTCAGACATGTAAAGAAATTTCGTATATGAATTATGGTAAATTCACCCAGTGTAAAATTTCTCCTGAAAAGTTCACTCCCTGGGAACTACCCTCTCCATGCAAAATTCTCCCAGCAGAAAATTCGTCCTCCCCTCCCCACCTGAAAAATGTATGCATACTTCCCAATAACAAATGAAACAATGGGCAAACTTTATAACTTAAAAACCTCTCCCTAGGGGGTAGGGTGTCATTTTATCGCCAAAGACACGATTATTGAGCCTTTCAACTACGCTAAACAAAAAATTTATCTCATAATTTCGATTGGACGATATTGGGAAAAAAGTGGGGTGGGAGGGGGCCTAGTTGCCCTAGTTGCATTTTTTTTTGGTCGCTTAAAAAGGGCACTGAAACTTTTCATTTCCGTTAGAATGAGCACTCTCCCGATGTTCTAGGCCCACTGGGTCGAAACCATCACCCCTGAAAAAAAAATAAACACGCATCCGTGATTTTCCTTCTGACAAAAATTACAAAATTCCGCATTTTTGCAGAAATGAGCTTGAAACCTCTACAGGGTTTTATGACACGCTGAATCTGATGATGTAAAGTTCATTAAAATTCTATGACTTCAAGGTGGTCTTTCCCCTCTTTTTTTAAAATCAGACAAATATTCTCAAGCTCGTAACTTTTGATGGGTATAACTAAACTTAATGAAACTTATATATTTGGAATCAGCATAATAAGCCAATTCTTTTGGAATATCTACTGGTATCAAAATTCTGCTTTTAGAGTTTTGGTTACTATTAAGCCGGGTCGCTCCGTATCTACAGTTCGTTACCATGGACTGTTTGATTACCCATCAATCAAACAGTTCGTGGTAACGAAATGTAAGTAAGGAGCGATCCGGCTCAATAGTAACCGAAATTTTAAAAACACGGAATTTTGATACCAATAGATACATCAAAAGAATCAGTTTTTTATGTTGATTTCAAATATATCAGTTTCATCAATTTTAATCTTCTTCTTCTTCTTAATGTTCATCAAAAGTTACGCGCCTGATAAAATTTGCCTTATTTTTGAAAATGGGGGAAAAAAACTCTAACAGTCATAGAACCTTAACGAAAATCACACCATCAGATTCAGCGTATCAGAGAAATCTAAAGTAGAGGTTTCAAGCTCCTATCTGCAAAAATATGGAATTTTGTATTTTTTGCCAAACGAAAGATCGCGGATGCGTGTTTATTTGTATTTTTCCCAGGGCGATAGCATCGACGCAGTAGTCCTAGAATTTCGCAGGAGGGTTCATTCGAACGGAAATTAAAAGTTCTAGTACCCTTTTTAAGTGACAAAAAAATGGAGGGCAACTAGGCCCCCTCTCACGTTCATTTTTTTCCCAAAGTCACCCGAAAGTCCCAATGTCAAAATTTTGAGATAGCCATTTTGTACAGAGTGGTCGAAAAATATAATAACTATGTCTTTGAGGATGATTAATCCCCAACAGTCCCCAGGTGAAGGGTTGCAAGTTATGAACTTTGCTCAATGTTAGTAGTAATGATAGTGCTGATTTCAATTACACATGAAAAAATACATTGAAAATGCTGTTGTTTTCAATTACACATGAAAATATACATTGGAATTGGGCAAGAAAAACCCATGCTTGAGACACTGTATTTACACGTAACCTAGGTGCTGATTTGAACGATACATTCAACTATACATTCACGCCTACATGAATATGGTCAAAAGTATAGGCACTTTCAAGCGTACATTCAAGCTTACATTCATCGCCTAATCTAGATGCTGATTTCAAGCGTACATTCAGGCCTAATCTAGGTGCTGATTTCAAGCGTACATTCACGCCTAACCTAGGTGCTGATTTCAAAAATACATGAAAAAATACATTGAATTGCACAAGAAAAACCCATGCGTGGGACACTGTATTTACGTGTGAACATTTTAAAAGTTGGCAAGGTTTTTGTTTTTGATAAGAATTGCATAATGAATGTATCGTTTGACGTGTGCATTTTTTATGAGCCAATCAGAGGTTGTTCAATATACGATAACTTGATTTGTGGTTGGGGTTTGAATAAAAGAAATGGTTTTCACTACAATTCATATTAGTAAGAGAATTGAATTCAGAGAGAATAGGCTATTTGAGAGGATATTAGTGGAGAAAAAATGAGTGGTGCATTTACATTATTGGAGATTAATGATGGAACCGACAGCAGCAGCAGCAACGATATACGAGTACCCAATGTGACTGTGGAAATAACCGCTGGCTGTAGACTATGCCTTGAATGGGACAGTATGTATGCTAGATACGTGATATCATTAAGCAAGTTTAAGCAGGAGGAGCAACTATGTTTTGCTGGAAAAGTGAATATTCTCCATATAAATAAACTTCGGTCAGCATTAGATGTCCTATCGAAATATATTGATGAGAACAAAATGCATCAGTGAATATTATTATTGTAATTATGTTCAATAAAATTGTTTCTAAATCAAAGGTATTTTTCTTTCTATAGTAGATTAGCGTATATTTTCTAGAGTACAAAAAGAAATTCTGGTTAGTCTGAAGTTGGTTGTGAGAGTGTTAGGACTCTAAAAAATGGATAGATTTGAGAAAGAGCGAATCTTGGGGAATCTAGTGTTTATGGAAAAACATTTGATTCTAGATGACGATTTTCTAGAGCTGTCTATTCAAAGGAAGATATTTTCTCGGATATTTTCAATGAAAATATGTTCCCCCAGAAATTTTTGAGTTTGGGGGGGAGGGAGATTTTAAATTGCTATTATATTTGCTTTTTTGTGTGCACTTTTTGTCTCTAAAAATGTGAATTCAGCCCATTTGGGTCTGTGGTAGCTAGTACGCCCCCACAGAATTTGCTTTTTATTCCAATTGCAAATATTTAAAACGAATTAGCTTTATAGTTTCATATGAATGGTTAGCTGTACGAGAAAGTTTTTTGAAGGAAAAACACTACCGGCCCTACAAATTACATACCGTAATCAAGTTTACTGTGCTTGAAAAGTCTAAAGACTAGATAGAATGTTTGCTGTTCGAATCGAACCGGTACTCAAATCGAATTAAACTGATAAGAGAGGGTCTATTCAAGCGGATATTTATGGCATCATTTGAAAAAAAGGTAAAACATCAAATTAAAAAATAAGTTTTCAGTTGGAAGTAAGAAGCAACACTAAAACTTAAGACGAACAAAAATTATTCTACATACCGTAATCAAGTTTACTGTGCTTGAAAAGTCTAAAGACTAGAAAGAATGTTTGCTGTTCGAATCGTACCAGTACTCAAATCGAATTAAACTGATAAGGGAGGGTCTATTCAAACGGATATTTATGGTATGATATGAAAAAAAAAGGTAAAACATCAAATTAAAAAATAAGTTTTCAGTTGGAAATATGAAGCAACACTAAAACTTCTCGCTCTTTGCGCTTAAGTTTGACTTTCATTCCCAATCCTATGAGAACGACTCCTCACTCCTGAAAGGCAAGACCGTTCACTTAGAATAAAACCTTGAAAATACGTTCCCCCAGAAATTTTTGATTTTGGGGGGAAGGGGGATTTTAAATGACTATTATATTTGCTTTTTTTGTGTGTGCACTTTTTAACTCTAAAATGTGAATTCAGCCCATTTGGGTCTGTGGTAGCTAGTACACCCCCACAGAATTTGCATTCCCTCCCCCTATTTTCCGAGGGGTGTTGGCACACTGACGGTATTTTGACACTTTGGTGATGGTTAATCGGAGTTCTCGTTGACGGTTTTCGGTTGATGTGCCGTCATTTTCATTAATATCACTTAATTTCCCCCCCCCCCCCCCGTTTATAAAAACTAATGTTTTATACCCTCCCCCTCATGATTTTAATAATAATAATTCTTTTGGGATTTGCTGTTGAAAATATCAATTTTGTTATTTTCAGTGAAAAAATATGACCTTCTAGATTCCGTGTAACTCATTCCCTCCCCCCAATTTTCCGAGGGTGTTGGCACACTGACGGCATTGTGACACTTTGGTGATGGTTAATCGGAGTTCTCGTTGACGGTTTTCGGTTGATGTGTCGTAATTTTCATTAATACCACTTAATTCCCCCCCCTCCCCTTTATAAAAACTGGACATTAAATTACATACAGGCTTTTACCAAGAACATTAAATCTCATATGTGCTTTTACCATGGACATTAAATCTTGTATAGACTTCTACCAAGGACATTAAATCTCGCCCCGTATGTAAAAAAAACCATATCCGGCTAATTGATGAGTTTTAGACATGAAAATTATTGTTATATTGAAAAATATTAAGTAATCCTGTTTATTACATTTATAAGAAACGTAAAAGTTTAAACATTAACAATCTGTCGATTCTTAAAGAGGATTGCAACTTCAAAGGAGGCTATATCTTCTAAGGTCACTCGGGATCAATTATTTTAACCTTGTTTGTCTTTCATTTGTTTAATTTAGTGTTCAATCTAAAGTCTCTCCAAGGCTGAGTTTATTATGTTTGAAGGATGTATGCAAGGAATTGTTAAAATTAGAAATGATCATCAAGTTATCATGTTGCAGCAGTAGTTGCAATGTAGTAAATAGCGAACAGTAGTTCATCTGCGTTTGAGTTCTTGGTTTTCACTAGTTATTAGCGAAGGTTTGTAATGTCATATTCTAGTTTCTTAGGCTAAATATCTTCGCAGTTGACCTTTACCCCCTATTTTCCGAGGGGTGTTGACACACTGACGGCATTGTGACACTTTGGTGATGGTTAATCGGTGTTCTCGTTGACGGTTTTCGGTTTATGTATCATCATTTTCATTAATACCACTTAATGATTTTTTGTGTTCTCGCAAGAAAAATACCTCGCCTTTTAAGATACTTAGCCGTAGTTAGTTGAAACTGTGAATAAATATTGTAATTTTTAGTCTAATTGTGTGGCTACTAAAGGAACAATGAGCATTTTTTCTGATTTTTTGTGTTTTTGCAAGAAAATAGCTAGCCTTTAACATACTTAGTCGATGTGTGTGTAAGTTTTTGTGTGTGTGTGTGTAAGTTTTTGGGTGTGTGTAAATTTGTGTGTGTGTGTAAGTTTTTGTGCGTGTGTGTGTGTGTGTGTGTGTAAGTTTTTTGTGTGTGTGGGTAAGTTTTTGTGTGTGTGTAAGTTTTTGTGTGTGTGTAAATTTTTGTGTGTGTGTAATTTTTTGTGTGTGTGTAAGTTTTTGTGTGTGTGAGTTTTTTGTGTGTGTGGGTAAGTTTTTGTGTGTGTGTAAGTTTTTGTGTGTGTGTAAATTTTTGTGTGTGTGTGTAAGTTTTTGTGTGTGTGTAAGTTTTTGTGTGTGTGTGTTCTGATTTTTGTGTTCTCGCAAGAAAATGGCTCGCCTTTAACATACTTAGCCGTAGTTAGTTGAAACTGTGCATAAATATCGTAATTTTTAGTCTAATTGCGTGGCTACTAAAGGAACAATGAGCAATTTTTTTCTGTAGGCTAAATATCTTCGCAGTTGACCTTTACCCCCCTATTTTCCGAGGGGTGTTGACACACTGACGGCATTGTGAAACTTTGGTGATGGTTAGTGGGAGTTCACGTTGACGGTTTTCGGTTGATGTATCGTCATTTTCATTAATACCACTTAATGATTTTTTGTGTTCTCGCAAGAAAATAGCTAGCCTTTAACATACTTAGCCGCCGTGTGTGTAAGTTTTTGTGTGTGTGTGTAAGTTTTTGTGTGTGTGTAAATTTTTGTGTGTGTGTGTAAGTTTTTGTGTGTGTGTGTGTGTGTAAGTTTTTTGTGTGTGTGGGTAAGTTTTTGTGTGTGTGTAAGTTTTTGTGTGTGTGTAAATTTTTGTGTGTGTGTAAGTTTTTGTGTGTGTGTAAGTTTTTGTGTGTGTGTAAGTTTGTGTGTGTGTGTAAGTTTTTGTGTGTGTGTAAGTTTTTGTGTGTGTGTGTTCTGATTTTTTTGTGAAGCCAATCATTTTCATGTATCTATAATTATTAAAATTCTGTTTTTAGAGTTATGGTTACTTTCGGACGAGTTGCACTTTACTTTCACTTTGTTTCCCAAAAACTGTTTAAAATTAGGGTTTTTTTGTAGTTGTTTACGTTTTTGCTTTATTGTTCGACTTGATAGGAATTCTGAAACGGATGGTCGTTGAAATTTCTTGATGACTAAAGATTTTGTTTTTCTTCTAAAAGGCTTAATATTCTCAAGGTTTTAGCTTTTGACAGATAACATTAAACCTAAGGAAATTTATGTATTTGGAATCAGTATACAAAGCCAATCATTTTCATGTATCTATAATTATTAAAATTCTGTTTTTAGAGTTACGGTTACTTTCGGGGCGAGTTACACTTTACTTTCACTTTGTTTCCCAAAAACTGTTTAAAATTATGGTTTTTTTTTGTTATAGTTGTTTTTGTTTTTGCTTTTTTGTTCGACTTGATAGGAATTCTGAAACCGGATGGTCGTTGAAATTTCTTGATGACTAAAGATTTGTGTTTTTCTTCTAAAAGGCTTAATATTCTCAAGGTTTTATATTTTTTAATTTAATTGGGATGAAAAGTCAAAGTCTAACATAAAGAACAAGGTATTTCGGAGGGGGTAGCTCACTTCATATACGGGATAATTTCCATTCGTCTTAGTTTTTAACGATGCTCCTTATTTCTGGTTGAAAATGCTTATTTTTTAATTAATTGGGATGAAAAGTCAAAGTCTAACATAAAGAACAAGGTATTTAAAGTTTCAGATTTGAACCAGAGAATTGTATTTTCCATAATTTTCTCACAAAAAAAACTAGAGTTTACGGCCAAAAACCCTTATTAGCTCAGATTTTATAGAAATAGTTTTATTTTTCGATCCGAAAATAGACTAAAGTTTCAGATTTGAGCCAGAGAATTGTATTTTCCATAATTTTCTTGTATTTTCCATAATTTTCTTACAAAAAACTAGAGTTTACCGCCAAAAACCCTTATTAGCTCAGATTTTATAGAAATAGTTTTATTTTTCGATCCGAAAATAGACTAAAGTTTCAGATTTGAACCAGAGAATTGTATTTTCCATAATTTTCTTAACAAAAACTAGATTTTACGGCCAAAAACCCTCATTAGCTCAGATTTTATAGAAATAGTTTTATATTTCGATCCAAAAATAGACTAAAGTTTCAGATTTGAACCAGAGAATTGTATTTTCCATAATTTTCTTAAAAGAAACTAGTTTTAGTAAGGACACTCGATATCCTAAAAGTGTTTGATTCAAACTTTTACCTTGAACATCGATGTTTTTAGCAGAATTTCAAAAGGATCGTTCAAAAGTGCTGGCGTATCTGATGAAATAATTTAGGTCTTATGATAAATTTAATTTATTTTTTTTAATGCAGTAGTTTTTTTTTAGTAAGGACACTCGATATCCTAAAAGTGTCTGATTCAAACTTTTACCACAATGCATGTCCGTTATATACGAAATCTCAAGGGCTAATTGTTATGTAACGGGGAAAACCATATGTGACCAGCCCTCTGATTGGCTGAGAAGGGGGATGTAACCGACTCGCTGATTGGCTGAGAAGGAAACACGTGATCTAACTGTTTCCTATTTCTGGAAACTCATAACATTCGCCTCGAACATGCACTTGCCCAAAACAACAACAACATCAAATGCTGTTTCCTATTTCTGGACACCTTGACATTCGCCTCGAGCGTGCACTTGCCCAAAACAACAACAACAACAAATACTGTTTCCTATTTCTGGAAACTCATAACATTCGCCTCGAACATGCACTTGCCCAAAACAACAACAACATCAAATGCTGTTTCCTATTTCTGGACACCTTGACATTCGCCTCGAGCATGCACTTGCCCAAAACAACAACAACATCAAACACTGTTTCCTATTCCTGGACACCTTGACATTCATCTCGAGCGTGCACTTACAACAACAACAACAAATAAATAGACCTTGGAAAAAGAGGTCATTGACCCCATTAACCACGTTGTTCTCCCTAGGGAGGCTATGCCCATATTAGGAGTCCCCGTGGGACCTTTAGGGTCATCTCTACTGTCAATACCTCGCTCTTTACGCTAAAGTTTTGTTTTAGTACATTCATAAGAGCTATTTATTCTAATTAGCGGCCTTTGTGGTTATGGTGTCATTCTTAAAGAATTAGAACAAAATTTGAACTTTAGCGTAAAGAACGAGGTATTTACTACGGGGCGAACCCCCTAATATACATAATAAAAATATACGGATATAGAAGTTCGTTACGTAAGTTAATTTGTAAGTTACGTATATTTATCACTAATAAGAACGTTCGTAAATAAAATTAATCAACTTTCGAGAAAGCCATTTAACCAATATAAAACTAAAATTGATATGCGTATTCTGTTTCAATTATTCATGCACGGTGAGCCAAAATCTAAGCCTGTATTAATTCAAAAATGTTCTGAAATTAAATAAAAAACAAGTTTTTTTAACTGAAAGGAAGGAGGGACATTAAAACATAAACGAACAGAAATTATTCCGTATATGAAAGTAGTATGCTAAGTATGGATTTGCTTGCAGGTATAGGAATTCCCATGCTATTTGCTTGCAGCTATAGGACCATGTTATTTGCTTGCCTCCATAGGAATTACCATGCTATTTGCACAGACGTATAGGAAAAACATTTCCAGAGCATGTACTTATGGATTTGCTTGGTTCCCACGTCTGAGGCACTACAGTTTGACGTGCACATTGCAAAAAAAAGCGAGCAGTATGAGCGGGGATTCCCCTTGCAAAAAGCGATATATTTTTTTTGGACAATTGCCTTAACTCGAGAGTAGTTTGATTAAGAATGTAACATGTCTAGAATTGTTTGATTGACATTTGCAAAAAAGGGGTAAGGGATTCGCGAATTGGACTATACAAACGATATTAATTGAATAATAGAGAAAATAAACAGAGCTAGATAGTATTTGCGAATTGGATTGTACGAAGGTGGAGAAAAAGGGTTAAAGTGATTAGCAGTTAAGGTAACTCTGAAGAGCATGTTAATTCATACCTTATTTATTATAAATTTGAGACAACATAAATCTATGAAAATGGTTAATGATGATAGAATGACATTGCGAGTTGACCTAGCTCTACCTCTCCGATATGTTCTGTATAATACACAAGTGGTGTTTGAACAGTGTTGTCAGTTTAAAATAGAGTCTAACGTTATAGTATACTAAAAGTTGATACTAAGAGAGATGTAGATGGCAAGAAAAGAATTTTAATAATGAAATTCAGTATAGAACTTAGAAATCCTTGCAAATCAAGTAGTAAGGTGTATGTGAGTACGAACCATCAAGGATCATAAGCACCAACGACCCTAACCAGTAGAGACATCAACCCCCCAAAGGTTCCCTACCCTCAAACTCGAAGGGCGCCCCTCCTCCAATTGTTTGCCCCCCCCCCTCCCTCCCCATTTTTTTTGGATTTTTTTTAACATGATATATTTTTTGTCAACTTTTTTTTTACATGTCTTCGAATGATATGAACCATACTTAAATTCAGTAGTGTTTTGTCGTGGTTTACCTTGTCACAGTTACATTCTCTTGATTTTTCAAAGTTCATTTCGGATTTCTTTCATTGAAATGCAAGAGTTGGAATATTTCAGTAGTGTTTTGTCGTGGTTTACCTTGTCACAGTTACATTCTCTTGATTTTTCAAAGTTCATTTTGGATTTCTTTCCTTGAAATACAAGAGTTGGAATATTTCAGTAGTGTTTTGTCGTGGTTTACCTTGTCACAGTTACATTCTCTTGACTTTTCAAAGTTCATTTTGGATTTCTTTCCTTGAAATGCAAGATTTGGAATATTTCAGTTGTGTTTTGTTGTGCTTTACCTTGTCACAGTTATATTCTCTTAATTTTTCAAAGTTCATTTTGATTTTCTTTCGTGAAATGCAAGAGTTGGAATATTTCAGTAGTGTTTTGTCGTGGTTTACTATTGTTGTGCTAGACCATGTCACAGTTACATTCTCTTGATTTTTCAAAGTTCATTTTGATTTTCTTTCGTGAAATGCAAGAGTTGGAATATTTCAGTAGTGTTTTGTCGTGGTTTACTAATTTCTTTCCTTGAAATGCAAGAGTTGGAATATTTCAGTAGTGTTTTGTCGTGGTTTACCTTGTCACAGTTACATTCTCTTGATTTTTCAAAGTTCATTTTGGATTTCTTTCGTTGAAATGCAAGAGTTGGAATATTTCAGTAGTGCTTTGTTATGGTTGGATTTCTTTCCTTGAAATGCAAGAGTTGGAATATTTCAGTAGTGTTTTGTCGTGGTTTACCTTGTCACAGTTACATTCTCTTGATTTTTCAAAGTTCATTTTGGATTTTTACATTCTCTTGATTTTTCAAAGTTCATTTTGAAATTCTTTCGTGAAATGCAAGAGTTGGAATATTTCAGTAGTGTTTTGTCGTGGTTTACCTTGTCACAGTTACATTCTCTTGATTTTCCAAAGTTCATTTTGAATTTATTTCGTGAAATGCAAGAGTTGAAATATTTCAATAGTGGTTTATCGTGGTTTACCTTGTCACAGTTACATTCTCATTCATGATTTTTTAAAGCTCATTTTGGATTTCTTTCCTTGAAATGCAAGAGTTGGAATATTTCAGTAGTGTTTTGTCGTGGTTTACCTTGTCACTGTTACATTCTCATGATTTTTCAAAGTTCATTTTGGATTTCTTTCCTTGAAATGCAAGAGTTGGAATATTTCAGTAGTGTTTTGTCGTGGTTTACCTTGTCACAGTTACATTCTCTTGATTTTTCAAAGTTCATTTTTGGATTTCTTTCGTTGAAATGCAAGAGTTGGAATATTTCAGTAATGTTTTGTTATGGTTTACCTTGTCACAGTTACATTCTCTTGATTTTTCAAAGTTCATTTTGGATTTCTTTCCTTGAAATACAAGAGTTGGAATATTTCAGTAGTGTTTTATCGTGGTTTACCTTGTCACAGTTACATTCTCTTGATTTTTCAAAGTTCATTTTGGATTTCTTTCCTTGAAATACAAGAGTTGGAATATTTCAGTAGTGTTTTGTCGTGGTTTACCTTGTCACAGTTACATTCTCTTGATTTTTCAAAGTTCATTTTGGATTTCTTTCCTTGAAATGCAAGAGTTGGAATATTTCAGTAGTGTTTTGTCATGGTTTACCTTGTCACAGTTACATTCTCTTGATTTTTCAAAGCTCATTTTTGGATTTATTTCGTTGAAATGCAAGAGTTGGAATATTTCAGTAGTGTTTTGTTATGGTTTACCTTGTCACAGTTACATTCTCTGGATTTTTCAAATTTCATTTTGGATTTCTTTCCTTGAAATGCAAGAGTTGGAATATTTCAGTAGTGTTTTGTCCGTGGTTTACCTTGTCACAGTTACATTCTCTTGATTTTTCAAAGTTCATTTTAGATTTTTACATTCTCTTGATTTTTCAAAGTTCATTTTGAATTTCTTTCGTTGAAATGCAAGAGTTGGAATGTTTCAGTATTGTCTTGTTGTGCTTTACCTTGTCACTGTTACATTCTCTTGATTTTTAAAAGTTCATTTTGGATTTCTTTCGTTGAAATGCAAGAGTTGGAATATTTCAGTAGTGTTTTGTCGTGGTTTACCTTGTCACAGTTACATTCTCTTGATTTTTCAAAGCTGATTTTTGGATTTCTATCGTTGAAATGCAAGAGTTGGAATATTTCAGTAGTGTCTTGTTGTACTTTACCTTGTCACTGTTACATTCTCTTGATTTTTCAAAGTTCATTTTGGATTTCTTTCGTTGAAATGCAAGATTTGGAATATTTCAGTAGTGTTTTGTTGTGCTTTACCTTGTAACAGTTACATTGTCTTGATTTTTAAAAGTTCATTTTGAATTTCTTTCGTCAAATGCAAGAGTTGGAATATTTCAGTAGTGTCTTGTTGTGCTTTACCTTGTCACTGTTACATTCTCTTGGTTTTTCAAAGTTCATTTTGGATTTCTTTCGTTGAAATGCAAGAGTTGGAATATTTCAGTAGTGTTTTGTTATGGTTTACCTTGTCACAGTTACATTCTCTTGATTTTTCAAAGTTCATTTTGAATTTCTTTCGTTGAAATGCAAGAGTTGGAATATTTCAGTAGTGTTTTGTCATGGTTTACCTTGCCACAGTTACATTCTCTTGATTTTTCAAAGTTAATTTTGAATTTCTTTCATCGAAATGCAAGAGTTGGAATATTTCAGTAGTGTTTTGTCGTGGTTTACCATGTCACAGTTACATTCTCTTGATTTTTCAAAGTTCATTTTGAATTTCCTTCGTGAAATGCAAGAGTTGGAATATTTCAGTAGTGTTTTGTCGTGGTTTACCTTGTCACAGTTACATTCTCTTGATTTTTCAAAGCTCAGTTTTGGATTTCTATCGTTGAAATGCAAGAGTTGGAATAGTTCAGTAGCGTTTTGTTATGCTTTACCTTGTCACAGTTACCTTCTCTTGATTTTTCAAAGTTCATTTTGAATTTCTTTCATTGAAATTCAAGAGTTGGAATATTTCAGTAGTGTTTTGTCATGGTTTACCATGTCACTGTTACATTCTCTTGATTTTTCAATGTTCATTTTGGATTTCTTTCGTTGAAATGCAAGAGCTGGTAGATTTCAGTAGTGTTTTGAGGTGGTTTACCTTGTCACAGTTACATTCTCATGATTTTTCAAAGTTCATTTTGAATTTCTTTCATTGAAATGCAAGAGTTGGATTATTTCAGTAGTGTTTTGTTGTGGTTTACCTTGTCACACTTACATTCTCTTGATTTTTCAACGTTCATTTTGGATTTATTTCGTTGAAATGCAAGAGTTGGAATATTTCAGTAGTGTTTTGTCATCGTTTACCTTGTCACATTTACATTCTCTTAATTTTTCAAAGTTCATTTCGAATTTCTTTCGTTGAAATGCAAGAGTTGGAATATTTCAGTAGTGTTTTGTTGTGCTTTACCTTGTCACAGTTACATTCTCATGATTTTTCAAAGTTCATTTTGAATTTCTTTCATTTAAATGCAAGAGTTGGATTATTTCAGTAGTGTTTTGTTGTGGTTTACCTTGTCACACTTACATTCTCTTGATTTTTCAACGTTCATTTTGGATTTATTTCGTTGAAATGCAAGAGTTGGAATATTTCAGTAGTGTTTTGTCATGGTTTACCTTGTCACAGTTACATTCTCTTAATTTTTCAAAGTTCATTTTGAATTTCTTTCGTTGAAATGCAAGAGTTGGAATATTTCAGTAGTGTTTTGTTGTGCTTTACCTTGTCACAGTTACATTCTCTTGATTTTTCAAAATTCATTTTGAATTTCTTTCGTTGAAATGCAAGAGTTGGAATATTTCAATAGTGTCTTGTCGTGGTTTTCCTTGTCTTTGAAAAATCAAGAGAATGTAACTGTGACAAGGTAAAGCACAACAAAACACTACTGAAATATTCCAACTCTTGCATTTCCACGAAAGAAATTCAAAATGAACTTTGAAAAATTAAGAGAATGTAACTGTGACAAGGAAAACCACGACAAGACACTATTGAAATATTCCAACTCTTGCATTTCAACTAAAGAAATTCAAAATGAGCTTTGAAAAATCAAGAGAATGTAACTGTGACAAGGTAAAGCACAACAAAACACTACTGAAATATTCCAACTCTTGCATTTAAACGAAAGAGATTCAAAATGAACTTTGAAAAATTAAGAGAATGTAACTGTGACAAGGTAAACCATGACAAAACACTACTGAAATATTCCAACTCTTGCTTTTCAACGAAATAATTCCAAAATGAACGTTGAAAAATCAAGAGAATGTAAGTGTGACAAGATAAACCACAACAAAACACTACTGAAATAATCCAACTCTTGCATTTAAATAAAAGAAATTCAAAATGAACTTTGAAAAATCATGAGAATGTAACTGTGACAAGGTAAAGCACAACAAAACACTACTAAAATATTCCAACTCTTGCATTTAAACGAAAGAGATTCAAAATGAACTTTGAAAAATTAAGAGAATGTAACTGTGACAAGGTAAACCATGACAAAACACTACTGAAATATTCCAACTCTTGCATTTCAACGAAATAATTCCAAAATGAACGTTGAAAAATCAAGAGAATGTAAGTGTGACAAGATAAACCACAACAAAACACTACTGAAATAATCCAACTCTTGCATTTAAATAAAAGAAATTCAAAATGAACTTTGAAAAATCATGAGAATGTAACTGTGACAAGGTAAAGCACAACAAAACACTACTAAAATATTCCAACTCTTGCATTTCAACGAAAGAAATCCAAAATGAACTTTAAAAAATCAAGAGAATGTAACTGTGACAAGGTAAAGCACAACAAGACACTACTGAAATATTCCAACTCTTGCATTTCAACGAAAGAAATTCAAAATGAACTTTGAAAACTCCAGAGAATGTAAAAATCCAAAATGAACTTTGAAAAATCAAGAGAATGTAACTGTGACAAGGTAAACCACGACAAAACACTACTGAAATATTCCAACTCTTGTATTTCAAGGAAAAAAATCCAAAATGAACTTTGAAAAATCAAGAGAATGTAACTGTGACAAGGTAAACCACGATAAAACACTATTGAAATATTCCAACTCTTGCATTTCACGAAAGAAATTCAAAATGAACTTTGAAAAATCAAGAGAATGTAACTGTGACAAGGTAAACCATAACAAAACACTACTGAAATATCCAAAAAATGAAATTTGAAAAATCAAGAGAATGTAACTGTGACAAGGTAAACCATGACAAAACACTACTAAAATATTCCAACTCTTGCATTTCAAGGAAATAAATCCAAAATGAACTTTGAAAAATCAAGAGAATGTAACTGTGACAAGATAAACCACGACAAAACACTACTGAAATATTCCAACGCTTGCATTTCAACGAAAGAAATCCAAAAATGAAATTTGAAAAATCAAGAGAATGTAACTGTGACAAGGTAAACCATGACAAAACACTACTGAAATATTACAACTCTTGCATTTCAATGAAAGAAATCCAAAATGAGCTTTGAAAAATCATGAAAATTTAACTTTGACAAGGTAAACCACGATAAAACACTATTGAAATATTCCAACTCTTGCATTTCACGAAATAAATTCAAAATGAACTTTGAAAAATCAAGAGAATGTAACTGTGACAAGGTAAACCACGACAAAACACTACTGAAATATTCCAACTCTTGCATTTCACGAAAGAAATTCAAAATGAACTTTGAAAATTCAAGAGAATGTAAAAATCCAAAATGAACTTTGAAAAATCAAGAGAATGTAACTGTGACAAGGTAAACCACGACAAAACACTACTGAAATATTCAAACTCTTGCCTTTCAAGGAAAGAAATCCAACAATAACAAAGCACTACTGAAATGTTCCAACTCTTGTATTTCAACGAAAGAAATTAGTAAACCACGACAAAACACTACTGAAATATTCCAACTCTTGCATTTCACGAAAGAAAATCAAAATGAACTTTGAAAAATCAAGAGAATGTAACTGTGATATGGTAAAGCACAACAATAGTAAACCACGACAAAACACTACTGAAATATTCCAACTCTTGCATTTCACGAAAGAAAATCAAAATGAACTTTGAAAAATCAAGAGAATGTAACTGTGACAAGGTAAAGCACAACACAACACTACTGAAATATTCCAACTCTTGCATTTCAACGAAACAAATCCAAAATGAACTTTGAAAAAATCAAGAGAATGTAACTGTGACAAGGTAAACCACGACAAAACACTACTAAAATATTCAAACTCTTGCATTTCAAGGAAAGAAATCCAACCATAACGAAGCACTACTGAAATGTTCCAACTCTTGCATTTCAACGAAAGAAATCCAAAAATGAACTTTGAAAAATCAAGAGAATGTAACAGTGACAAGGTAAACCACGATAGAACACTACTGAAATATTCCAACTCTTGCATTTCAAGGAAAGAAATTAGTAAACCATGACAAAACACTACTGAAATATTCCAACTCTTGCATTTCACGAAAGAAAATCAAAATGAACTTTGAAAAATCAAGAGAATGTAACTGTGACATGGTAAAGCACAACAATAGTAAACCACGACAAAACACTACTGGAATATTCCAACTCTTGCATTTCACGAAAGAAAATCAAAATGAACTTTGAAAAAACAAGAGAATGTAACTGTGACAAGGTAAAGCACAACACAAAACTACTGAAATATTCCAACTCTTGCATTTCAACGAAAGATATCCAAAATGAACTTTGAAAAAATCAAGAAAATGTAACTTTGACAAGGTAGAGCGTAACAAGACACTACTGAAATATTCCAACTCTTGCATTTCAACGAAAGAAATTCAAAATGAACTTTGAAAAATTAAGAGAATATAACTGTGACAAGGTAAACCACGACAAAACACTACTGAAATAATCCAACTCTTGCATTTCAATGAAAGAAATCCAAAATGAACTTTGAAAAATCAAGAGAATGTAACTGTGACAAGGTAAACCACGACAAAACACTACTGAAATATTCCAACTCTTGCATTTCAATGAAAGAAATCCAAAATGAACTTTGAAAAATCAAGAGAATGTAACTGTGACAAGGTAAACCACGACAAAACACTACTGAATTTAAGTATGGTTCATCTCATTCGAAGACATGTAAAAAAAAGTTGACAAAAAATATATCATGTTAAAAAAATCCAAAAAAAATGGGGAGGGAGGGGGGGCCAAAAAATTGGAGGAGGGGCGCCCTTCGAGTTTGAGGGTAGGGGACCTTTGGGGGGTTGATGTCTCTACTGGTTAGGGTCGTTGGTGCTTATGATCCTTGATAGTTCGTACTCACATACACCTTACTACTTGATTTGCAAGGATTTCTAAGTTTTGTTCTGAATTTCATTATTAAAATTCTTTTCTTGCCATCTACATCTCTCTTAGTATCAACTTTTAGTATACTATAACGTTAGACTCTATTTTAAACTGACAACACTGTTCAAACACCACTTGTGTATTATACAGAACATATCGGAGAGGTAGAGCTAGGTCAACTCGCCATGTCATTCTATCATCGTTAACCATTTTCATAGATTTATGTTGTCTCAAATTTATAATAAATAAGGTATGAATTAACATGCTCTTCAGAGTTACCTTAATTGCTAATCACTTTAACCCTTTTTCTCCACCTTCGTACAATCCAATTCGCAAATACTATCTAGCTCTCTTTTTTTTTCTCTATTATTCAATTAATATCGTTTGTATAGTCCAATTCGCGAATCCCTTACCCCTTTTTTGCAAATGTCAATCAAACAATTCTAGACATGTTACATTCTTAATCAAACTACTCTCGAGTTAAGGCAATTGTCCAAAAAAAATATATCGCTTTTTGCAAGGGGAATCCCCGCTCATACTGCTCGCTTTTTTTGCAATGTGCATGTCAAACTGTGGTGCCTCAGACGTGGGAACCAAGCAAATCCATAAGTACATGCTCTGGAAATGTTTTTCCTATACGTCTGTGCAAATAGCATGGTAATTCCTATGGAGGCAAGCAAATAACATGGTCCTATAGCTGCAAGCAAATAGCATGGGAATTCTTATACCTGCAAGCAAATCCATACTTAGCATACTACTTATAAAAGGGGCTGTCCCCTCCTCAGCGCCTCGCTCTTTGCGTTTTTTATAGTTTTTTTTTTTAAATAAAGTTGTGAGACAGAGTCAAATTTTAGCGTAAAGAGCGAGGCGTTGAGGAGGGGACAGCTCCTTTCATATACGGAACAATTTCTGTTTGTTTTAAGTTTTAATGTCGCTCCTTACTTTCAGTTAAAAAAAAAACTTTTTTTTTTATTTGATATCCAAACAGAGACCATTGAAATATTGATCATTCTTTCTGCGTTACCAAAACTATTGTATTCATTAAACTTTAGAGTTTCATGAAATGTAATTAAACAAATAGAAAAGGTTTTTCAACTAAATTAAGGAACAAGTTTAAAACTTAAAACAAATATAAATTACTCTGTGTATAAGGGAAACTGCCCCCTTCTCAACATCCTGCTCATTAAACAAAAGTTTTTTAGTGCTTTGAAAAATCTTTTTTTTCCAATTGCAAATTTTCTTTAAAAAATGGAAAAAAGTTAAACTTCAGAGTAAAGAGTTAGGAGCTAAGGAGGAAACACCCCCCTTCATACAAAGAATAATCTGTTCAAATAGGTTTCAAATCTGTTCCTTTCTTTCAGTTGAAAAGCTCTTTTTGTATTTAATTTCTGATTGTTTTCCAAATTATGCCTAGGCCTAACCAAGATATAATCTGAAGTACTGCTCTCAAATCCCTGGTTAACTGCTTTTAAAATGTGTAAATTAATAATTGTACATTGATTAGTACCGTCCTACGTTCAAATTTGCAAATTCAATTTTAGATAAAATTTGAATATGCTTAAAAATTGGCGATGAATTGCAATTTTGGTGAAAAGTCCTTGTTAATATTACTACTAAAGAATTTCGGTTGGATGAAAAGGAGTATTATTGTTTATCATGGAAATTTTGTGAGACTTTTGATCTTCTACATAACTGAAGCCATCAAAATTTCTACAATAGGATTTTCTTATCGATAAATGTGATGTATTCATTCGATAAATACATCACATATATTTTTTAAAATATATTGAAGTACTTCATGTAAATAGAAAAAGAAAAATATTACCATTTAAAATTGCTGAAAACTAAGTTCCTAGCAGTATTTGCCACCCCAAAGAAATTTCATGGCGGGGCTGATGATGACCTGCCTTGCCTTTTCCACTTCTGTGCTGGTAGATATGGGAATGTAATATATTAGCTATATACAGAAACATTTTAATTAATTCCTTCTCCCCCCTGCCTCTTTCAACATTTATCTGAAGCCTCATGAAGAGTAAGCAGTTTGTCCATTAATACGTACTTTTGTAGGAATCTCCCCTACCCCCACCTAAACGATGGCTCACCCCTCCCCCCTCATTATAGCTGATACGCAATTACAGCAGGGGCAGATCCGGGATCTTTTTTTTTGGGGGGGGGGGGAATAGGTTGATCTGAAAAAAACAATTTAGGGGGAGGGCGCAAAATAGGTTGATCCGATGAAACTTGCGTTATGAGCAAGTTTAATTACCGCAAACTTCAGTTAAGTAATTAAAGTACACTACTTTAGACTACGCTAGGGGGGCATTCCCCCCCCCCCTGGATCCGCCACTGAATTAGAGATCACCACACGTAACCTAATTTCATTACAAATAAAGCGAATCAACTTTGTTGAATCCACATACCCTAATTTCATTACAAATAAAGCGAATCTACTTGGTTGAATCCAGTGCTGCCACCGTGTGGCATTATTTCTTTTGTAACTGGGAAGCCTGAAATATAGTTATTGATACTTTTAAATCAATTAGCTTCTCAGGATCTTAATTGATTGCAAATTTGAACTTTAATTGATTGCAAATTCACCGATGGCAGTTCAGGATTTTTTGGATTTTGTGCAAATCGTGGATATTGGGGATTTACTCACTTTATGGTTGTTAGGTATTGGATTTTAATTCTTATAATTTTTGGTCTTTTATTTAATTTTATTTATCCTTAAATTTTTTGGCTGTTGTTTTTCCTTGGTATTTAATTGGTTTTGTTGACTTTCCGCGTTTGTTTTTTGGTTTTTTCTTCGGCATTCTCCTTGATTATATTATTTTGTTCACGCTGAAGAAGATAGGTGGTTGTTCTCTCAAAATATTCGCTTTGTCTGTTTTTGCAGTATTTTCGTTTGGCCTTTAAAAACTCCATTTTTGATCGTTTTCTTCCTTTCTGGGGTGCCCTAAACCACCTAAATTGTCACCCAACCACCACAGCTATTATGGCGTCTGCCCCCCCCCCTGGAAAATTTTCCACTGGCGCCCTTGCCGAAGATCCTAGGGGCAAAGGTTATGTCTCGGGGGCATAAAAGGTTTTTATGGAAGGGGTGGTCGTTTAAACTTTGAAGAAGGCTCAATTGATTTGAATTGAAAGTTTGAATTTCCTTTTTACGAATCTAAAGTAATTGAAGGGTAAATAGCCCAGCATCTGATCGAAATTTGGATATAGCCATTTTCTTCAAAATAGTCCAAAGATCCTAGAAAATGCCTCCAGGGTCGCCGCAACCCCCGAAAACCTAGGGGAAGGGGTTGTGAGTTATGCCTCAGGGGCATATAAGGTTCTTATGGAAAGGGTGGTTGTATAAACTTTGGAAGAGGCTTACTTCATTGGAAATTGAAAGTTCTATTTATCTTTTTTAAAAGCAGCCAGCCCCCCCCCCCTCACGCCCCTCATATCCAAAAACACATCCAATCAAAATCTTGAGATAGCCATTTTGTTCAGCATAGTTGAAAGGTTTAGTAATTATGTCTTTGGGGGTGTCAACTCCATTCTCTCCCTCCCAAACACACACAACCCTCAGGGCAAGGACTATAAGTTGTGCTAGGTACCCATTGTTAACATATAAAGTCCTTAAAATGCCTCCAGGGTTGACACAAACCCCCAGAGCCTGGGTGAGAAGGGCTGTAAGTTATGCCCGGGGTATATAATGTTTTTACGGAAGGGGCAGTCTTACAAATTTTGGAGGAGGCTCATTCCATTGGAACTTGAAAGTTCTAGTCCCTTTTAAAAGTCGACATTGACTGGGGGGCAACTAACCCACCTCCCCATACTTTCTTTTTCCCAAAAATATCCCATCAAAATTTTCAGATGGCAAATTTCGTACAAAATAGTCCAAAGATCATATAACAATGCCTCCGGGGTTGACACAACTCCCAGATACGGGCAAAATATACAGTTTTGTTTTTCTTTGTTTTTTTTTCATTTCATTTACTGGCCATAGACCTGTTTGTAGTCTTTATATTTATTTCTTTGTGTTTTTTGTCATGGCTGGCCAGTTCGGCTTTAGATCTTTTAAAGGTCATATAGCAATGCCTCTGGGGTTGACAACACCCCCAGAACCTGGAAGCAAGGGTTTTAAGTCATGCCCGGGGGTATATAAGGTTTAGAGCAGTAGTGGTCGTAAGAACTTCGGAGGGGGCTCGTTTCATTGGAAGTCGGAATCTCTAGTCCTCTTTCTAAGAATCAAAATGATCAAAGTGCAACTTACCCCCTCCCACAACCTCTTTTCCCCAAATTTTGGGATGTCCAAATTTTGGGATGGCCATTTTGTTCAAAATTGTCCAAAGATCATGTAGCAATGCCTCCGGGGTTGACACAACTCCGCAGAGCCAGAAGGCAAGGGCAGAATGTTATACGCCGGGGGAATGTAAGGCTTTTTGTTGAAATTGAAATTTCTAGTGCCCTTTTTAAGAGTCAAAAGTGATTTGAGGGCAACTAGCCCCCCCCCCCCCATGCTCTCTTTTCCGCAAATAATTCCTATCGAAATTTTAATTACCCCTAAAACAACTGCTTCTGTAGCAACTAATACCAAGGCTGAGAATATTAAAATGAACATCTGAAGAAATGTTGAAGGGAAAGTTAAACTAAATCAAAACATACTATATGCATATACAGACATTGTCAAAAGGGCACTTCAGCAATATTTCTAGAACAGCTTACCGAATCAAGATGAAACTTCCATGGCATCATGAAGGAGGATGTTCAACTTACCAAAAGGCAACATGTACATGCTACTATTGCCATTAATACTTCTGCTACTGCTACTACTACTACTACTACTACTACTACTACTACTAATACAACACTATTACTGCTACTACTGCTCTTACTACCACTACTACCATGACACTAGTACTATTAAGGCTAAGCATATGATGGTGAAGATTTGACAGAATATTGAGAGGAAATATGTACTAAATCCAAACACGCTATGTATTTGCAGATTGTCAAAAGGGCGTATCTCAAGAATGGATTTGGGTATTAAGTTGGAAATTTCAGAGAATGCTTAAAGGGGAAGATCAATTGACAAAAACGTTATATGTGCATGCTATTAATAATACTAGTACCACTGCTACAACTACTACCACTACTGCTACATAACTACTCCAACTACTACTTTAATTACCACTACTTGTAAAAATAAGATTACTAATATGAAAAAGGCGTCAGAAGGGGGTATAAAGGGCGCATCGACAATATTTCTGGAACGGCTTTCTGTATCAAGATGAAAATTCCGGTGTATCATAAGGGAGATGTTAAACTGACCCAAAGGCTATATGTACATGCTACAATTGATATTAATAGTGTTGCTACTGCTGTTACTACTATTACTAATACAACACTACTATGGCTGCTTCTTTGCTACTACTCCTAATAATACTATGATACTAGTACTAAAAAGGCTAAGTATATAAAGGTAAAAGAATTAAGGGAATACGGAGGGGGAAATTGATCTAAATCATAACGCACTATGTGCATAAAGATTGTCAAAGGGGAATATCTCAAGAATCGATTTGGGTTTTAAGACGGAACTTTCAGAGAATGCCTAAAGGGGAATATCAGTTGACTAAAAGGTATTCTGTGCACGTTACTGCTAATAGTACTACCACTGATACTTTTACTACTACTATTACTACTACTACTACTATTACTACTACTTCTACTAATACTACTACTACTACGACAGTAGTCTACTACTACTACTACTACTACTACTACTACTTCTACTACTACTACTACTGTTACTACTACTACTACTAATATTACTACTGCTACTGCTACTATTGCTCCTAATACTACTACTACTACTACTACTACTACTACTACTTCTATTACTACTGCTACTACTCCAACTACTACTTCAATTGCAACTATTTGTAAGGCAAAGAGTATTAAGATGAAAATTTCAGGAAGTATATGAATATGCAAGTTATCAAAACAGCATATCGGCAATGTCATAGCAAAAGCTAATTGCATTCAGTTGAAGTATTAAGATCAAAAGAGTATTAAGATCAAAATTTCAGGAACTGCTTTTACTACTACTACTGCTGCTACTATTACTACTACTACTACTACTGCTACTATTACTACTACTACTACTACTACCACTACTACTACTATTACTACTACTACTACTACTACTACTACTTCTATTACTACTACTACTCCTGCTGCTACTGCTACTCCAACTACTACTTGTATTGCAACTATTTGTAAGGCTAAGAGTATTAAGATGAAAATTTCAGGAAGTATATGAATATACAAGTTATCAAAACAGCATATCGGCAATGTCATAGCAAAAGCTAATTGCATTCAGTTGAAGTATTAAGATCAAAAGAGTATTAAGATCAAAATTTCAGGAACTGCTTTTACTACTACTACTGCTGCTACTATTACTACTACTACTACTACTGCTACTATTACTACTACTACTACTACTACTACTACTACTACTATTACTACTACTACTACTACTACTACTACTACTACTTCTATTACTACTACTACTCCTGCTGCTACTGCTACTCCAACTACTACTTCAATTGCAACTATTTGTAAGGCTAAGAGTATTAAGATGAAAATTTCAGGAAGTATATGAATATACAAGTTATCAAAACAGCATATCGGCAATGTCATAGCAACAGCTAATTGTATTAAATTGAATCTTCCAGGACTTGTTGAGGGGGGTGTTTTGCTAACCGAAAGGTAATATGTTAATACTACTGCTGCTGCTACTACTACTAGTGCTGTTATTGTTAATACTACTACCAGTCCTACAACTAGTACTAATACTACTGCTGTCACTACTATTACAACTAGACCTAAGGATATGAAGGTGAGGTTTTCAGGGAATATTGAGGGGGTATGCGAGCTAAATCAAAACTTGCCGTGTAAATGCAGGTTGTCAATATCAGAAATATCTTAGGAACGGTTCGATTGTGTGATGTGGAAACCTAACCTAACCTACAACAAACCCTTACATCCCCTACAACAAACCCTTACAGGGTTTGTTGTAGGGGATGTTGAACTAAGCAAAAGACAATACCTGCATCCTAATGTTCCTGCTTCTGCTCATATAACTACTACTGTTATTACTGCTACTAGTACTACAGCTACTAAAGCTAAGGCTACTACTATTAATTCTGCTGCTACTTCTACTACTGCTACTGCTGTTATTACGGGTTCTTCTACTGCTGCTACTAAAGCTAAGGGTAGTAAGGCAATTGGGGCATATTGAAACGTTTTGAACTAAATCGAAACACACACTGCGTATACAGGTTGTCAAGAGTACATATCAGCAATGTTTCGAAAATGGTTTATGATTTTAAGTTGAAACCACAGTTCATATAATTATCCAGTAAGCTTATCGCAGATCATTTCTGGTCTTCGTTCTCGGTGCGAACAAAAAGCTCCTCCCACTTCTTCGTGCAGTTATTAATAGCGGGTTTCCACTTGTTTCCGATTGTATCGCGTCTGACTCGTCTACCCGTGAAAAGATCTGACGCCGGTTATGTTTCTACGTTCTCTGGAGCACTCGCACCCCGGTCCGGGTTTTTATAATGGGTGAGATAGGGAATGATCGTACTGGATAATTATATGAACTGTGGTTGAAACTATCAGCGTGTGTTGAGGGGGATGTTGAAGAAAATCAAAGGTGCTATGTGCATGCTGCTACTAATGTTACCACTGCTACTGCAACTATTACTACTATACAAGATAAGGGTATTAAGGTGAAGCTTTCAGGGAATATTTAGGCGGGTGTTGAACTAAATCAAAACCAACTATGAGCATGTAGATTGTCCAAATGGTGGCAAAGCAATATCTCAAGAACGGCATACATTATTAAGTTGGGTGATTTTGAACTAGCCAGAGGGCAGTATGTGTATACTATTAATGCTACAACTATGATTGCTGTAACTAATAACGCCAAGGGTATTAAGTAAAATTTTAAGGGAACGTTTAGGGGAAGTTTCAACTAAACAAAAAACTGATATGCATGCAGGTTTTGAAAAGGGCATGTAAGCGATATCATACGCGGTGCAGCGCTATGAGAGATAGCGATATCATTGAAACTTTTAAAGAAGCTCGTCCAATTGGAAGTTGAAAGTTCTAGTGTCCTTTTTAAGAATCAAAAGTGATTGGCGGGCAAGCAAACCTCTTCCTAAGCCCATTTGTTTTCAAAATACATCCGATCAAAATTTTGAGATAGCCATTTTGTTTAGAATAGCTGAACAGTCCAGTAACTGTGTCTTTAGGGATATTGGATATGTTCACTTTCAAAAGTTAGGCAATTTGCCCGTTATGCTTATAAACTACATATTTTTTAAGCTAAATCGGAAGGCACTGTCTGTAAGCTGGTTGCCAATAAGACAGTTCAGCAATATCCCGAAAACGACTGAGGGTATTGAGTTGACACTTTCAGGGCTACGACACTTACTACTTCTGCTCTTAAAATTTAACTACATCAAAAGAGTGTAAGTGTATCCAGGTTTTCAAAGAGTATAAATACAATTTTTTGGGAAAGGTGTTAAGTTTTATTTTTTAGGTCTCCTTTGGAGAGATTAAACTGAATTATACAATAAATTTTATGGCGAGATTTTCAAAAGGGTGTGCATCGTTAAAAATTTTTGAAAAATTTTCTCCATCATACAAATAGCAAGTAAAACTATGGACTCTTTTAGGAAAAAAACGAAAAGATACAAAATGTTATTTTCTTTCCCCATGAAAAATTTCATGTCAATAAAGAACGAACAGAATTTTGTTTAAAAAACTTAAAAAAAACGTTTTTCAATGAAAAGTAAGGAGTTTCATTAAACCAAAAATGAACAGAGACAAAGTCAAATAATCATCCAAGCGGGAGCTACCACAAATCCACCATCAATAAATAAATTAAGCTCAAAACGAACAGAAATTACAATAAATAACCGATTCAAACTCAAAACAAGCACAGATTAATATGAGCAGGGCTGATACCCCCCACGCCTTCTGAAGACCAGAAAATAATTTGCAATATTTTTTAGATGAATATGGATTGACAAATTAATATATATATATATTAATTGATATTTATTCCTTATAGTCTTAAAATTTTTGATCTATTAAAGTTAAAAAAGTTAAAATATATTTTGTTTTCTGTAAAGAGCAAATTATATCCCATTCTTCAGAAAGCATGGAGTTGTTAGCCCTGCTCATGTTAATTTCTGCTCGTTTTAAGTTTGACTCGACTATTTATTGCAATTTGTGTTCATATTTGGTTTCATACATGTATCGATCGTTGATTTGCGGTAGTTTTAACCAGGCCTTTCAATTATGAAGAACAAAATGGCTATGTCAAAATTTTTATCGGACAATTTTGGGGAAAAAGAGGTCGGGGAGGGGCCTAATTGCCCTCGAATCTTTTTGGTCACTCAGAAAGAGGATTAGAACTTTTAATTTCTCTTCGAATGAGCCCTTTCTCATTATACTAGGACCACTGGGTCGATACGATCACCCATGGGAAAAACAAACAAAAAAAAACACAAATAAGCACGCATCCGTGATCTTTCTTCTGGCAAAATAACGAAAATTTCACACTTTTGCATATAGGAGGTTGATCTCTCATACGATAGGTTCTCTACAATAAGGTTCTCTGATACGCTGAATCTGGTGGTGTGATTTTCATTAAAATTTTTGACTCTTAAGGGTTGTTTCTCCCTTTTTTCGAAAATAAGGCAAATCTTCTCAGGCTTGTAGCCTTTGATGGATAACACTAAACTTAATGAAACCTATATATTCGGAATCAGCATCTAAGCTAATTCTTTTGGTATATTTATAGGTATTAAAATTCCAATTTTTAGAGTTTCGGTTACTATTGAGGCGGGTCTCTCCTTACTTACAGTTAGTTACCACGAACTGTTTGAAATAAAAATAGAGGTCGAAAATTTGAATCTTGATTTGCTCCATAGCAAAAATTTTGGTGAAGCCGGTGATAGTGACTTTCTGACAATGTCCGTCATCAGAGCAAGTCACTAAGTTTGTTGGTGGGCCAAATTAGTTTAAAAAAAATACACACAGCTTAACTTACTTGTACTTCTAAGTTATTAAAGTGTTGGTAACAACAGTATCTTACGACCCTCTGTATTGTTAATACCGCACATAGACGCTTTCACAACGTCCATCTTTAGATAGAAGAAGTTACAACTTTTTTTTTTTTAATCAGAATCTGGAATTTTGTTGCTGATGGCCAACCCAAAAAATGTGAACTTTTGGTAGTATTATTAGTTTTAAACTACTCAGGATTTTTTCGGGAGGGAGGGGGGCAAAATAAAACTTTAAGGAACACATCAAAAAATTGTTTATATAAATTTTGTTACGTTTCTACGTGTTGGAAAAAATATACTGGGGGGAGGTTAAACCCTGAAGCCCCCTTGATACAGCCTTAGTTTTGAAACATTATTATCACTTACAACGGTTTTTGCGATTAAAAAAAAAATATATATATATATATAAAGTCTTACTATACTATAGACTGCCGAAACGTAACATCCAGTTTTAATACTCATCCAACCAAAACAGCAAATTTGAACCCTCATTTTTCGTTCCCTTTTTGTTGAAATTTTGATTCAAAATATGTCTACTCTACTCGATAGCCCTGATTCCTTTACCCAAGGAATAAAACGAAGCGTACAATATACTACTTTGGGAAACTTTTACCAATTCTTACTCATGTGCAGTATAGAACTTCGACGCAGAAATAAGTACTTACGTAGTTTTATGCTATACTCATCTATACTTCTACCGTTCATGTAGCAGAATTTCAAAGAAAACTTAAATAATGGTGCCGTATATTTAGATAAGAACAATTCAAGCAGATGCTCAGCTTTCCATTAGGCCGTAAACTGGTATATAATAGAAAATACTCTAATTTGAAAGCGATCAAAATTAACTTCAATATCATTTTGTTTGCTTTTGCAAATCTCGAAAGTAGTATTTTTGGTTTAGGATCCTTATGAACGACTGTGGGTCATCACAGGTCCCTATTTTCTATACAAGACGGAAAAAATTTATACAAAAAATATACAAGACGGAAAAAGACGGAAAAGGAGCCCTTTTTGGGCTCCTCTTCACAAACAATTAGATAGTTCGACATTAAGACCTTCTGAATCATTTGTTTATTACACCTCCTTATTACACCTCATATGAAAATAACAGTCATGTAAAGGACAGTGGAGAAAGCCTTAATATACGAAATATAGGAGGTGTGATCAAAATTTAAAGTGATCAAATTTATATAGTGATCAAAAAATTAATGGTTCATTTTTATCATTGACCTTTAATCTACTTTTTGCTTTTTTCGTTCCCTTTTTGGGCTCCTCTTCACAACAATTAGATAGTTCGACATTAAGGCCTTCTGAATTCATTTGTTTATTACACTCCTTATTACACCTCATATGAAAATAACAGTCATGTAAAGACAGTGGAGAAAGCCTTAATATATGAAATAAGGAGGTCGTGATCAAAATTTAAAGTGATCAAATTTATATAGTGATCAAAAAATTAATGGTTCATTTTTTTCATTTTTGCTTTAATCTCTTTTTTGCTTTTTTCGTTCCCTTTTTGGGCTCCTCTTCACAACAATTAGATAGTTCGGACATTAAGACCTTCTGAATCATTTGTTTACTAAATACAAATCATTCAATATCTTCCAACCTCTTTCAACTTGTACAGTTGCTGAGACGGAGTGACTGCAAATAAAATAGGCTTAGGTCAATGGTTTTCAAAATGACTTACGTGTACTTAATTTAGGCACAATTTTTCGGCTGGGTGGTATGGGCTAAGATTCGGATCATCGTTAAATATTTTCAGTTTTATATTAAACAATAGGCTACTTTCATTGAATAGCAGTCTTCGTGATTCAATGACAAATGAAGGACATATAATGCGTACGGAAGAACATTTAAAAATACTTATTAAGTAAATGTCCGTATTTAACGCAAGAGAAAACTTATTTCCAACAAAAGAATTTCTATGGAAAGATAACTTTAATTCAAAGAGTATTTAAAAATAGACAATGTTTTGCTTGTAGATCAACTGCTAATTAAAAAACTGAAATGTATTTGAATATCTTGTGACACAGCCACAGCTTGATCTATAGTCACCCCTTTTTTATTCACCTAGTAATATTTAAACTTCCCCTGAAAATAAAAGAAGTGCTCCTTAATACAGGTGTAGTCGTAACTTAGCTTGGACTCAAGTTTCGACTTAGAAACTGTACTTCATAATTGACTCGACATTATCAGTGATGCTTGGAATTTGATATTTCATGGTTTGGACCCGACCTACGTTTGAGATATTTTGAATCGCTGATGGCGCTGAAAGGTAAACGCATATCCTTAGTAGCGGACAGATCTAACCGTCATTGATCTTAAATATCAAGAACTGGACCCCTAATAAATAAATTCGGCGTGTACCGGTTCCGAGCTTAAAGATTTTCGCTTCGTTTACTTTAATCTCAAAACTGGGAAGTTTACTTGCTTAACAACAATTGCTTTTCTGACTACACGATAGATCACTTACGATGGAGATTTTTACAAAACATAAAGGCTCTGTCCCATTTGATCTGTTTTGCTTTGTTCAACCGTTATTTTGTAAAAATCACCTAGTTTTAAGAAAAAACTATAACTCACAGCCATGGGTGCCCATATGGGGGAGGGCAGTGGGGCACCCATCCCCCCTGGCTGAAGGATGCTGCCTTATTTTTATATTTTTATTCTGAGGTTTCTATTGTATAGCATTGAAAGTGCCAATTGGACGAGGTTTGCCCCCCCCTGGAATTCAGCTAATGGGCGCCCATGCTCACAGCGTTCTTAGAGGCAAGCTGGATCTCAAGCTAAATGAAATAAGCATTTTAAGTGATTAATTAAAAAAAAACTTGTTTCCACAAAATAAGTTTTTCAAAGAAAAGTAGAGAACTCCATTAAACAAAAAATGAACAAAAATAAAATCAAATAATCTACCAACCATGAAACTACCACAAATTAGCATCGATAAATAAATGAAACCCAAAACGAACAGAAATTACAATAATTAACCGAGTCAAACTCAAAACAAGCAGAAATTAACATAAGTTGGGCGTAAAATCCCTATGCCTTCCCAAGGCCAGAACAAAATATGCTCTTAACTGAAAAAATATAAATGTTTTTACTTTTATAACTTTAGTAAATCAAATAATATTAACATTTTGATTACTAAATATCAGTATATGTATATTAAACTGACAATGCACCTTTATTTGTATTTTTTTAGTAAAGTGCAAATTTGTTCATGCCTTGGATTGCAAATGTTGCATTTAGATTAAATCAAAACGCACTGTGTTAATGCTAATTCCCAATGAGGACATCTCAGCAGTATCCCAAGAACGACTGAGGGTATTAAATTCAGACTTTATGGGCTACTTCTGCTCTTAAAATTTAACCAAATTAAAGTAGCGTAAGTGTATCCAAGCTATCAAATAAAGTAAACAGATTTTTTTTGCCAATGGTATCAAGTTTTCCATTCCAGGTCAACTAGAAGAGGTATGAAACTAAATTAAATACTACTATTTGTGTCCAAATTTTTAAAAGGGTGTATTTTGTTAAAAATTGCTGAAAATTTTTCTCAAGCATACAAATAGCAGGCCAAACTATAAATTCTTAAAAAAACGTTTAGATTTAAAGTATTATTTTTAAACCCCGGCGCCGCGCCGATGAGAGAAGACCGGCGGCGGCATAGTCAAAACAGCGCGCCGCGCCGCGCCACCGGTAAGTTGTCGGCGACGTGCCGCCGGTAAGATGTCGGCGGCGCGCCGCCGGCGCGATCAATGTTGACCGCAAACATTAATGTTTTCATCAGTCTTTCTCAAATCACAGCTTAAATTTACAACAGATTCGAGCCTATTCATGAGTTCAAAAACTCACAAGTTGCTGGCTGGAAACTGGTCTTCTTCGTTATTCATCAAGAGAAGTAGAAATATGATAGAAACGAAATGGCTGTGGCGTTTCAGAACCCTTGCATAATACGAGTAGTTGAAGTATCTATTAGCTATGTATTCTTAAAATAAATAATTATCAAAATTTGTAGTTTTTTTCATCGAGCGTTACTGCATACAAAACTTCAAATACCGTATCACAAAATTCGTCAGTTATCTGGGCAAAAACTTTGAATATAACTTTGAACTTAGAGGCTTAATTTTTTCATAATGCCCTTTGCCTATATCTGTTTTGTCACCTTTAAAACAGTTGAAATGGACGACTATGATATTGATTGTTTTTTACTCTTTTGGATTCCAAAAAAGCCTTCTTGTATTAAAAAATGGTTTTTAATAACAATTTTTAAAAAAGATGCATTTTAAAGCTTTTTTTGGCTTCTTTACAGAATATATGTCATGTAGGCTAAGGCTGAATTGCTGCTTTTTTATTGCTTTTGGCTGCTGGATATTATTCATTTTTTCTTTTGGGGATTCATTCCAAATTATATGGCTTCCTCCTTTATTGGATAAAATATAAACTGATAAATACCTAATATCAGTCAAATTATAAACTGCATCTAAAAGGAGTAAATTTATCAAATTGAAAAATACATGATGAACGATTCACATGAGAACACTTCAATTACAATGAAACAAAAACGCTTAATGGTTTATTCGGTATGCAGAAAAATGAAGTGCCAGCTATTTTATTAGGTAAAAAATGAAAAGCTCATCCGTTTTAAATGCAGTTAAATGAAATAATATGCAGACTGAAGTAGCTACAGGAAGATGTTGAGATTTTCATACTAGTTCGTCAGTTTTAATCCAAGCAAAATGTTAAGACACTTAGTGTCAGTTTTTGAGTTTAAGCTTTATTTCCAAATGCTCACAAAAATTACCAAATTTAAGAAAGTCGCAACAATAAGTCACCCGCGGTCAAAATACTCAAAGACTCCTCTTTGAACCCCACCCAGGCTCAAAGCTTCTGCTATGGTCATTTCCATGGAAATCTCCAAAGAGTTTCTTTTTAAAATAGCTTTCAAGCGTAGTTAGGGGTATTTAGCCTTTTTTGCTTTTCTTCAAAGCTTTGAAATAAGTGTTATAATATTCCAAATGTTACAATTGTTATATTTGTGCATATTTTTGGTAATCATTTGTGGGGTGATCGAGTTTTTTAAACCACTGTAGATACGTAAGAACGTAGCAACATCTAGTACCCTGGGATCATAAGACTGTCAAAGCCTCTTCCTTGAACCTCCCGAATTGAAAGCTTTTATTATGACCTAGCCTTTTAATGTAACTTGGGCACTGGACCAAGGGTGCCATTGTCACTCGAGCGCAACGTTAGGTGGGGATGTCGATATTGCTTTCGTCACACCAATTCGTTTTAGCGTGAATCTGCCTGGTACTTATGAATGAATGTTTTCAAAGTAAACCCATTTCATCAATCAGAGGCAACGCTGTAGCGTTGCCTATAGTAAAGGCCATACGGCTCCAATGTTTTATTATTATTATTTTTTTTCTCCCAGAGGCACTTCATACGGAAGGGGTCGTCGTAGAAACTTCAAAGGGGGATCATTCGATTGGAAATCGAGAGTTCTAGTGCCCTTTTTAATAGTCGAAAATGATTGGAGGGCAACTAGCCCCCCCCACGCCCATCATTCCCCCAAACACATCCAATCAAAATTTTGAGATAGCCATTTTGTTCAGCGTAGTTGATTTCCAGATAGAAAATATATTTTTGAGGAGGACACTCGCCACAACCCTCAGGGCAAGGGTTTTAAGTTATGCCCTGGGGGCATATAAGGTTTTTATAGAAGGCGTTGTCGTAGAAACTTCAAAACAGGCTTAATCGATTGGAAATTAAAGGACTAGTGCCCTTTTTAATAGTCGACAGTGTTTGGAGTGTAAATAGCCCCCCCCCACGCCCATCATTTTCCCAAACACATCCAATCAAAATTTTGAGATAGCCATTTTGTTCAGCGTAGTTGATTTCCAGATAGAAAATATATTTTTGAGGAGGACACTCAGCCACAACCCTCAGGGCAAGGGTTTTAAGTTATACCCTGGTGGCATATAAGGTTTTTATAGAAGGCGTTCGTCGTAGAAACTTCAAAAAAGGCTCATTCGATTGGAAATTGCAAAAACTAGTGTCCTTTTTAATAGTCGAAAGTGATCGGAGGGCAACTAGCCCCCCCCCCACGCCCATTATTCCCCCAAACACATCAAATCAAAATTTTGATATAGCCATTTTGTTCAGCGTAGTTGATTTCTAGATATAAAATATATTTTTGAGGAGGAAACTCGCCCACAACCCTCAGGGCAAGGGTTTCAAGTTATGCCCTGGGGGCATATAAGGTTTTTATAGAAGGCGTTGTCGTAGAAACTTCAAACAGGCTCATTCGATTGGAAATTAAAGGGCTAGTGCCCTTTTTAATAGTCGAAAGTGATTGGAGTGCAACTAGCCCCCCCCCCCTCCCATGCCTATCTTTCCCCCAAACACATCCAATCAAAATTTTGAGATATCCATTTTGTTCAGCGTAGTTGATTTCCAGAAAAGAAAATATATTTTTGAGGAGGATACTCCCCCACAACCCTCAGGACAAGGATTTTAAGTTATGCCCTGGGGGCATATTAGGTTTTTATAGAAGGCGTTGTCGTAGAAACTTCAAAACAGCCTCATTCGATTGGAAATTAAAGAGCTAGTGCCTTTTTTAATAGTCGAAACTGATTGGAGTGTAACTAAACCCCCTCCCCCCCCCCCACGCCCATCATTTCCCCAAACACATCCAATCAAAATTTTCAGATAGCCATTTTGTTCAGCGTAGTTGATTTCCAAATAGAAAATGTATTTTTGAGGAGAACACTCCCCCACAACCCTCAGGGCAAGGGTTTTAAGTTATGCCCTGGGGGCATATAGGGTTTTTATAGAAGGCGTTGTCGCAGAAACTTCAAAACAGGCTCATTCGATTGGAAATTAAAGGGCTAGTGCCCTTTTTATAGTCGAAAGTGATTGGAGGGCAACTAGCCCCCCCCCCCACGCCCATCATTCCCCAAAACACATCCAATCAAAATTTTGAGATAGCTATTTTGTTCAGCGTAGTTGATTTTCAGATAGTAAAACATGTTTTTAAGGAGGACAATCTCCCACAACCCTCAGGGCTATGGTTTTAAGTTATGCCCTGGGGGCATATAAGGTTTTTATTGAAGGCGTTGTCATAGAAACTTCAAAAAAGTCCAATTCGATTTGAAATTAAAGGGCTAGTGCCCTTTTTAATAGTCGAAAGTGATTGGAGTGCAACTAGCCCCCCCCCCCACGCTCATCATTTCCCCAAACACGTCCAATCAAAATTTTGAGATAGCCATTTGTTCAGCGTAGTTGATTTCCAGATAGAAAATATGTTTTCGAGGAGAACACTCCCCCAGAACCTTCAGGGCAAGGGTTTTAAGGTATGCCCTGGGGGCATATAAGGTTTCTATAGAAGGCGTTGTCGTAGAAACTTCAAAACAGGCACATTCAATTGGAAATTCAAAGGAATAGTGCCCTTTTTAATAGTCGAAAGTGATGGAGGGCAACTAGCCCCCCCCCCCCAACGCCCATCATTCCCTAAACACATCCAATCAAAATTTTGAGATAGCTATTTTGTTCAGCGTAGTTGATTTTCAAATAGAAAATGTATTTTTCAGGAGAACACTCCCCCACAATCCTCAGGGCAAGGGTTTTAAGTCATGCCCTGGGGGCATATAAGGTTTTCATTGAAGGCGTTCTCATAGAAACTTCAAAAATGTTTCATTCAATTGGAAATTCAAATCAAATCAATCAAACTTTTGAGATAGTCATTTTGTTCAGTGTAGTTGATTTCCAAATAGAAAATATGTTTATGAGGAGGACACTCTCCCACAACCCTCAGGGCAAGAGTTTTAAGTTATGCCCTGGGAGCATATAAGGTTTTATAGAAGGCGTTGTCGTAGAAACTTCAAAACAGGCACATTCAATTGGAAAATCAAAGGACTAGTGCCCTTTTAATAGTCGAAAGTGATTGTAGGGCAACTATCCCCCCAGGCCCATCATTCTCCAAAACGCATCCAATCAAAATTTTGAGATAGCCATTTGTTCAGCGTAGTGATTTCCAGATAGAAAATATGTTTTGAGGAGAACAATCCCCCACAAACCCTCAGGGCAAGGGTTTTAAGTTATGCCCTGGGGGTATATAAGGTTTTTATAGAAGGTGGTGTGATAGAAACTTCAAAAAAGGCTCATTCGATTGGAAATTCCGAGGGCTAGTGCCCTTTGTAATAGTTGAAAGTAATTTGAGGGCAATTAACCCCCCTCTCACGCCCACCTTTTCCCCAAACACATTCAATCAAAATTTTAAGGCAGCCATTTTATTAAACGTAGTTTTAAGTTCTGGAAATTAGGTCTTTGAGGATTAAAACTCCCCCAAATCCCCCAGGGCAAGGGTTGTAACTTAAGGATTCTCCGAATCCTTCATATTATTTCTTATGGAAGGGATGTTCGTATAAACATTAGAGAGGGCTCATTTGATTGAAAATTGAAAGTCCTTGTTCACTTTTCAAGAGCCAAAAGAGATTGAAGGGCAACTAGCCCCTCTCCCTCCTCCACGCCCTAAATGCATCAGATAAAAATTTTGAGATATGCATTTTGTTAAAATAGTTCAAAGTTCTGATAACAAAAAACTCCGGTGTTGACACAGCCTACCAGGGCCCAGGGGTAGGAGTTGTAAGTTATGCCCTGGGGAATTGCTTATTAAGGGGGGCTTATAACTTATAGGAAGGGGTTTTGTATGGGAAGAAAACATAGGAAATCTATTATAATTATCCAATCATAAGGTTAAAATACATACTCTGTGATAGATGCAAAATTGCTTTGGCACACAAATTCCTACTAAGGTCAATTCCAAACAGTTGTGATCCCTTTGTGTCAGCAAGTGAAATGGTCTAAACCCCCTTATTGGAGCTATTTTTTCAATCCATTCATTGTTGTCAATCACTGTCCACAAGTTATGCAAGCTATCTATTGTTCATATATAAGGTTTTTTATCAAAGAGGTAATCGTATAGACTTTGAAAAAAGCCTCACTCAATTTAAATTGAAAGTTCTAGATCCGTTTTTTAAAGTCAAGAATAATCGGAGAGTAAGCAACCCCTCCACATGCCATAAAAACTTGAAACTTTTTGCAATCAAAAACGAACAAAAATTAATTTTAAAAAAATCCGAAAAAATAAGTTTTTCAAAGAAAAGTAAAGGCCATTTTAAACTTAAGCTCAGGAGATACAAATACCTGTTAAAATTCAAACTCAAACGATCAGAAATTACTATTAAAGAATAAATGAAACCCAAAACGAACAGAAATTAAATAAACAATCATAGCAAAAAACATACAACAAGTAACAATATAAATGAATAAATAGATCTTAAAGCGAGTATTGCTTAGATTGAATATGAAAATCAAGCTTAAAATGAAAGCAAATATTTTGCTATTAAAGTATAAATGAAACTTAAAACGAACAGAAATTAAATAAACAATCAATGCGAACAAACATACAATATATATTAATGTAAATGAATAAATAAATCTTAAAACGAGCGAAACTTAAATTGAATATGCAAATCAAGTTTGAATCGAATAAAAACAACTACAAACAAGAGTTTGGGTATCGTTTCACTGCAGAAGCCTTAAACCTACTGCGTCATTGGCGCTTTACTGAAAACGAATTATATTACAAATGTTTTCTTTTGTACTTAATATTGAAAATAAATATTAAAATTACAGTAAAATTTTGAACTGATGAGCTTTTAGCAATTAATATCATTATGCATCAAATATTCAGTTTAACTTATTAGTTCTTTTCAAGATTGGTCAAGACAAATATAGTTTCACTACAAGCAAAATTTGGATACTGCCCCCTTCTTTAACTGTAAAAACCTAAAGCCTTCTGCGTCATTGGTGCTTCACTGAAAACGAATTGCTCGTATATCACAAATTTATTATTTTCCAGTTCTTACAGCATTGAAAATGAAAATAAAAATTACAGTGAAAAAAAATCTTGAACTGATGGATCTGTCAACAATTAATATCATTATATATCTAATATTCAATTTGATTTTGTTTATACTTTCCAAGACTGTTCAAGACTCATATAGTTTTGCCATTTTTTTTAACTCTGCCATTTTTTGTAACTAATCGTGTTAGTTTGTTATGAAAACATTCTATGGCTTCTAGGCATTTCTATTTGAGCGGAAAACTGCACCTCAAACTTTGTGGAACATGCATTTTCTTGCATGAAACACCAAAATATAATAAAATGTCAAGTTTCGGAGTGTTCCACCACTCGCAAGCAAGTGCCATTGGTATTTTTGAATCTGCATGGTCAATTTAGGGGGTGGAGGGTAGGCTAATTCTCGTAGCAGCCCCATTCCGTTGTCGTATGGTTCACATTTTTAACACCTGGTGTCCGGATTATCATATAATCTACCAAGCATACAACTACCCCAAATCAGTATCAATAAATAAATGAAACCCAAAACGAACAAAAATTAAAATAAATATTAGAGTCAAACTCGAAACGAGCATAAATTAATGTGAGTGGGGTTCAAAACCCCTTTGCTTTCTAAAAGCCAGAATATAATTTGTGCTTTACTGAAAAAAAATTCAAATGAGTTTATTGAAAAAAAATGTGCATTGTCAATTTAATATACATATGCTGATATTTATTCCCTAAAATCTTAATTAATTTTTGATTTCTTAAAGTCACAAAAGTGAAAATATTTCAAAGAATTGTTTTCAGTAAAGCGCCAATGACGCAGTAGGTTTTAGGCTTCTGCAGTGAGACGATACCCAAACTCTTGTTTGTAGTTATTTTAATTCGATTCAAACTTGATTTGCATATTCAATTTAAGTTTCACTCGTTTTAAGATTTATTTATTCATTTACATTAATATACATGGTATGTTTGTTCGCATTGATTGTTTATTTAATTTCTGTTCGCTTTAAGTTTCATTTATACTTTAATAGCAAAATATTTGTTTTTGTTTTAAGCTTGATTTTCACATTCAATCTAAGCATTACTCACTTTAAGATCTATTAATTCATTTATATTATTACTTGTTGTATGTTTTTTGCTATGATTGTTTATTTAATTTCTGTTCGTTTTGGGTTTCATTTATTCTTTAATAGTAATTTCTGGTCGTTTTGAGTTCGAATTTTAACAGGTATTTGTATCTCCTGAGCTTAAGTTTAAAATGGCCTTTACTTTTCTTTGAAAAACTTATTTTTCGGAATTTTTTTTTAATTAATAAGAAAAAACGGGTTGTATCAAGTATAACTCACGAAAATCTTGTTAATTTTTGTCAACTTTTCAACTTTTTGGCATCCCTGCTTTCAAAAAAAAAGAAATCAAGGTACTATCACTTAAATATAATAACTCCCTTTGCCCCCCCCCCTCTGGATACCATCTTGATAGGATACCGTCTCTGCTTTAAATAAAAAAATAATTTATTGGCATCCCTGCTTTAAAAAAATCGAGGTATTGTCATTTAAATATGTTAATTCACTACACCCCCCCCCCCTCTGGATACCACCTTGATAGGATGTCATCTCTGCTTTAAATTAAAAAAAAATTAACTTTTTGGGATCCCTGCTTTCAATAAAAAAAAATTTCGAGATATTATCATTTAAATGTAATACCTCCCTAGTTGCCATCCAATCACTTTCGACTATTAAAAAGGGCTATCAGCCGTTTCTATTTCAATCGAATGAGCCCTTTTCGAAGTTCCCACGGCAATTCCTTCGATACAAAATGCCCTGGTCTAAACAACAACAACAATAAAAAATAATACATTATACCCCCATCGATCTTTACTATTAAAATGTCAAGCCCTCCAATCACTTTCGACTATTAAAAGGGCCCTAGGCCTTTCGATTTCCAATCGAATGAGCCCTTTTTGAAACGACAACGCTTTCTTTAAACACCTTATATGGCCCCAGGGAATAAATTACAACCCTTACCCTAAGGGCTGTTAGGGTGGTTGTAATCCTCTAAGACCTAATTTCCAGAACTTTCAACTATGTTAAACAAAATGGCTAGCTTCAAATTTTGATTGGATGTGTTTGGTGAAATGGTGGGCGTGAGAGGGGCGTTAGACACTCTCCAATCACTTTCAACTACTAAAAATGGCACTAGCCCTTTCAATTTCCATTCAACTGAGCCCTTTGAAGTTTCAACGACAGCACTTTCAATAAAAACCTTATATGCCCCCAGGCCATTACTTACAACCCTTGCCCTGAGGGCTGGGGGGTGGTTGTCATTCTCAAAGACCTAATTTCCAGAATTTTCTACTAAATTCAACAAAATGGCTATCTGAAAATTTTAATTGGATGTCTTTGGAGGAATGGTAGGCGTGAGAGGGGGAGGGTTAGTTACCCTCCAATCACTTTCAACTATTAAAAAGGGCACTAGTCCTCTCAATTTCAAACTGAATGAGCCCCTTTTGAAGTTTTACGACAACTCTATCTATAAAAACCTTATATACCCCCAGGGCATAACTTACAACCTTTGCCCTGGGGGCTCTGGGGGGTTTGTCATCCTTTAATACTTAATTTCCAGAACTTTCAACTAGGTTGAACAAAATGACTGTCTCTAAACTTTGATTGATTTTTTGGGGGAAATGGTGGGCGTGAGAGGGGGGTTAATTACTCTCCACTCACTTTCGACCATTAAAAAGGGCAATTTCATTTCCTATCAAATGAGCCCTTTTTGAAATTTCTACAACAACTTTCTATATAAACCTTATATGCCCCCAGGGCATAACTTACAACCCTTGCACTGAGGGCTCTGAGGGGGTTATCATCCTAAAAGATATAATTTCTAGAACTTCCAACTGCGTTGAACAAAATAGATATCTCAAAATTTTGATTGTATGTGTTTGAGAAAATAATGGGCGTGAGAGGGGCCTTAGTCGCTTTCCAATCACTTTCAACTATTAAAAAAGGTACTAGCCCTTTCAATTTTCAATTGAATGAACCCTTTTGAAGTTTCTACTACAATGCTTTCTATAAAAACCTTATGTGTCCCAAGGGCATAACCTACAACCCTTGCCCCGAGGGCTGTGGGGGGGGGGAGGGATTTTCATCCTTAAGGACCTAATTTCCAAAACTTAAAACCATGTTGAATAAAATAGCTATCTGAAAATTTTGATAGGATGTGTTTGGGGAAAAGGTGGGCGTGAGAGGGGGTTAGTTGCCCTCAAATCACTTTCGACTATTAAAAAGGGCACTACCCCTTTTAATTTCCAATCGAAAGAGTCCTTTTTCAAGTTTCTACGACAAAGATTTCAATAAAAACCTTATATGCCACCAGGGCATAACTTATAACCCTTGCCCTGAAGACTGTGGGGGGAGTATCCTGCTCGAAGGTATAATTTCCTGAAATTTAAACTGCTTGGAACAAAATGGCTATCCAAAAATTTTGATTGGATGTGTTTGGGAAAAGGTGGGCGTGAGAGGGGGGTTAGTTGCCCTCAAACCACTTTCGACTATTAAAAAGGGCGCTAGCCATTTCAATTTCCAATCAAATCAGTCCCTTTTGAAGTTTCTACGACAACGCCGTCTATAAAAACCTTATAAGTCCCCAGGGCATAACTTACAACTCTTGCCCTGAGGGCTGTGGGGGAGTGTCATCCTCAAAAATTTAATTTCTATCTGGAAATCAACTACGCTGAACAAAATGGCAATCTCAACATTTTGATTGGATGTTTTTCGGGAAATGGTGGGCGTGGAAGGGGTGTTAGTTGCCTTCCAATCACTTTCGACTATTAAAAAGGGCACAAGCCACTCCAATTTCAAATTGAATGAGCCATTTTCGAAGTTTCTAAGACAACTTCTTCGATACAAAGTGCCCTGCTCTAAAGGAAAAAATAATAAATAATACATTGTGCTAACATCGTTCTTATATGCCCCCAGGACATAACTTAGAACCCTTGCCCTGGGGGTTGTGGGGGATTGTCCTCCTCAAAAAGATATTTTCTTTCTGGAAATCAACTACGCTGAACAAAATGCATATCTCAAAATTTTGATTGGATGTGTTCGGGGGAATGATTGGCATGGTGGGGGGGGGGGGGGGGGGGGTTGCCCTCCAATCACTTTCGACTATTAAAAAGGACGCGGGCCACTCCAATTTACAATCGATTGAGCCCATTTCGAAGTTTCTACGACAATTTCTTCGATACAAAGTGCCCTGCTCTAAAGGAAAAAATAATAAATAATACATTGTGCCAGCATCGTTTTTATATGCCCCAGGGCATAACTTACAACCCTTGCACTGATGGCTCTGATGGGATTATCATCCTGAAAGATCTAATTTTCAGAACTTTCAACTACGTTGAACAAAATGGATATCTCAAAATTTTGATTGGATGTGTTTGGGGAAAAGGTGGGCGTGAGAGGGGCGTTAGTCAGCACTCCAATCACTTTCAACTATTAAAAAAGGCACTGGCCCTTTCAATTTCCAATTGAATGAGCCCTTTTGAAGTTTCTACGACAACGGTTTCAACAAAAACCTTATTTGCCCCCAGGGCATAACTAACAACCCTTGCCCTGAGGGCTGTGAGGGGAAGGGGTTGTCATCCTTAAAGACCTAATTTCCAAACTTTCAACTACGTTGAATAAAATGGCTATCTAAAAATTTTGATTGGATGTGTTTGGGGAAAAGGTGGGCGTGAGAGGGGGGATAGTTACCCTCAAATCCCTTTCGACTATTAAAAAGAGCATTAGCCCTTTGAATTTCCTATCGAATGAGCCCTTTTTCAAGTCTCTACGACAAATATTTCAATAAAAACCTTATATGCCCCCAGGGCATAACTTATAACCGTCGCCCTGAAGATTGTGGGGAGAGTGTCCAGCTCAAAGGTATAATTTCCTGAACTCTAAACTGCGTGGAACAAAATGGCTATCTCACAATTTTAATTGGATGTGTTTGGGGAAATGGCGGGCGTGGAGGGGGTGTCAGTTGCCTTCCAATCACTTTCGACTATTAAAAAGGGCTCTAGCCATTTCAATTTCCAATCGAATGAGCCCTTTTTGAGGTTTGTACGACAACGCGTTCTATAAAAACATTATATTCCCCCAGGGCATAACTTACAACCCTTGCCCTGAGGCCTGTGAGGGGGGGGGGAAGTTTGCCATCCTCAAAGCCCTTATTTCCAGAACTTAAAACTACGTTGAATAAAATGGTTATCTCTAAATTTTGATTGGATGTGTTTGGGGAAAAGATGGGAGTGAGAGGGGGTTTAGTTGCCCGCCAATCACTTTCGACTATTAAAAAGAGCACTAGCCCTTTGAAATTCCAATCGAATGAGCTTTTTTGAAGTTTCTACGACAACGCCTTCTATAAAAGTCCTATATGCCCCCAGGGCATAACTTACAGCCCTTGCCCTTAGGCCTGTGGGGGAGTGTCCTCGTCAAAAACATAATTTCTATCTGGAAATCAACTACGCTGAACAAAATGGCTATCTCAAAACTTTGATTTGATGTGTTTCGGGAAATGGTGGGCGTGGAAGGGGTGTTAGTTGCCTTCCAATCACTTTCGACTATTAAATAGGGCACAAGCAACTCCAATTTCAAATTGAATGAGCCTTTTTCCAAGTTTCTACGACAAATTCTTCGATACGAAGTGCCCTGCTCTAAAGGAAAAAAATAATGAATAATATATTGTGCCAGCATCGTTCTTATATGCCCCGGGTGCATAACTTAAAATCCTTGACCTGAGGGTAGTGGGGGATTGTCCTCCTCAAAAACATATTTTCTATCTGGAAATCAAACACGCTCAACAAAATGGCTATCTCAAAATTTTGATTGGATGTCTTTGGAGGAATGATGGGCATGGGGGGGGCTAGTTGCCCTCCAATCACTTTTGACTATTAAAAAGGGCATTATTCGCTCCAATGTCCAATCGAATGAGCCCTTTTTGAAGTTTCTACGGCAACTTCTTCGATGCGAAGAGCCCTGGTATGGAAAAAAAAACAAAAAATAAAAATATAAATAATACATTGTGCCAACATCTTTCTTTACTTTGGCAGCGCGAATGCCCTGCCTATGATATCTATCAACAAAATGATTACTAAGTAGCACCTGAAGCCAACTTGAATATCATTGATGTATCTTTCATAAAGTATTGGTGAGCCACGTCCAAAAACGTCTTGGCTGTACCGCCACGCGACGGCGAGGTTCCTTTTCTAAGTTACTAACTTCACTATACAGGAAGGATTTTCAATGGGATGGCACAATTTTGGACTTTATTAGATAGATTATTGTTACTAAAATTGCTCAGTGAAGAAGAGAGAGAAGTTTCTTGACTTAATTGCTACTAAGGGAGGTGAGTACAACATGGCTTGGATGAAGGAAGGCAATTGCTTCAACCAATTCTTTAGAGTTTCATGGTATGATATATTTTATGCTAATAGATATGGCAAATCTGTAATGGTACATCAATGCCTTTGAAAAAAATAAAGGGTATGTAGTTTCATTTAGTTCTCATACCCTTGAAATATGTTTACGCATCAGCTGGTCTCAGATTATTTGAGTTTACTTTGATCATTATGTGGCTATAGTGTTCCCTATCCGTCGACTTACAGTGTCAAATTATTGTTTATCCTGCCTTTTTCTTGATCTATAATTTATTCAAAAATCCACAGAATAAGTTTTTAAAGAAAAGTAAAGAGCTATTCAATCCAAGACGAGCAGAAAATAATCTAAGCGTAAAACGAACATAAATGACTATCAGTTAATAAATGTAACCCAAAACGAACAGAAAGTACAATAGATAATCATATCAAACTTAAAATGAACAGAAATTATCACAAACAGGAGTAGGGCTAACGCCCCCGGTACCCCACAAAGACCGGAACGTCATTAGTGCTTTGCTGAAAACACTTCTTATTTCATATTGTGTGTTTTTATTTGTCATGACAAAAAAAAAGTAAAAAATGTCACCATAATAATCAAAATTACTGAAAAGAACTAATGAATGCAGATTGAGTGTTTAATATGTAAAGATATTAATTTCTGAAAGTCTCGGCAATTTTGGATTAATATTATAAAGTGAAAAAGTTCAAAATATGATTTGCTATATTTGTTTCGAAGGCCCTAGAGGTGTAGGCATCAGCAGAGAGATTGATTCGGACGTTCAGAAACTTTATTTTCGCTTGAAAAATTTTTCCGATCTAAAAAAAGGTTCTTGGTGTTGATCTCCAGTTGCCAAATTTCAGGCTGATTATGAGTTGTGCCCTAAGATGCAAGCATATATATTTACGCTCAGATACACCATTTCACAACTTGGATAAATCTAGTGTCTAATGATTTAGTGCCATATCCCCTTCAATATTTCCATAAAATTTCATCCTAATAGCCATAGCCCTTCGTGAAATATTGCAAAAAAGCACTTTTGATAATTTGGATGCACTACGCTATTTTGAAGAGAAGGAAGAAGTTAAACTCTTATAATATTGTTAATTAGTTATAGCTGTAAAAGTAGAATTTGCAGTATTAGTTTCTTTAAAGACTTTAAATCACATTATTAAAGATAAAAGTCCAAAAAGAGCTTTAATAGTGAGAGATAAACTTTCCCTGGAAAACTTTCTATCAAAAAAGGTTAGTGTAAATGACTTTTGTTTATTCAGCAAACAGGAAAAAATCACTTTAATCATGACTTTCGCCTTTCCAGAGGAAGATTACTAAAAAAGTTTTCGAAATTATCAGCAAATAATGCGGTATTACCTGGTGGTTAATTTTTCATCAAGAACAAGAACAATCACGATGGAAAAGGGTCCGAAATTTTGTTTTAAACCTGATAAAGTCCCCATGGAAGATGTTATCTCTTCAATAGAAACATCTTTGCCTAAAAACGCAAGCCTAATAAAAGATGTTAGCTTAGTAAGAGTTTATACCGTGAAAACTCTTTCTAATTTTGTATTGAAAACGGAATTTACCAGTACGACCATCAAAGACATAAGAATTCTAAAAAAACTTAAAAAAGGATGGTTCAATTACCATTACAAAAGCAGATAAGAGTAACACTTTAGTCGGGATGAATACTGAGGACTATGAATCAAAATTAAGGATTTTATTAAATGATGAAAAAACATACAAAAATCTATCGTATAAACCGACAGACTCTTTTAAAAATAAGTTTAAGAACGAATTAAAGTGTTTGAAGGATGAAGGAAAAATTACACCTCAACTTTATTACAAATGCCTACCATTAAGTTCCTTGTGCCCTAAGTTATATGGACTTCCCAAAATCCATAAGTCTAACCTACCATTAAGACCAATTGTGTCAAGTAAAAGGTCACCAACAAGGGTTTTGAGCAAGTGGTTAGTGTCAATATGTAAACTCTTTTGTCTGCACAAATTTCATACATTAAGAATTCTTCGAATTTGGTTGAAAAACTGAAAAAAAAGTAGAAATTTCTTCAAGTTCTTTGCTTTCAAGCTCCGACATTGTATCAATGTACACAAATATTGATGTAGAAGCAGCCGAAACTCTTCTAGAAAGAAAGCTGTTAAGAATTTGGTCTTGATTGGAAGTTTCTGTAATTATGTATTTAGGCTAGTAAAGTTATGCAATAAGTTCTCTTATTTTTGTCAATTAGGAGGGGAATTTTTCGAACAATTAAATGGTTTACCGATGGGATCCCCTTTATCTCCATTATTAGCTAATATTTTTGTGGAAAATATTGAAACAATTGCATTAGATCCATATTTCTTAAAAATATTTTTTGGGGCCGGTACATGGATGACATAATTTCAGTATGGGATTATGGAGAGGAGGAATTAAAAGGATTTTTGGAACATCCTAATTGTTTGGGGGGATTTAAAGGTTACTGTTGAATTAGAAGAGAATGGGAAACTTCCTTTTCTTGATGTTCTTCTTTTAAAAAATGAAAATAATCTGGATTTTAAAAGTCACAGAAAATCGACAAATAACAATAAATTTTGTTATATAGCTCTGGTCACGCTCGCCAAGTAAAAGTTGGTTTGATCTTTTCTTTAAATGACCGGATCTTTAGTATTTGCTCTCCGGAATTTTTTGAGGAGGAGTTGTCTTTTCTAAGAAAAATACTAATAAGTAACATGCATCGAGAGTGGTTAATTAAAAGATTTTTTTCAAAAAGAAGGAAAAATTTTCTAGAGATTTCTAAGGAAGTCTTGGAGACAACTCAAGAGAAAGATGTTTTTGTTCCTTACCATATGTACCTGGGCTAAGTGAAAAACTTCAAAGAGTTATACAGGGTAATGGTCTAAAGGTAGCTTTAAAGAGTAATAATACTTTGAGTAGTTTTCTAAATTCTGGGAAGGATTTAACTTCATTGGAGCAACAAAGTGGGGTCAGTCAGATCCCTTGTACTTGTGGAAGCTCATATGTGGGACGGACATATGTGGCTCGTACTAGCCAGAATTTGGAAATGAGATTATTACAGCATAATTATTCCATTTCATCAGCTTTAAGGCAAGGTTTTAAGTCTGAAGATTTCACTTAAGCCCTTTCGGAACATGTTTTTAATTTTCTAGGCCATTTTATTTTGTTCGATAATGTCTCTTTGATTTCCTTGGACTGCGGTTTAAAGCAAAATTCTTGTGAAACTCTTGAAATTAAGAAAATTTTATTCAAGAATATAGCTTTAAATCATGACACAAGTGAATTTGGTTTGAACTCTATCCACGATAATTTATTAAAATCTGATAGAGTAAAGTTCAATTCACTCAATGTAGTTAACCTCTGTCCAAGTGTTAGTTAATCCAACGCTAATGAACTGGTTCCAAGAAGGTCAAAGAGACTAGCTTTCGCTTCTGCTTTGAAAAGAATTAGATTATCAAACTATATGTAATTTTATCTTATTTCGCATATAAACTATTGTTTTTATTGTTTTAGTTTAGTTTTACTACTGATGACGGTCACTGCATATGTGACCGAAATATCTTGTATTTTTTTTTAATTTTATCACTGTTTGTGAAAATAACTGTCTATTAAAAAGATTTGATCCCTATTTGAAATTCTATTTGTTTATCGTCGAAGTCGCGAGTTGTAGCAGTTGCAGTAACAAGTTGCTGCAAGTAGTCCCATTCATAGATGCAAGTAGTCACAATGGCAAGTAGCTGTAGTACCATTCAAGTTCTTTTCGTTTTCAAAGTAAAAAGTACTTGCAGTTTCAAGTAATCGAATTCGAAGGTGTCTGCAGTCTTAACTAAACACAGTCGCAAATAGTCATAGTCACAAATAGTTATGACTGCAACCTGTCACACTCGCAAATAGTTGGAGTCGCAAGTAGTCACACCCAAAAGCAGTCTCAGTTGCAATTAACCACGGTCACAATCGCAAGTAGCCTTAGGTGTAGTCACAGTCACAAGGAGTAGAAATCGCTAATATCTGCAGTCAAAGTATTTATAGTCACAAATAGTCAATGCCACAAGTAGGCAATGTAAGCAGATACAAGTAGTCACAGCCACATCAAAAGTGGTCGCAGTTGCAAGTAGTAAAAGTAGCTATCGCATGTAGTTACAGTCACAAATAGTCAGAGTCCTGGTCACAAGTAGTTTCAGTTGAATTCCAAAGTAGTCACACTTGAGAGTAGTCATAAGTAGTATAAGATGCAGTTACAAGTAGTCAAACGAGTTATGATTGCAGTCACAGTAGTACTAGCAATTTTGGTCCTTTAAGTTTCAAGTTAATACCCTTAGCCGCTTCTAAGATATTGCGGATACGTTCCTTTGATAACCTCGATGCACATAGTATTTTTTTTTTTTTTTTTTTTTTTTAGTTTATTATCCCACTAAACATTCTCTGAAGTTTCACCTTGATACCCTAGGCCATCACTAACACACACACACAAGATCATATATTCCCCCTCATTACCAATGATAAATAATTTATGTAAGCAATAAGCAAATTGCATAATTTACAATTCTTTCCCTGGGGCTGTAAATGGTATGGCATCCCCAAAATCGCATTTACTAGACCCTTTGATTATTTTGAACATATTGGCTATTTCAGAATTTTAATCAGTAATGAGGTAGGGGGAGTATCTGAAACGGACTTGTGAGGCTCTTTGCTCTTTAAGCACCGTTCAAAATGTCCTGAAAGTTTCAGCTTCCCTCGTTCTTTGCGCTAAAGTCTTAAAGTTCTTAAAAAATATTTCTCGTTCAAATTCAAGGGGCCACGTGTTTTAGCAGTCTTTCTTAAGTGATTGTGACAACAAGTCAAATTTTAGGTTAAAGAGATAGGGTTGAGGAAGGGAAAGCCTCCCTCATATACGGAACAATTTTCGTTCAATTTGGCTTTTAATGTTCCTCCTTACTTTTAGTTGGAAAAAAGCTTTATTTTTAATTTCTGACCGTTTCTCAAATCATGTCAAGAAATCCCTTTCCCTACCCTTCCCCATCGTTTACAATTTTCTTTAGAAATTTCAACTTTCGGAAACTTTTCTTCCCATGAAAAATCCCCATTCCCGCAGAAAATTCCCCCAAAAAATGTTCGTATGTGTCCCAATAACAAACAGTATATCTGAACAATAAGCAATTTACGAAAACTTAAAGCCATTTCCTCGAAAATTCTTTGGGGCTATATCATCCCCAAAGATGCAGTTATTGGACTTTTTAGCTATGCTAATCAAATCGTTATCTCAAACTTTGGATCAGATGTCTTTGGGAAAAAAGGGGCGTGGGAGACGGGCTAGTCGTCCTCCAATCTTTTTGTTCACTGAAAAAGGGCACTAGAACTTTTTGTTTTTGTTCAAACGAGCCCTCTCTGTATCATCTAGAACCAATGGTTCGATACAATCACCCCTGCAGAAAAAACACGAATCCATAACCTCTCTCCAGGCAAAAAATAAGGAATTCTTTATTTTTGTGGATAGAAAATCGAAACTTCTACTGCACATTTCTCTGATGCACGGAATTTAACGCTTGACTTTTTTGGGGATGTTCCCCCCCTTTTATGAAAATCAGGCAAACTTTCTCAGGCTCGTCGCTTTTTGGTGGGTATCATTAAGCTTAATGATCTTTACATACTAGATATGTTTATTGTTATTAAACAATAGACTTATCAATGTTTGATGTGTCTATTGTCAAACATATCAATGTTTGATGTGTCTATTGTTATCAAAAGTTTTGTTTTTATATTTTTGGTTACTATTAGGCCAAGTCACTCCGTTATCACGAACTGTGTGACTCTTGAAAATCGTTTGATTTAGCGTATAAGAAAGCAAATGTCCTATCCTTTTATGTTATTCTAAATCAAGGAGGCACAGTTGTGCCTCTATAAAGAGGCGACCCACCACAATGTTAAGCGATTTCAGGTCCTAGAGGTCACAGAGAGACGGCGGTAATCGCATTTTGTAGCCCAAGCTCAAACTAAGAAACTTGCAAAATTTCATCCTCCTCCGACTTTATCTTCATGGGGTAAACTGGGCCGGAAGTTTGGACCCTCCCACCACAGCCCCCCTTTAACGTTGTCCGATTGGGCTGAAATTTAGAAGTTAAGCTTTCCTAGGGCCCGGGAGCTTATCCTCGAAATTTCAGCTCAATCCGATCACTCCTTCCCTGTTTTCAAAAAACCAAATATAGCCACTTAAAATTCATTTCTTTTTTTTCTTAGCCACGCCTACAGGCCACAGTTGGCAACGGATCCGGTTGAATGAGGACTCATTCGAAGCAGAATTCGACCTGTTAGGGCCTTTTGATATTTTCAGACCGAAAAAATTATCCCCCGAATTTACATTTACGAAAAACCTTGTTTTCCTATATTAGCCCATGTTAATTTTTCCGACCACAACCCCCCTTTAACGTTGTCTGATCGGGCTGAAATTTGGAGGATAATCTTTCCTAGGGCCTGGAAGCTTATCCTCGAAATTTCAGCTCAATCTGATCACTCCTTCCCTGTTTTCCAAAAACCAAATATCAAGTTTTTTGGGAATTTGCTTGCGTCGAAAATAGCTTCCATATACTAAAAAACAATTACTGTTGTGTCTGTATAGTCTAGCGGTTACACTCCAGACTTTCAGGCGGCTAACCCGGGTTCGATTCACCATCAGAGCAATTTTTTTAATACTGAATTCAAACTTTAAAAAGAAACCCAGTTTCTTTTTTAAATTATTTGAAAAAATTACGTTTTCTAAAGAGTTAAAGAGGCTGAGTTACAAGGAGCAATAATAAGTAATAAACTGTACAAAAACGTGCAGAAATTATTTGAAAAAAACTACGTTTTCTAAAGAGTTAAAGAGGCTGAGTTACAAGGTCGAACCTTAAAACGTACAGGGATTAGGAGGCACAGTTGGGGGGCTGCCGCCCCCCAAACCCCCGCTTTCGCAGCCTTTAAATAAAAAAAAAGTTTTTTAAACTGAAAGTAAGGAGCGACATTAAATCTTAAAACGAACAGAAATTATTCCGTATATGAAAGAGGCTGTGCCCTCCTCAACGCCTCGCTCTTTACGCTAAAGTTTGACTTTCTCACAACTCTTTTTTTAAACAATAAAAACTTTAGCGTAAAGAGCGAGGCGTTGAGGAGGACACAGCCTCTTTCATATACGGAATAATTTCTGTTCGTTTTAAGATTTAATGTCGCTCCTTACTTTCAGTTTAAAAAACTTTTTTTTTATTTAAAGGCTGCGAAAGCGGGGGGTTTGGGGGGCGGCAGCCCCCAACTGTGCCTCCTAATCCCTGTACGTTTTAAGGTTCGACCTTGTAACTCAGCCTCTTTAACTCTTTAGAAAACGTAGTTTTTTTTCAAATAATTAAGTATACTAAAGCCATTAGTGCTATACGCAAGGACAATATTAGTCGCAAAAGGTAAGTAGCGGGTTTTGCATTGAATCAGGAGTTAAGCAGGATTACATTCTATCCCCATTTATACGGATAAATTAGATTGAATTTGTTCCCAGAAACACGGTAAAGGATGAGTGAGAGCATGAAATCGAATTGGAAGGTAAAACCCTCTTAAACTTAAATTATGCAGACTACTTGAGTGTCCTTGATGAAAATGTTAGCAAAATGAATAATATTTTGGAGGCTTTGAGATTTCAGGCTGGTAATACTAATTTAGAACTTAGCATTGACAAGACTGAGTCACTTAGACTAGGAAAAAATGTAGGTAAAGAGGTGATATTGGATAAAAAGAAGATCAATTAAGTGGATAGCTTCACTTGGCTGGGTATTATAAGTAATGAGGGTGGATGCAGTGACAATGTCAAAAGTAGAATACCCATGGTCCGGGGTGTTTTTCAGCAGTTGAGAAAACTTAAGAAGAATAGGAAGATAAGTCGTTAAACCAATATTTGCGTACTGGAGGCTAAAGTCATGACAGTGTATAAGTAAGGTTGTGTGACGTGGGCTATTCGGAAGATAGAGGAGGTCTTGTTAAATGTTTTCCAAGGAATTGTCCACAGATGGTTTTGAGTGCCTATTTAACTAACTGTATTTCAAAAAGTAATCTCTATGATAAGGGTGGTTATATCCTGCTTTCTGAGGTTATAATGAGAGAAAGGTAGGAATGGATAGGTCACGTTTTCAGGTGAAGGATGACAGATTGCCAAAGATTGTCTTTTTCAGCCATCCATCAAGGACCAAACGAAAAGCAGGTTATCCTCAAATACGGCAGGAAAAGGTCAAAGAAAATATTTCAAAGAAATTGTAATTTTTCACGAGGGTATAAGAAGGGAAGCTTTGGACAGATTTCAACTATGGAACAGCGTGCGTAGCTGTGTTGGCCTTAGGCAGCTTGGTACTACAGTTAGTTATTAGTAGTAGTAGTTTGGTTTCATATCTACTTGTATGGCTTAAACAATGCCTAATTGAATTTAATATACACATAAACTTTCTTTCTGGCACAGCTGTTATATACAATAGTTGTTTCGAAAGTAATCCCCGAGAGAGGTCTGATTGCCTGTCTTTTGCATCAGCTGTGGTTTCATATTTGTTAACAAATGCCATCTCAACAGTTCTTACTTATGTAAGCCATCTATTATATTTTTATTATTATGAAACGCAAGTCTTTTCTTCCCACGCAATTTTTGGTCACACGTGGAAAGGGCAGGAATTTGTAAAAGAAGAAGCCACAAAGAAAAAATTGGTAGGGTTGACAATTGATTTCCCATTAAAGAAGAGAAAATTATTTTTAGTAAGTCAATGAAAAATTTGGTATAAGAGTCGAATTCTACATTTTGATAACTTGCAGAAGTTTTTGGTGGGTTTACTGAAGCATTCAGTCTGGGGCTGGGTTTAGTCTAAAGCCCAAATTTGGCCTGTAAAAGTATTTTTGTGCTTATAACTCAACCTTAAAGACAGAAACAAGAAAGAAAAATATAGCATTTTGTTCTCCAGTCTTTCCAATCAGGCCTATACCCTGCATTCAATATAAGCCAGGTTAGCTTATTTTATAATTGATTCTGATCATAGTCAGGCAATGGAAGCCATTTTGTTTCAAAGAGTATGGGTAAAATTTTAGTTTAGCAACCTTGGTAAAATTCTACTTTAGCTACTTTTAGCTATCTTAGGAAGGGTTAGCCTAGGTTAGGAAAATGAAACTTCCAGGGATGGGTCTACAGGCTAAAGTTTGTCCAGGGAAGGTATTTGAAGTGCACATCTCCACTCCTTCTCCCTCTAGAGGGTCCTGACCTTTAAAAATCTGTCTGGTATAAAAGTGAAACCTTGTAAAATAGATCTTCTGCTTAAATGAAGGGTAAAGTTCTACCAAATCATATTATTGAATTAGAAATAAAGTTGTTACACCATTCGATGCCTTTTTTATGCTGATAATGAAATAATAATCAATTCTATTGGAAATGAATTTCAACCCCCCGCCCCCCCCTCTATATATACCTAACCTAACCCTGAGTTGGCATATATAATGGGAGGGCTGAAATTAATTTCTGATAGAAATGATTATTATATTTGTAATCAGCATAAAAAAGGCATTGAATGGTGTATTCACTTTTGTCCTAACTCAATAATATGATTTGGTAGAACTTTACCAAATGAAGTGCAACAAAATTGTCTACAGCTTCACAACTTTGCTCAATACCAATTTATAAGGTTTTAAAGATATGTAAATACATTTCCTAAATTTTGAAAAAAAAAACAATGGCTTAAAATTCTACTCAAACAACAAGAATTGCATTTTTTTTAACTAAAGCCAGAGAAAAAGATACTAGTAACTGAAAATTAAGGTAAAATGTTGTTTCATCAAAATTTTAATAGGTATAGACTTGTCATGTAGGCAAATTTCAGAACCCCCTAGAGAGAGAACAAGTGGAGGTAGGTATTTCAAAATACCTTCCCAGGATAGGCTATACATTAGCCTGTAGACCCATCCATGAAAGTTTCATTTTCCTAACCTAACCTCTTTCCAAGATAGCCAAAATTAGCTAAAGTAGAATTTTACCAAAAAGCTTTGTGTTATGAAAGTGCAAGGGCAGATCCAGGATTTTTTTTTTAGGGGGGGGGGAATATGTTGATCTGATAAACTTGCATTAGGAGCAAGTTTGATTAACACTAACTTGCATTAATTAAGTAAATTACACTACTTTAGACTACATAAGGGGGGTGCACCCCCCTTGATCTGACACTGTGAAAATGAAAGCTTGCAAAACAGACTTTCTGCTTAATTTAAGTACAAGAAAAATATTTTTAGCTTCACAACTTTGCTCAATCCCAATTTATGAGGTTTCAAAGATCTACAAACATATTTCCTAAATTTAAAAAAGAACCCATTGATATGGCTTAAAATTCTACTCAAAGCAGGAATTGCATTTTCAGAACTATAGCCAGAGAAAAATTTTCAATAGTTTTTGTCAAAATTTCAATAGGTATAGACCTGTCCATGGAAACTTAGCAATACCTTCCCAAAGTATGTTTTTGACCCTTGATTCATTACTGAAAGTTTTGTTCTCCTAACTTAACCCCTTTCCAAGATATCAAAAAGTAGCTAGACTAGAACTTTACCAGAGTATGGTTTTCATTGGCTTTCAGGGACAAGTATAAATTGAAATAAGCTATAGGATATTGAATATAGGGGTAGACTACTTGTCAGTGCTATTGCAATTACATCCAAGCCCCCTCTCCTTCCTTCCCTGGATAAGGTATAATAAGGATGAAATTCAATATTAAGATATACTGTTAGATTTTTCATTTTAAGATATACTGTCATTTCCTTTTCAAATGTAATAGATGTAATTGCTGATGTTGGAATTGCATGCCAGCCCTCCACCACCCTAATAATATCACATATCAGCCTAGCTGGTAAATTTGGAGTTGTTTCCATTTTTTAAACAGGAACAAGATGAAGAATACCTTGGTCAGCATACCTGAGACTCTAGGCAGGCATGCATTTCCAAAAACTAACAAACAAGTTTGTGTCCAATAAGAGAAACCATGCATACTCCTGCCATTTACCTGTGCCCCAGCCATTTAAACATTTGCCTCTCAATTACTTGGTCTATCTGTCTTGGCTTTTCTCTGTCTACGATTAGCCATGTCTTTATGCAACCTATTGCAAAATACTTGATAACTTCAATTCAATACCAAAACAGGAACAATACCTAGACCTTCAAATTTACATTAGATATGGCTGAAAAAGCAGTTGATAAAAGGCCCTCCATCACACTATTGACTGCCCCCCCCCCCTAGACAATATGCTGCCTACGCCCATGGATGTTCTCCTCTTTTATGAAAATCAGGCAAACTTTCTCAGGCTTGTAGCTTTTTGGTGGGTAACATTAAGCTTAATGATATTTACATACTCAATATGTTTATTGTTATTAAACCATAGACATATCAATGTTTGATGTGTCTATTGTTATCAAGATTTTTGTTTTTACATTTTTGGTTACTATTAGGCCAAATCACTCTGTTATCACAAACTGTGTGACTCTGGAAATCATTTGATTTAGCCTATAAGAGAGCAAAGGTCCTATCCTTTTATGTTATTCTAAATTAAGTATACTAAAGCCATTAGTGCTCTACACAAGGACAATATTAGTAGCAAAAGCTAAGTAGCTGGTTTTGTATTGAATCAGGAGTTAAGCAGGATTACATTCCATCCCCATTATATGGATAAATTAGATTGAATTTGTTCCCTGGAACATGGTAAAGGATGAGAAAGAGTGTGAAATCAAATTGGAAGGTAAAACCCTCTTAAACTTAGATTATGCAGATTATTTGAGTGTCCTTGATGAAAATGTTAGTAAAATGAATAATATTTTGGAGGCTTTGAGATTTCAGGCTGGTAATGCTAATTTAGAAATTAGCATTGAGAAGACTGAGTTGCTTAGACTAGGAAAAAATGTAGGTAAAGAGGTGATATTGGGTAAAAAGAAGATCAATTAAGTGGATAGCTTCACTTGGCTGGGTATTATTAGTAATGAGGGTGGATGCAGTGACAATGTCAAAAGTAGAATACCCATGGTCTGGGGTGCTTTTCAGCAGTTGAGAAAACTTAAGAAGAATAGGAAGATAAGTTGTCAAACCAATATTTGCATACTGGAGGCTAAAGTCATGACAGTGTATAAGTAAGGCTGTGTGACATGGGCTATTTGGAAGATAGAGGAGGTCTTGTTAAATGTTTTTCACGGAAATTGTCCACAGATGGTTTTGAGAGCCCATTTAACTAACTGTATTTCACAAAGTAATCTCTATGATAAGTGTGGTTATATCCTGCTTTCTGAGGTTATAATGAGAAAAAGATAGGAATGGCTAGGTCATGTTTTCAGGTGAAGGATGACAGATTGCCAAAGATTGTCTTTTTCAGCCATCCATCAAGGACCAAACAAAAAGCAGGTTATCCTCAAATACAGCAGGAAAAGGTCAAGGAAAATATTTAAAAGAAATTGTAATTTTTCATGAGGGTATAAGGAGGGAAGCTTTGGACAGATTTCAACTATGGAACAGCTTGCATAGCTGTGTTGGCCTTAGGCAGCTTGGTACTACAGTTAGTTATTAGTAGTAGTAGTTTGGTTTCATATCTACTTATCTGGCTTAAACAATGCCTAATTGAATTTAATGTACTCACAAACTCTCTTTCTGGAAAAGCTGTTATATGCAATAGTTGTTTCAAAAGTAATCCCAGAGAGAGGTCTGATTGCCTGTCTTTTGTGTCAGCTGTGGTTTCATATTTGTTCACAAATGCCATCTCAACAGTTCTTACTTATGTAAGCCATCTATTATATTTTTATTATTACAAAATGCAAGTCTTCTCTTCCTATACAATTTTTGGTCACATGTGGAAAGGGCAGGAATTTCTAAAAGAAGAAGCCACAAAGGAAAATTTGGTAGGGTTGACAATTGATTTCCCATTAAGGAAGAGAACATTTTTTTTTTAGTAAGTCAATGCAAAATTTGGTATAAGGGTTGAATTCTTTATTTTGATAACTTGCAGAAGTTTTTGGTGGGTTTACTGAAGCATTCAGAATTCAGTCTGGGGCTGGGTTTAGTCTAAAGCCCAAATTTGGCCTGTAAAAGTATTTTTGTGCTTATAACTCTACCTTAAAGGGTGACTGGTGTTGACACACAAAAAGCATACAATTCAACTTGGATAATAGGTAGCTTCGAAAATTAACTGGTTTTAAAAGGAATGATGTACATTTATTAAGGCAGTGTTTTCATGTCTCTCTGTTAAGGGTTGTTACATCGCTGAATAATATTTAGGTTACCGATTCTGATTTTTTTTTTTTTTCAGAAAATTAAAAAGCATAGAGATTACTTAATCTAGTGGCAAGAATCTGTAACATTTAGCAAACTCTACAGATGACTAGTTGTCATCAAGAATGTGAGGTTTGACTAGTAAGAAGGGAGTAAGAATTGGTTGAAGTTTTCAAATGAATAGATTGGAGCAAATGTTTCTATGCAAAAGGCCTTGTACCTTGACGGAGGAAAATAAAAAGAATGAGTCAGAGGTGATTTTAAATAAACTGGTAATTTTAAGAAATGAGGTTATTTTGATTGAGGAAAATTTTATACGCGGGGAGAATTTTTCTGAGGGGGCACCATCTGAGGAGGGAATTAGCTGACACAATAAATACTTGAGTAGCTAAAATAAACTTTCATTGAAAACCTAATTCGAAACTTGATTTTTCATTAGGTTTGCCCAACTTGTTAAAAACTGAAACATTTTCTCAGAAGCAAGGCCATATTGAGAGGTGGTTTAACCCCTCTCGAATTTTTGTCAGACTCGTAAAAACGGAAACAGATACTGTCTTGCTTAGAAGTCAATCAATCAATGCAATCAATTTTATTTGCCCCTCGATCAGTGGTGTAATTTTGTCAAAATCCTGGGGGGCGGTGGCAAAGTTGGAGCCAATTTTCCCAAATCAAATGAAAATGACAGTGAAAACTGAGAATTGATCCATATATTACCGTAAAGACAAAAATACACTAAAGAAAACTGCCTGTTTCTCTGGATACTTGTATTTTGCAGGCTTATCTTAGTGACAAGATTTTTTGCAGAAACTAAATTTCAGCTGGGCAGGCAAACTGAGGTCTAGGGTGGGGGGGGGGGCAAAATTGGGTGCAGAGGGACCAGTTGCCACTCCTGTCCCTTAGCAAATTAGGCCCCTGCCTTTGATCTGTTAAGAAATGGCTTGCAGATTTTGGTAATTTGCAGTACTTCTAAGCACCACAATTACTTTTTGAGCCTTGACTAAGTCCTGGTCTGTATTTTCTTCTTTCGTGACAGAAGCAATTGTACTCCTTATGAAATCGCGGCTCGTTCTATGCATGAAGGGATTAGAAAATTCATAAAGATAGGGCTTTCCTTTTATCTTTTGGCCCAGACTGACCTTCAAAATAGTTGAATTTTTTTTTATTTTGAAGAAACTCCTACCACGGTTTTGGCATTATCTAGACAGGATAATTTCAATGACAAGGACAGCTAAGAAGTATAAATTTATTTCCAGTATATAGTAATAAAATACATATGTATAAATGCATTTGTTTTCAACATTTGAGACTTTTTAGTGTATGCAGTAAATAAACATTAATTCCAAATTACATTATCTTTGAAGCCATGTATGTAGTTTAATTTACCTGTCAACTCGTTTAGAAATGGCTCTCGGATTGCCATATTATGAGGTCTTCTTCCGTCCTGAATTTAGGGTAGTAAAGCTTCCATATATAATTTTGATCTAGCCCCTATGCTACCATTGCTGAAACACAAAACTTGAATACAAGAAGTTGTCAAACCGCAAACAAATACCTTTTTTCATTTGCCTGCCTCCATGGTAGGCCTACCCAATTTCTGTAGCTAAGTTTGGTACTTGTGCACTGTCTGGTACCAACCGCTATAACTGTATCAAGGAATTCAGACTCGAAACCTGACAAACAGGTATTTGCAATAGAGAAATGGAATGCAAAGCGTTGTTTCCATTGCATTTAAAATATTTAAACTGTTGTTTTTTGGGGTTTAGGGGGGGAAAGGTACCTTGGTTAGGTTGCGTATTTAATATATGCTATGTTCTACCACCCCCACCACATGATGATATCACCACATGATGATATGGAATCAGGTTTTCATTTATAGGACTACAATCATATTGACAGTATGGTCTGCCTATCTCCTCTGGAGGGTGTAACAGCACATAAGGCTGATTAAGAAAGACTTTACTACAGCTTTTTGTGAAGCATCCCATTATGAAGCACAACTCATTTTAAAAACCAGTCTTATAGTTTGACCCTGTGAACTTAAACAAGTTACTTAAAATGTATGGTTTCTAAAAGAATGAAAACAAATCTGATATGAACTAAGAAAAAGGGCTTATATTTATTAAAAATATAGATAATACCTAGAGCAGAATCTTGAAAAATGGATCTGCAACACAAAAAAATGCACGCGCAAAAAAAGAAAAAAATGCACCAGAAAGTTGGATTATCAAAACTGAGAGCACAATTTTGCATTCAACCAGTTCAAAAAATTCAATTTTAATAGATTACCTATCCATTAGAAATCTGAAGAAAGTCTTGTAACAAAACTAAAAAAAAGTAGCACTATGAAAAAATTTAAAAAACGAGAAAACTATAAATTTTTGCCATAAAACGATTTTACCTAATTATGACATACAATACATTTGACATGCACATCAGATTTACTAATACAAATTACAACAGTTTTTCATGAAGCATACCTTTATTAAGCTGTTATTCAACTAACACAAATGATGAAAATAGGCTAATTGTTCAACACTCGTAAACCGAAATAAATCATTTTAAAATGTTGTTCCATAATATAAAAAGTTCTTACGATCGCAAAAAAGTAGCTTGCACAGGTCGTAAAAGCACAAATAAAAAGAAGTGTACAAACTTGAACAATTTGTCTGTATTACAAAAAAAGACAATAACCCCAAAAAATAAATGCAGAAGAAAGATGAAACTAAGTTAATACTCAGTCTAGCATCCATCCATCAAAATTTAGTTTTAATAAATCGATGATCAAATCAGAATCCAAAGAAATATTGAAATTTTCCTTGAAATGTCATGGAAAAAAGGTTAAAACATCATGAATTCCGTCACGAATTAACTACAGAGACTTATTTTGTAAGCTTCTAATGCTAAGTACAAATTGCAAGGCTTATTCATAGATTTTTGTCTAATTTAAACTTGAATCAAATAGTTTGTGGTAACGAACTGTAAGTAATGAGCGATACTGCTTAATTTTTACCAAAACTAAAGATTCAGAATTCTTGTGTCAATAGTTATATTAAAAGAATCTGCTTATTATGCTGATAGTTAGTGTTACCCATCAAAAGCTACGAGCCTCAGAAAATTTGCCTGATTTCTAAAAAAGGGGGAGAAACACCCCAGAAAAGTCAAGAGATCTTAATGAAAATCATAACACGTTCTGCGTATCCGAGAACCCTGTCGTAGTAGTTCCAAGCTCCCTTCTGCAAAAATGTGAAATTGTGTATTTTTTTTGCAAGAAGAAAAATCACGGATACGTGTTTATTTGTTGTTATTTTTTGTTTGTTTTCCCAAGGGGTTATTGTATCAAACCAATAGACCTATATTATTGGAAAATGACTTATTCCGATGAAAATTAAAAGTTCTAGTGCCCTTTTAAAGTGACCAAAAAGATTGGAGTGCAATTAGCCCTCCCCCTGACATTCACCGCCCCTTTTTCCCTAAGTTGTTTGATCAAAATTGTGAGATATAATGCCCTAACCATGGAGAGAATATGGCGCCCATAGCCCCCGGGGATGCATCTTTAAGTTATAAAATTTGCCCATTGTTTATGTATAGTATTTTTTATTGTGAAGTTGGCATAAATTTTTCGGGTGAGGGAGGAGTGGTGAATTTTCTGCTCAGGGATTTTCCACAGGGAAAATTTTACATGAGAGAATTTTCCGAGGGGGGGGGTGAAATTTTATACTGGGGAAATTAGCCAAAATTCTTATGCAAAATTCTTTTTATTGTCTCACTTTCCCTTTGTCGAGTAAATTTTAAGGATGGAGATGTGGTAAAATTTTTCACCAGGATTGAATTGTCTAGAGGATCTATCTGTGGGAGGGGGGGAATTTTTCCATGGAGGTGGAGCCGGATTTCTTGGCACTATATCAAAAACCACCAGAAATTTATATAAAAATTATTTTTTAACTGAAAGTAAGCAGCAACAATAAAGCTTAAAAGGAACAGAAATTATTACGTATATACAGGGGGTTTCCTTCTCGTCAAAATCTCGCTCTTTACGCTAAAGTTAATAATGACTCATGAAAACACAAGGGTCATTTAATTAGAAATTTTAATTATAAAGTTAATAACGACTCATGAAACACAAGGGTCATTTAATTAGAACAATAAAAATATTTTTATAAAGTGCTAAAAAAAAATTTAGGGTGAAGAACGATGTGTTGAGGAGGGGGCGACCCCCTTCGTGTACGTTGAATTTCTGTCCGTTGTAAGTTTTAACGTTGCTCCTTAATTTCGCTTGAAAAAAACTTCAGTTAAAAACGATAGATAAATGTTCAAATAGGGATAAATCCTTTTAATAGATTGAGCGTTTCTGCTGATGAGAGTCACTGTAAATGTGACAGAAATATCCAGTATTTTTAGTTTATTATTACTGTCTATTAAAACGATTTATCCCTATTTGAACTTTTATTTATCGTCAAGGAAAGTCAGTAATCGCAATTTTCTAATTGGTTTTGTTGTTATTTTATTTTTTAATTTAATTCACATAGTATTAATTATTCGTCTGTCGTGAGTGTTAATACTGTTCAAATTCTTTTTATAAAAACGGCTCTCGTATTTCCATATTTCTCGTTAATCTTGCGTCAACTATATATGGCAATATTGCTTCAAAATAAAACTTTTGTAATTTTGGTAGCATTTTTTTCTGTCAGAATTCTTTGTCACGATTGATTTTCTCAATAAACGGATTGCCTTTGCCGAAAAAAATAACAAAATAGCCAGAATCTATGTTACAACACTCTTAATTGCATTTGTATTTGGTAGAAATAATTGTGTGACCTTTTAAGCTGTAATGTGCCATTATTTTTGTTTTCAAGACAAATATTTTTTTGGGATAGCCTCCATTCTTCTATATTTAAATTTTTTGGCACTGAAAGGACATTTCACTTCCAAAACTGCCGTATCACCTGACAAAAAAGTGGCTATTCCATCAGGATTGGCTGCAAAATATCCGTATTTAATATGAACAAAAAGTTCTGAAGGATGCACTTTGCAGTCCATCTTTTTCTCAAAAGCCGATATAGCTGTTTGTTCGTACATTTGCCCATGTTCCATTGCTTTAGTCTGACGGTTTTTGGGATAAAGCAGTTGGCGCACTAACGGTGCAACAGTCTTTGTCCGTCTTTTACAAATTATTCAGCTACTGACGCAGTTGTCCTATTTTTTCTGTATTCTAGCCATCTGTTGTCAATACAATTTATCTGAAGTTGTGTTGCTTCTTCTATTTCATGAATTTCTAAGTCAGTACACTGAACACGGTTCAGAAAATCACTTTTTGCATCTTCAAGAGAATCAAGATCTAAATCTGGAACACATGCATTCGGGCCGTAGTTTTTGTCGGGTTTCGAAACTCTTCGTAAATGGTTCTCCAAACAGACGTCTTTTAGCTTTCCATGTCTGCTTATTTATGGCCCTTCTGGCCCGCTGCTCAGCAAGTCGCTTCAACAAACGACTTGGTGTAGCTCCTAAACTTCTGCGAAAAAAATGCAAACGGGCAGAATGTCCCTTAGAATATTTTATGTCCGCAGCGGTAACACGCGTTGTGTATCGGGCTCTTTTTGTCACCATTATGTTTTTTCTCCCGATTAGCTTAGCAACTATGCTCATAAAATACTCTGCAAGGTTGCAAGTACTGTTTCCGATGAGAAATCGAGCTCTTCTAGTTAAAGTGTCAAAGGCTGAATACACATGACTGAGGAAAATATTGCTTGGGGTACCTTCTTCGCTGAATTCAACAATTTTTCCTGTAATTTTGCAGCATTCTGGGGACTGTCTATGATCACCGCGAAAGAAATGCAATGGTATCGCTTTCAACTCATTTACAAGGTCTTTGACCCCTTTCCCTTCTTTGGTTGTGCGTGCAATTGCGTTTCTTGCAAAGTCGCACATTTTCTTTATTTTTAAACCACTAAGAAGCCTGCATTCGGGGTTTTCTTTTTGCTTCGTGTAAAGCCTCTTTTTTAGGCACTTACATGCATGGTTGGCACCCTCAAATTTTTCGATATATCTACCGTACGGTACTTTGGATGTAAGCTCTGTATGGAATAATAGTTCAGAAACAAATTAGGTAAAGCATAGGGGTGGTAAAGCATAGAATATATTAAATACGTAACCTATGTTTATACAGCATCCAGGCATTACCCGATAAAATGCCTATCTGTTCTCGCAATACAATTCTCTTACTCACCGCTTTCTAAATAAGTACCGTTAAATTATTCTGAGCCTCTACAGTTCTTTGTTGTTTTTTTTTGGGGGGGGGGGGGTTAATGTAACCATCTTTGGGGTCAGGCTGGGAAACCATATTATTTTTCTATAAAATTAAAAGTTCGTACTTACATATGTTTGATTACAAGATCTTCGTAGCTTTTCAGAAAATAAGGCACATTGACTATCCAACGAGCAGTCTTCAAGATTTCAGAAGTTAAATTACGGCCAGCTGTAATTGTTTTTAGTCTCGGTGGTTCTGTAATGGTTTCCTCTTGCATAGATGCTTCCTCCAAGTCAAGCAAATACTTTGGAAGTCTTGGTCTTCCACGTTTCACGTATATCTTTTTTTAACTTTTCCCTGTTCTTTTGAACGTTAATTAAATTAATTCCTTTTTTTATTGCGCTTTTTTCCCATAACTCAAAAAGTTTTTCAATCTCTTTAATAGAACTTGCTCAATCCTTGATATACCCGTATTTCGATTGGTTTTGAACAACAGCATACAGCGGATACGGCATGTTTATCCAAGTTTATTGGCATCATGCACAGGACACGGCGCCTGTTAATTGAAACACTGGCCCAAAAATTAAACAACCCTTGTTCAACCTGAGGGCTCCGTAACTCCAAATCGATTGCAGCGAAAAAAAAACACAAGAATAAAAAAGCCTTTAATTGAGTTAAATCAACATAAACTGTCTGAACAAATAGTTTGGGTTCAAAATATTTACAAGCTAGTATGAATTTTATTAAAGTTGTTAATATCGTTTTCTTGAACAAAGCCAAAAGAGTTTTTGTATAATAATGTATTTAAAAAATAGAGGGAGCATAAGAAAAAAAAGGTGAACCTGACCAAAGGATAGCCATTAGTCTCCCAAATCAGGTGAACCACAATTTAAGTTCTCTAATATATCTGTTTCTTTAAACAAACACAATTTCTTTAACATTGAAGAGATAGCCAAGCGACATGGACTGCTTTCGCCCCTTAAAGACAGACACAAGAAAGAAAAATATAGCATTTTGTTCTCCAGTCTTTCCAATCAGGTCTATACCCTGCATTCAGTATAAGCCAGGTTAGTTTATTTTATAATTGATTCTGATCGTGGTCAGGCAATGGAAGCCATTTTGTTTCAAAGAGTATGGGTAAAATTCTACTTTAGCTACTTTTAGCTATCTTAGGAAGGGTTAGCCTAGGTTAGGAAAATGAAACTTCCAGGGATGGGTCTACAGGCTAAAGTTTGTCCAGGGAAGGTATTTTGAAGTGCACATCTCCACTCCTTCTCCCTCTAGAGGGTCCTGACCTTTGATGACCTTTAAAAATCCGTGTGGTATAAAACTGAAACCTTGTAAAATAAATCTTATGCTTAAATGAAGAACAACAAAATTGTCTACAGCTTCACAACTTTGCTCGATACCAATTTATAAAGTTTTAAAGATATGCAAATACATTTCCTAAATTTTGAAAAAAAAAACAGTTATCGCTTGAAATTCTACTCAAACAACAAGAATTGCATTTTTCAGAACTAAAGCCAGAGAAAAAGAAACTGATAACTGAAAATTAAGGTAAAATGTTGTTTTATCAAAATTTCAATAGGTATAGACTTGTCATGTAGGCAAATTTCAGAACCCCCTAGAGAGAGAACAAGTGGAGGTAGGTATTTCAAAATACCTTCCCAGGATAGGCTATACATTAGCCTGTAGACCCATCCATGAAAGTTTCATTTTCCTAACCTAACCTCTTTCCAAGATAGCCAAAATTAGCTAAAGTAGAATTTTACCAAAAAGCTTTGTGTTATGAAACTGCAAGGGCAGACCCGGGTTTTTTTTTTTTTGGGGGGGGGGGGGTAGGTTGATCTGATAAACTTGTAAATTACACTACTTTAGACTACATTAGGGGGGGGGAGTGCACCCCCCTTTGCCCCTCCCCTGGATCCACCACTGTGAAAGTGAAAGCTTGCAAGACAGATCTTCTGCTTAAATTAAGTACAAGAAAGCTGTTTTAGCTTCACAACTTAGCTCAATCCCAATTTATGAGGTTTCAAAGATCTACAAACATATTTCCTAAATTTAAAAAAGAACCCATTGATATGGCTTAAAATTCTACTCAAAGCAGGAATTGCGTTTTCAGAACTATAGTCAGAGAAAAATTTTCAGTAGTTTTTGTCAAAATTTCAATAGGTATTGACCTGTCCATGGAAGCTTAGCAATCAAAATTTTGTTCTCCTAACTTAACCCCTTTCCAAGATGTCAAAAAGTAGCTAGACTAGAACTTTACCAGAGTATGGTTTTCATTGGCTTTCAGGGACAAGTCTAAATTGAAATAAGCTATAGGATGTTGAATATAGGGGTAGACTACTTGTCACTGCTATTGCAATTACATCCAAGCCCCCTCTCCTTCTTTCCCTGGATAAGGTATGATAAGGATGAAATTCAATATTAAGATATACTGTTAGATTTTTCATTTTAAGATATACTGTCATTTCCTTTTCAAATGTAATAGGTGTAATTGCTGATGTTGGAATTGCATGCCAGCCCTCACCCACCCTAATAAATATCACATATCAGCCTAGCTGGTAAATTTGGAGTTTTTTTCCATTTTTAAACAGGAACAAGATGAATATGCATATCTACCGTAGAGGTAGCCCTCCCCAGAAAGAAATATTTGAAAAAAATAATTTTTACAACACACATTCTAGGTGTTTTCATTTTAAATTTATGCATGTTAATATTATTTAGCCAGGAAGAAAATGAACACAATGCTTGATGTCTTTTTTTCCTTCCAAATTCATTAACTGCTTCTAGGGCTAGTTGCATTTTGAGCTGTTAAAGGGGCTCAAAATAACCAATATCAAGTTTAAAAATGTAGTTCTAATAAAAAACTGTAGTGAGAAAAATTGCCATCTGTAGCTGACTCAGGAATAGTAACTATTATTTCCTTAGTCTCACTTTAAAAACAATATTTTGAAAACAAATTTGAGGAACTTAAAAAAAAGTCTTAAACCCCTTGAAAATAACATCACAGCAAAACTGACAATGACAACCATATACAACACAACACTCAACATTTTATTTTAATTCACTTTAAAATCCCTCTTAACATTCTCTGTAAGTTCCAGTTTAATGTCCTTATGTGTTCCCTAGATAATATACACCATTGACTTTGATATGAGTGATTTATTGGTGCAGTGTGGAAAAGATGCCATTCTGATAGCCTGGATACATGTAATGTTTTTTGGTTGAGTTCAACATTCTCTGAAAGTTTTAATTTAATACCTGTATTAGTCCCAGAGGTATTGTAATCATTCCCTTTTGATTACATGGAAGCTCATATAGTCATTTGATGTAGTTCAATATTCTTGAAATTTTCAGCTTGCTAACCTTTGTCAATGTGTTCTTAAGATATTCCAGATATGCCTTCTTGATAACCTGGATGTACATAGTTTCTTTTGATTTACTTTGACAATGCCCTCAACATTTTTAGGGGTTCTGTTGGGTCATGTCATCCCTGGAGGCATAGTTGTTGGACCTTTAGACTATTTTGAAAAATGGATATCTCAAAATTTTGGTTACATGTCTTTAGGAGAGGGCAGCTAAAAAGGGCATAAGAGGGAACTGGTTGCTCTTTAATCACTTGACCCTAAAAAAGGGCACTAGAACTTCAAATTCATAATTGAATATGCTGTCTACAAAGCTCTGCAACCACCACTTCTATATGAGGTGGCTCTAGGGAAAAGAAAAACAATACAGTGAAGGCTGAAGGCTCTTTATTATAGGCAGTGCTAGAGCATTGCCTCTGATGTTCAAATCCAACAAACTGCTCAATTAATATATTCTTTAGTTCTGCCATTATAATTCTTTTCTTCATAATAAAGGGTACATATTCTGAGCAGCAAACTTTGCCAACAAATGGAAAATCATAAGTAAAAAGAAGAAGTTAGTGAAATATTACAGGTTGCCAATTGGTCTGGTTAGGTTATATTCTCTATTTTAATTTGTCTGTTTATTAAGTTACTGGCGTACACTGGACTCGTCCATATCGCTAGCAAGTGCGATTTTAAGGTAATTAACTGGTTGGAAAATCCAACCTTTATTATAAAGAAAAGAATTCAAGTGACAGAATTAAAGATTTGGGTATTGTTAATTCTGGTCAGTTAGATCATAATAAATCAATATCAGTTGAATATATGACTTAGAAATGATCAATTTGTAATCAAATGGTGCATTTTGAACCAGTTAGCTTAACCTATTTCACCCTGCAAAAAGAGGGAATTATGTGTCACAAGGTCTATTTAAGGGTTTAAAATTAGGTTTGCAAGTGAAATGGTTATTGTACTTGTAAAGGTATCAAGGAGTGTGTTTATTTTGTCCCTGGGTAAGTGATGGAAGGATATTCACATTTTCTGCCTAGTATAAACTGCAAAGGCAGCAAAGTACAGTGAAAAATAAGGATTTTTTTCATATTGGCTTTATTTGGCATTCTAAACCTATAGTCATTGCAAACACAGATAATATTTAAATTGTTATATTTAGCTAGGACTATCCCAGCAGGACTGGGATATATTTGTGTTTAAGGATTATATTTTTGTCTTTTCTATCTAATGTTTGTCAACAATCAGTTTCAACAGTCAAAGCAGTAAAGTTGAGTTTTATCTGGGGTAAGGACTTGATCATTCCTTTTGGTAAGATTTCTTGGAGCCTCTAATCTCCTTATATTTCACTGGTCTTTGCTGTCTGCATGCTTTGCTGTCTTTGCATGCAGTAGTAGCAGTAGCAGTAGACTTACTAGTTGTAGTGTTAGATTTAGTAGCTGTAGTTGTAGTAGTAGCAGTAATAATAATAGCAGTAGTACTTGTGGGGATAGAAGCAGAAGTATTATGACGCAAATTTTGTCTTTAGGTTTATTCAACATCCCCCACAACAAGCCCTGTAAGTTTCAATTTCACACACAAAACTGTTCCTAAGATATTGCTGATATGCCCTTTTAACAACTTGCATACAGATATCATGTCATTCAGTTTACCTACCCCCCTAAAATTCTCTGACAATTTCACATTAATATGATTAGATGTTGTTGTAATAGCAGTCACAGCAGTAGTATTAGAACTCATCTAGCCATTGCTATGACATTATCAATGTCTTTTTGATAACCTTTATTTTCATATACTTCTTGAAGTTTTCCTCTTAATGCCCTTAGCCTTAGAAGTAGTAGTTGGAGCAATAGTAATAGTAGCAGTAGAACTAGTAGTTGGGGATGGGGGGCCTGTTGCTCTCTGTCGCTTTTTGGCTCTTAAATGGGAACTAGAATTCATAATAAGAGCACTATAGAAACACCCCAAAAGGTCAAAGATTATTAATGAAAAGCTCGCCATCAGATTCAGCATATCACAGAACCCTAAAGATTTCAACCTCCCATCTGCAAAAATGTAGAATTTTGTATTTTTTGTCAGAAGAAAAGTTATTGATGCATGTTATTTATTCCTTTTTATTTATTTTTTTCACCAGGGTGATGGTATAATAATAATAATTTATTTATAACCCACATCATAACAAGTTATGGCACTTGTGGAGTAATACAAGGAAAAAAAAAATGAAATACACTGCAAATAAAATACACTACAAAAAAAAACACTACAATGAGATTAACCGAACAGACGGACCAACGGATGATGAGGCGATAAGCGATAAAAAGCTGATTCCGACAACCTTTCATGCAGCACAGCCAACTTTGCAGTTATATCAGGGACATCAAACTTACGAATTATCTTACCATTACTATGCCAGGGGGGAGATAAAGTAAAAATTTACAATATCTGAAATAAAGAGTCCAGATCTGCTTAACATCAGTTTTCTTTAGAATGGGATAAAGGACAGAATGATCACAGAATGTAGCATATAGCCTCCCCAGTGCACGTCTATTGTATCCCCAATTGGCAACAATCTTAGAATAGCCCATTTGAATTTTCTTTTGAACATCACGAACAGTGCACTGACATAGGCTAGAAATTGAATTAGTAACAGTAATACCCAACCACCGAAAGGCGGAAATAGAGGGTATAGAAAAACCGCGAAAAACTAAGGGCGCATTAGATGAAGTCGGACCATTAAAACCTAGAAATTCACATTTCTCAACATTAAGAGAAAGACCAATTTTAGAAAATAGACGTGAAACTTTTCAGACCATAAACGAGAGACCTTGCTTATTTTTACACAAAAGTAGAAGATCATCCGCATAGGCAAGATAAGAAACATCTGAGAGTCCAATAAAATAGTTTGATCTAATTTTATCTAAAATAACAGAAATAAACATTGTGAATTTACTAGCTGATAAAACCCCTCCTGTTTGACATCCCGACATAAACGGACAAACGGAGGTCCACATTTATTATTTCGGAGGAAAGAATTCTCATACCAAAAACGAAGAAGAAAAATTACTGAAAGATTTACACCATTATTAAAGAAGGAAAAAAAGCTTGACTGTGGACTACACTATCAAAAGCTTTAGAAAGGTCCAAAGTACATATGTAAAGTGGCGACCCCTCAGCCAGGCTAGGGCAGAAGCAAGAATGCGGTGTGCATTTTGACAGCCAATACCAGATTGAAACCCGAATTGATTCGATCCGAAATTTATATTTTCATTTAAATGAGGAATTAAAATATATTCAAGGAGTTTACTCAAGTTACACATAGTGGCTATAGGGCGATAAGATGAACAATGAGAAGGGAGTTTTCCCCGCTTTAAAATTGAGGTGACATTTCCACAGAGAAAGCTATCCGGAACCAGTGAAGATGTTAAACACATTTGGAAGAACAACTGAAAATGAAATAAAAGAACAACACACTTTGGATTGATATTATTTATACTAATACCATCAATATCATTAGATGAAGATTTCAGTTGCTTAATTGCATTTTCAACAGCAGTTATTGATATTGTAATAATATGGCCTTGATGAAGCGAAGGCGGAAGAATTTTAGAAAGCAACCGAGAATAATGTGACTGCACGAAAAAATTAATTTGGGAAAAAATTCCCAAATAGTAAACATACCAATCTGAACTCGAAATCGAATCACTATTATAAAGATCACTTTTATCCAGCTTCTCAGAATTGATCAATCTAGACCAATCCTTTTTAGAAGCTGGAAATTCCATAGCCTTATAACGAATGGATTTAAGGTACTTTTTATGATCATTCTTTGTTTCTGCTTTATACCCGCAACAGACCCCGTCGTAGGTCTACCACAATCAACCCAAATTCGAAGCCAAAGTTTTGCCGTATTTTTATAATTCTTTAATTCAGGATCGGCAGCCCATATTGATTTCCGTGTTTTATACTAATACGCTCTTCGGGGACCGCAATTTTTTCAGCTTCTTTCATACATCTAATTATATCATCATAATATCTATCAAGATCACACTTACTACCCTTTACTTGCAATTGGAGTAGATGGTAAGGCACACGAATACAACTAAGCAATGTAGGTACAGACAATACATATAAGGCAATATCGGCTCTTTCCCAATTACTACTTTTAAACCATTTAGAATTCCCAATAGGGGAAACATTGCAAAGCTTACGTTTCAGTTTAGCAGTAAATGAAAGCGAGAGATGGTCTAAGTCATGAGTCCCAATATCAACATGAATAATCGAGCATTCTAGCTGTGACGAACTGAGTATATGATCAATATTAGAAACACTTCAAGATTGGTGGATGTAGGAGTATGGTAAATCTTTCTTCAGAATCACGTAAGGGGGCATGGACAGGCACGTTCGCAGGAATTTGTTTTGGGGGGGGGGGGCCAAATCCTTCAAACCCATTATTCTGTGAGCAAAATCAGAAAATTATGGGAAAATGAAAAAAATCGTGAGATTTCGGGGGGGCCGGGCCCCCCCCCCCCCCCCGCGTACGTCCCTGGGCATGGACTCCAATATTTCTCGGGATCGATAACTTTGTTCATCCAAATCCGTATTAAAGTCACCAAGAACTATACTACTACTACTAACAACTCACCGCAGCATCAAGCCGCCTGAGGCCAACACAGCTACGCACGCTCCTCCTCCACCCCAATCTATTCAAAGCCTCGCTTTTTACACCCGCCCACGAAGTTCCCATTTCCTTTAAATCTTTCTTTATGACGTCCTCCCACTCCAGACGGGGACGACCTGGTTTCCGTTTAGCCCTAGATGGTTGGCCGAAAAGAACAATCTTCGGCAATTTGTCATCCTTCATCCGCACAACGTGCCCTAACCACCTCAACCTTTCTTTCATTATAGCCCTAGAGAGCGGTATTGAACCACATTTTTCGTATAGCCTATTGTTTGAAATACGGTCAGTCAACCGGGTACCCAGAACAATCCTTAAGCTATTTCTCTGGAAAACATCTAGCAAATCTTCATTCGCTTTTTGGAGTGCCCATGCTTCAGAGCCATATTTGACCACTGTCATCACTGTAGCTTCTAATATTTTAATCTTGGTTTGCAGACTTATCTTCCTATTCTTCCAGACTTTTTTCTTCCTGAGCCTTGGCTATTCTATTTTTAACATCTTCACTGCTCCCACCATCTTTACTAATAATACTACCAAGGTAAGTGAAGCTGCCCACCTGATCAATCTTTTCATTACCCAACGTCACCTTTTCATCTTCACTTATTCCTAGCCTTAGTGACTTAGTCTTCCTAACATTAATTTTCAAACCAATTCTAGCACCCTGAACTCGCAAAACCTCTAAAACTTCATTCATTTTGCTCACACTTTCATCTAGGATGCTTAAATCATCAGCATAATCCAAGTCCAGGAGACTTTTTCCTCCCCATTTGATTCCGTGGTCTCCCATTGCCTTTCCTGTGCTCCTTAAAACAAAGTCCATCAAAATAATCCATATAAAGGGGGATAGAACACAACCCTGCTTAACTCCTGATTTAATACAAAACCAGCTGCTAACCTCATTTCCTACCTTAACCGCAGCAGTGTTATTCTCGTACATAGCCCTAATCGCTTTAATGTATTTGTCTGGTATACCATACAAGGATAAAACCTTTACCAAGAACTATAAAATCAAGTTTATTTTCCTTGACATGATTCATCACAGAATTTAAAGACTTGCAGGCAATAGCAAATCTATTTATTGAATCCAGAGGGCGACCACACGTGGGAACTGCATCAGAGGTAAAAAATGGTTCCTCCCCATTTGATTCCGTGGTCTCCCATTGCCTTTCCTGTGCTCCTTAAAACAAAGTCCATCAAAATAATCCATATAAAGGGGGATAGAACACAACCCTGCTTAACTCCTGATTTAATACAAAACCAGCTGCTAACCTCATTTCCTACCTTAACCGCAGCAGTGTTATTCTCGTACATAGCCCTAATCGCTTTAATGTATTTGTCTGGTATACCATACAAGGATAAAACCTTTACCAAGAACTATAAAATCAAGTTTATTTTCCTTGACATGATTCATCACAGAATTTAAAGACTTGCAGGCAATAGCAAATCTATTTATTGAATCCAGAGGGCGACCACGCGTGGGAACTGCACCAGAGGTAAAAACCGAATGAATAGAGCTTTGATGAATTTCTGCAAGAGGCAGTTAACGAGGTTTCTTGCAGGCAGATAACGTCAAAATTCTCATACAGATCGTCAATATAAGCATCTTTATTTTTTGTGACATTGATATTGTGCGATATGATTGAAATTTGTAGAAGTCATTTAGAGGCTTGTTGACTTGCAAGACCACGGAGAACGGAGCATGACATGCTAAAGGACTCGTGTTCACCATTGCAATTGGCACATTTGGTGAGACATTGCAAGGATTTTCTTTTGCACTAATATGAGGGCCGGCACAACGAGCACATTTGGGCACAGGACTGGGACAAGAAGACTGGAAGTGGTGGGGTGATCGGCACTTAAAACAACACTTTGGAATTTCCCTAAACTCGCTTAGTCTAAAGAATTCATAACCAATTCTTAAACCGTCTTTGAAATAAGCAGCTTTAGCAAAAGAATCCTCAAAATCAAGCTTAACGGTTTTCGAAGAGCCCAGCCTTTTGGCAGCAACAATACCGCTACAATTTGTGAAAGACTGAATCGCATAATCCTCTGGAACACCTTTTATAAGGGCCGAATATTTCTTAGAAATTTCTTTGGTTGACGTACCGGCGAGAATGACAGGAACAGATGCACGGAAGTCTTCAGCAGCGGATTTATCAATATTTACATACCACTTATCGTGAACAGGGCGAATGCTGGAAACAAGTTCATGGCCACTGATTTTATCAATAGCATCTTTCCTTTTAATAGGATCCGATAAATGAGACGGCACTTGAGAGACAACAATAGTGGTTGACTGGCAATTAGAGCCTACAGGTTCTGGTAACTGAGGGTAATTGAGGCTATAATTGTCCAACTTTGCTGACACAATTTGAACAAGCTGATGAACTTTGAAACTTTAGAGGCTAATTGTGAATAGGCCACAGCCGGCAACGCTGGAACTTCAGTTGGAAGTTTAATCACATAAGTTGTCATATTGATGCTAGCTTCGTCACACTTCTTCAAAAGATCGAGAATGTCCTCAATATTACTGGTTGCAGACTTTGCACCACTGCGGCGAGGGGGAATTTCATCAGTCGCAAGTTTCGACCATAGATCAGTCTTAGCTTCAACTATTTTTGATGAAGCAAAATAATCCACTCCATGTTCAATAATTTCCTTCTCAGAAATCGAATTCAGCCAATTACTTTGGACGAAATTTAACACATGCGAATAGATAAGTTCAAAGTCATTCAGATCCTCTGATTGTTCGCTAATACTTGGCGTCTTTTCAACCACCACAATTTTAAACCAATCAATTTATAAGTATAGGTCACTGTTATAGATAGATAGATCGTGTATTTCAAAAGCCCAAGAGCCATATACGCGCAAAAATTATGAAAAATCACAACAGAGCAAATTACCAAACACACATTAACGTGATACTTAGCGAAAAATACCTTCTGGTAAATTATCGAGAAAATAACTTTAAATCCATATAATTAATAATAATTAATTGTAAAAACATTTCCTTCTTTCTAATCCCTTCTCTATGTACGCACCAATACGAAATGTTGTGGTTGTTATATGTCATTACAATCCCAAACCAATTATAGGTAAATAATAAGGTTACTGAATTAATTATGAAGCATAGGTCAGGATTAAAAGTCTCTATGAACCCAAGCCAATTGTTGCGAAATAGCAAGGTCACTGAATTAATTATGAAGCATAGGTCGGGACTAAAAGTCTCTATTATTCCAAGCAATGTGAAATTAATTCACTTGATAAGAAACTCACTGATTTAGTAATGCTCATAAAGTATCGAATTTTAGCTGTTCTCGCATTGAACTCTGAAACAAGACTGATCATTGGTATCAAACCAATGGCCCAAGTATGTTGAGAAAGGGCTCGTTCGAACGAAAATAAAAGTTCTGGTGGCTTTTTAAAGTGACCCAAGATATTAGAGGGCAACAGCCCCACTGTCCATGTGTTTTTTTTTTCTGAGTTCACCCAATCCGAATTTGGAGATATTTGTTTTGTTCATCATATGTGAAAGATCAAATAACTTTGCCTCTGGAGATAACAGGACCCCCACAACCTGGGGAAAGAGCTTTAAGTTATGAATTTTGCCTATTGTTTATGTATAGTATTTCGTATTTGTAAGTGAACAGGCATTTTTCGGGGGGGGGGGGGATTTTCCATGGATAGGGAAGTTTCTGGGGATGAAGTAACAAGGGGGAATTTTACACAGGAGAATTTATCAGAACTCCTATATGAAATTCGTCGTACTTTCTCTTTGCCAATTAAATTTTTCATTTAGAGGTGTTCCAAGGAAATTGTCATGATCCCCCCACGGTACCTGGGGAAATGGCTATAAATTATGAATTTTGCCTATTGTTAACAACAGACATTTTTAGGGAGAGAATTTTCTGCAGGGGGATTTTCTATGGGCAGGGAAGTTTCTGGAGATGAACTTAAAAGGGGAAATATTGCACAGGAGAAATTCACAGAACTCCTATAGGAACTTCATCCTACTTTCTATTTGCTGATTCAATCTAACATCTAGAGATGTTCTGGGGAAATTGTCTGCTGGAAATTTTCAGAGAGGTTAAAATTGTTGGGGGGATTTTTTCATAGGAGGGAGGGATTACCCACAGGAGAAATTTTCTGCAGAGAAATTTTTTGTGTTAGAACTTTCTGTGGGAGGTATTCTTTATGGGAAAATTTTCTGCAGGAGAAATTCTTCATGGGAGAATTTTCTGCATAATAAACTATCCTAGGATGGAATTTCAAGGAAAATTTTCCTATCGAAGGGTTTTTCCAACATGATTTGAAAAAAAAAATAAAAATTAAATGGAAAACTGAAGTCTTCTTTCAAATGAAAGTAGGCTAAGAAAATTTTCTAGATAAAATTGTCCACAAGAATATTTTTGGGTGGAATTTTCAGCAGGGATGGATTTGTTGTGGGGGTTTCCCGGCATTATTTGACAGCAATCAAAAATAAAATAAAACAAGTTATTTTTCAACTGAAACTAGGGAAGAATATTGAAACTTAAAACGAAAAGAAATCATACTGTATATGAGGGGAGTTATCCCCTCCTCAGTACCTCACTCTGTATGCTGAAGTTTGATTTTTTGTCCCAATTCTTTAAAAATAACTCCTGAAACACAGGGGCTATTTAATTAGAATACGAAACTTTTTTAAAATACTAGAAAAAACGTATATAAAGGACATTCCTCTCATATATGGAATAATTCTTGTTCGTTTTAAGTTTTAATGCTGAACCAATTCTCAGGGGAAAATATTGACACGTTGCTGAGTTTGAATAACCAAAAGTAGACAGTAGGTAATCTTTCTTTATCCTTAGCCCAAGTAATTTCAAATCTAGATTTCTATGATAATCACTTATGTAATTGAAGTTAAGTTCTCGAGTGTCTACTGACTAACAGATAAGTACCCAATTTGTTGTTAAATTTTGGCAAAGGCAACAGTTAATCTGAATAAAAACTGATAAGAAATATCAAAATCAATATATCGGTTATCAAATATCGAAAGTAAAAATATCAATATATTGTTTAATCAAATTATCACCCAACACTAAGATGAAGTACCCTGGTCTAAAAAACCAAAAAAAAAATAATAATAAAACATTGTGCCAACATTGTTCTTTACTTAGGCGGCACTATTTTGCTGCCTTTGATAGTAAACCAAAGTGTTTGATCATTCCTTTCTAACTGTATACTGGAAAAGTCTCATCTTAACTTTTCTTAGATGCCAAATTTGCAGCAGCTGCAAGTACACTTGTGTTAATTTTCAGAAGTGTTTTTTCTCTCAAACTTCTGGTAAGGGGTTTTAAAAATCACAAGCAGAACATCCAATAGTGTTGCTAGTTTGTAAACCCTTCTCCAGTAAAAAGAAAAAAATAAGAACAATTAAGATTTGGGTAGAAGTCCAAACACAGTTATTATTTTTTTCAACAAGAGGGCCAAATATCAGAAAATGAAAAAAAAAAAAAACCAACAATGTGGAGGCATTGCCCAGAGATAACCTTACACGTTAACAAACATTCACTGACTTCTTTGAAATCTTCATCTATATTCATAAACTGTAAATCCTTCAAGTACTAAATAGTTTTGATGTTCAGAGCTCTGATTTTTTCTCTTTGTGGAATGACTGACTTTCAAATGATTGCAAAATATCTGCTGATAGAATGAAGTACACACATTGTAACAGTTTAACTAGATTAGCTTATGTAATATCAAAGACTTTATAGCCAGGAAGATGTTTTCTTCTTTTAAGAATGTGCCTATGTTTAAGCATTGTGCATTTTTTATAGGTTGGATATAGGCAACAATTGAGTTTTAACTATACTATTATTTGGTAGTGTGTATTTTTTGAAATGTATAAACAGGGTCAAATTTTTGTCATAAAAAGATAAATGCTATAAATATTTTTTAAATGCATTTTATGTATTTCTATATTGTTCACTTTTTTTTATGTAACTGACATTTTGTTTCAACATTTGTGACCAAGTTCATTAAGTTTTTAATTTTATTGTCAAAGAAATCTGCCACTTCTGAAGAATTCCTGTCCATAACTGTGGTTGTTACCTCTTTATTGTTAGTGAACCTTGTTCCCTAAGGAATTTCTTTAAGGACCAAAACAAATGAAAATTACTTTATCTATGGTCTGAACTGTAAGTTGGATGATACAGTAGTTACTGCCAAACAGGCCTGATAAAACTTTGTCTTTGTGAAGCAATGTATGGAATTGCATTGTGCCATAGGACAGTAGGTCATGCTGCTTGTTCTGTGGGGTATGGTGACATTGGTTCAAAGTCAGACAATACACATCGGGATTGATTGCTGGGACATAATCCACCTGTAAAATTTCAGCTTTTCATTATTGCAATAATTTCATCTACACACTACATATGATGATTAATGAGTGCAATCAATGATAGGAAAAATTACCTGATTTCTGTGGAATTCAACTCTATCAACCAAGGTACTCTTCAGAAAATTTTGAGATACTATGGAGCCCCTGACAAAACAGTGTCACAAAGAGTTACATTACATGGAAATACAGAACGCTGTGTTCAGACATAAGTTGGGAATATCAGGTATTTCTGTATCATGTCCAGCATAAAATAGGGCTGTGTTCTTTCTCAGCTCCTTTTGTTCTTGTCATCATCTACATACTACATGAGTGTACAGGGTTTGGCATCCAAATTAGAGAAGCCAACCCTGATTTTGCTGACAATATTGCCTTGATGAAGCTGACTTGCCCTCAAGAGTAACACAGAGAAGAGAAAGAACATGGTAACAACTAATGGGTTAGAAAATAGGAAAAAAGCCCCTTAAAAATATTTCAGACAGGAAAACTTTCTGATGTTTGCCTAGTGGATGCATTCTTGATTGCAAGGGATGAACTGATATCAAGTACTATAGATTTTGACATTGGTGCCTGGGGAGAGGGACGCCCCTCCCCCAATGTTTTCAGCCAGTCAGTTGAAAATTTGAGCCTGTAAAGTACTTATGGAAGTATATGGTGTAAAATCAGTGGAAGAAGATCAGTCTCTTTAAGTAAAGAATAAAAAATGGAGTAATTTTAATACTAATATCACCCAAATCAGTCATTAAAAATGAACTGTCAGTTTGTATTTTCAAGTTATTTTCTTCAACCTTTTATCTTACCTTTCTATGATAACTCAATCCCCAAAAGGCAAAAAAAAAATAATGTTGATACAAATGTAATATAAATACTATAGGATTTTCTACACTCTGCATTCTGTCTATATTTTGCAATATGGGTAGAAAATTCCAAGTGGGTGGGGGGGGCAATTTTCTAAAGGATTGACGTCCACAGAATGAACACACCTAAAACTGTTTTGGCAGTGATGCACATGCAGAATGACTGGTGGCTCTTCGTGGATTTCCTAGATGCAACCAGTGGCACAGGAGTATCTAAGGTAAGGTAAATCCCTTTAAGTCCCCAAAAAACAGTTGGCATGCTCTTTTGGTCTAAAATTGTCTGGGACAGAACATGCAACTTGGCTGTGGTTTCATCTCATGGGCTTATTAAAAAAAAAAAATAACAAGAAACTTTTTTCTGTGTGAATGAGCCCTCTTTCAATGTTCAGGGCCACTGGCTGAATATGATTATCTGAGGAAAAAACACAAATAAAGATGCATCCATGCCTATCCTTCTTTAAGAAGATCTAAAATTTTTGCAGATAGTTGCTTGAAACCTCTGCAATAAGATTCTCTGATATGGTGGATTTCATCATGTAATTTTCATCACAGCCCGTATGCTTTTGCAAATTTTGTTTCTGAAGAGTTCTTCTAGGGAACAGTTTTCTTGGATTAATAACCTCAGGGGGTTTTAGAAGGGCTCTTGGAGTTTGGGTCTTAGAAATTTTAGGAAAGTGCTGAAATTTCAAGGCATAATCCCCTCCCTTCCCCCTCTCCTGCATATTTAACTGTACTTAAAGTACCTCTTATATATTGGTGTCATCATCTTTTTAAGTGTGAGGGGGATAAATTTTCTTCAGAAGTGGCTAAATCGATTAAAAGCAAAGCATATATTATATTTCTGGTCATGTCTACAGTTATATTTTTGGTTTCGCTATTCTTTATTCCAGTTTTTTCTTCTTCTTTTTTAGTGGAGATCCTTTTTGAGTTTTAGTTTATCCTTCAGGTCTGCAGTTATTAGCTACATGAGCACAATGTTACATATTTTGTTGTATATTTGAACGTTGCCATGTTGCTTGTTTGCTCCTCAAGAGTTTCTTGTTGATATTGCTTGCTTGCTTGTTGCAAGTGAGGGATAAATATTTAAATTTATTCCAGATTTACCTGGACAGCAAATGCTGAATGATTACACAGACTATCGAAATTATAGTGAAAAATTAACAATTTTTCTGGTTTCAATGTCATTAAAAAAAAAGCTTTGGAACCCTTTGACTCCTCTCCTCCCTCTGTTTGAGCCTGTGAATCTGTCATAGGGAGAATGATCCTGCTCCCTCCCTTTCTATGTTCTTAGGGAGGATATATTGTCAGACCTTTGAATAGGGGTGGTGAAGGGTCCTAAGACTGGTCCAAAAGAGTGCCCCCTTCTAGAAAAAATTAAACAGCTTGTTTATGAATGTCCTTTCTGTGCTTTTACAACAACCACCACAACACCTGTGTTACTTGTGCATGTGTATAGATTTTGTTAGTTTTCCTAGATTTTAATCAAAATACAGTGTACTTCAAGTATTTATTTTTCCATTCTAGAAAAATGGGAGAAGAAAAACCAGCAGCAGCATTATCTGAAGAAATGTTTCGGAACCCATCCTTATTAGCAGCTTTACAGTCAAAGTTAAATTCAATGGTTGGCCAATCTTCCGATTATGTTCAGGTAGTTACTAAATTAAGTTTTGCACAAATTGTGCAAACATTTTTTATCAAATCCTCATCTAAAGACTATATGCTCCTTTTTTTGCTTGTTGTCTGACAGGCATAGGTACTGGTTGTTTTTGTAATTGTTTCCATTGACCCTATATATGTTGCCTGTTTCTTGCTGTTTCAGTGAATTCGTCATATCCCCCCCCCCCCAAAAAAAAAAAAAAAAAAAAAAAATGATGGTGTTTCTGACAGGTAATCATCTCAGCATTTTGCATATACAACTCAAAGACATATGAACTTATGCCAGCTAAAATTTGTATAATGTTGTGATATATAAGATTAGGCTCATTTCGAAAAATTGTCTTTCATATGCCTAGATGGAATTCAGAGTCAAAATTAGAAAACAAAAAGAAAGGTCAATAAATTGAAAAGAAAGGAAACCAATTTGATAACATGAAGATTAAATGATTTAAACAAAAATTCATGTAAAATTTGGCAAAGAATTCAGGAACATATAATAACATAGAATGAATAACTTCCTTGAATATTAGGTAAAAGTGTTATTTGATATGATTGGTAGTATATAATTAAAAGGCTAATTAAAACACAGAGACGGAGCAAATGAAGGAAACTGTAAGTTCCCTGTATAGATAAGAAAGAAAAAAAAAACTATTGAAATGGTTTTTTTTATCTTGAAGTTGTTTTTTTTTATTTTTTTATCTTGAAGTATGGCAATGATGGGGGACAGGATAGGTGCAGGCTGAGCAACAGCACGGAGTAGGGGGAATCTAAATAGGGAACGACTTTTAAACCATCTGGTGGGTTTATTTCTGCATTTTTGAAAGATGGGACATAACGTTATTCTCCTACCTTTTTATAAGCAGAGTGTGGGACTTAACCTCTTCAAAAACTCTACACAAGGTTTGTCAGGGTGCAAAATTTGCCTGGCTTATTTTAGTAAAGGCACTACACATGTGATATAAATCCTAAAAGAATGAGAAGGGGGGCGCTAAGTCTATCGGGAGATTTGAGGAGGGAAATAGAAGCATATCTTCAAAACCTACTTTACTAACAGCTAGAAAAAGGGGGTCAATAGACACTATTTTTGTCTATTATGAAAATGCATATGTTTGATCTAAATGCCACACCTATGCAATTACTGATGTTTAACGTCGGTTTGAAATTAATGTGACTGGTTTTGTATGTTACACTTTTTTTTTTTTTTTGCTTGCTTCCTTGCTTGTTGACTTGCTTACATAATTTGGTTGTGTTTTTATATTTCTACTTTACTATTTGCAGTTGTTGCCAGAAGTTGTAAAGAGGAGGATAAGAGCATTGAAAAATCTTCAGTTAGAGGCACTTAAAAAAGAGGCCAAATTTTTTGAAGAGGTTCATGAACTGGAAGTAAAATATCATCAAATGTATCTACCCCTGTACGAAAAGGTAACTTTACTCTTGGAACTGCTATTAATTCTTAATTTTACGAGTGGATGTTTATTTACTAATGTGAACCCAGTAAACTCAACTCATGCATAATTTGGCTGCAAAACACTTTATTATGGAGCAGTAAACACCTTACTGATAGGAGGATATGCCATTTAATGCATTACTAATAATTGGGAAAACTCGTTAGAGGAGAGAAGAAGTGCTGGAGGGGGGGGGGGGTCTATGTGGATAATTTTTGGAGGGACATTGTTGAGGATTGTGATATCTGTGTCAGCTAATATTTAAGATAGTAACGACAACGTGAGAGACCATGGTGATGATAATTATTGAAGCCCTTGTCTTCATTGCCATTGCAAGGATCGGCAACGAAGACAATGATTCTCAGTATTGCTGTTTTGTTATTTTCGATGTTGTTATTATCCGTTTTGGCTTTGTCTAAACAACATAACCATCATTATATTTATTGTCGCCATCATTATCATCATTTAAAGGTATTAAACATTCTCTCGTGAAGCTTTCTCTTGTCTCTCAATTTTCTTGTCTCTCAGTACCTCTCATACTGCCTCCAGTACGTCATGTAATATTCCCATCATTTTTGTTGTGTTGACTCGTGTATGGATGAAATTTTATGTAGGCTGAAGTTGCTATTACTTGTCTTGTGACCAAAAAAAATGTCTGAAGTGGAGAAAAGGGGCTCTGATCAATATGTTTATTTCAAGTAGGTATAGAAATAATAGATAGTTTAGAAAGTGTAAGAAGTGTAAATAGATGTGTAGACATCTTTGTGGAACCTAGTGTGGGCTATAAATCTATCCTTGAAGGTTTACTCATCTAGCAAAGCAAATATCTGAGATTGTGGTAAGTCAGTATTCTGTAGTGGGAGGGAAGACTTTAAAAGATTTTCCTATGTCCTATTGTAGGATATACAGCTGTTCTTGAAAGTTGCATTTATCTAAATGTAAAAGGTTTCTGTGTCGGTGAAGAACCGAAATTCTGTACCTGCGCTGTAAATTGTTGATCATGTTGCATATCTTGTAGCTTGACCCCCTCCCCTTGTCTAAAGAATTAAGGTTTTGCCTATATCTTTGTAAGGCCTTTCCTTTTTTAGATTAATTAAAAAAACTTTTTCTACAAAATAAGCTTTTCAAAGAAAAGTAAAGAACTCCATTTTACCAAAAATGAGCAAAAATAAAATCGAATAATTTACCAAGCGTGAAACTACCACAAATCAGCATCGATAAATAAATGAAACCCAAAACGAACAGAAACTACAATAAATAACCGAGTCAAACTCAAAACGAACAGAAATTAACATAAGTTGGGCTCAAAACTCCTATGCCATCCCAAGGCCTGAACATAATTTTCACTTTACTGGAAAAAATACAAATGAATGTGCATTGTCAGTTTAATATACATATGCTGATATTTAGTAATCAAAATGTTAATATTATTTGATTTATTAAAGTAAAGTGCAAATTATGTTCTGGCCTTGGAAAGGCATAATAGTTTTGAGCCCAACTTATGTTAAAAAATATAAATGTTTTTACTTTTATAACTTCAAATAAATCTAACAATATTAACATTTTGATTACTAAATATCAGTATATGTATATTAAACTGTATATCATATCATGTTGATCAACAAACCCATGTGACATTGTGAAATTTGAATTGTGGATTATTGCCTCAAATTGAGTATCCAAGACATTTTTTCCAAATCTAGTGTGTCATTTTTTTACTTAATATACCCTTAAGTGCTGTATTATAGTTACTCACCTTGGTGTTGTAATCTGCTTGTGTGTTTTATAACTGGTGATATACAGCTTTAATTCCCCCGAGATTTCAACGTTCCCATATTTTGAATTTTCTTTGTCGCTGTTGCCGCTGCGCAGTGGCCAAATAATTTTCTTTTGGTCGAATTTTGAAAACCCAGCCAAAAAGTAAAAAAAAACAACAGAATAAATGTTTCTGAGCCCGCCAGAGAAGGGAAACCTGGTTACAGGAACAGGAGATGAAATAGTAAGTCCGTTCCAATCTTCTTCTCGCTCTGTATCAAGAACCCCTCACCCCTCCTTAACAAGAACAGGATCAATAGTTTCTGAATCCGAGTCTGATTCCTACAGATCCTTCTCATCAGATTTCATGGATGACACCATGATAACTGTTGGAGCTAATACTACAATTGAGGATATTCCCCCTTTGTATGATGTTATTCCTAACACAAAAACCCCTATGGATGACTTTCAAGAAGTTCTCCTTCGGAATGCCAAGAAACGTAAAAACATTTTTCCAGCAAAACCCCTCAGTTGCAAGGCCGAGAAAGACCACAATATCTCCCTCCAACTGTACTTAGAGATTTCTGCCGAGCAACCTTTTATTGTCAAAGATATTGCCCAAATCAGATTGGCGATTTTCAAAATAATTAAATCAGAATTCTCATTCAATATTAATAAAATGGCGCAATTTTAATCTCTCTGAAGGATAAAGCAGCATCTGAAAAACTTCTGATAACTACTAATCTTTTAAGAATGTCGGTCAAGTGTTGTTATTGGTCTCCTCCGAAAAAGGAGACCAAAATTGTTATTTACAATGTCCCAACAGGCATAGCACAATAGGAGCTGGCCACTGGCCTAACAAATAGCCGAGGGGAGCCTATATCAGTGTCAAGTGTCTCTAGATTAGGTAAACCTGATACCACAGGCCAAATAATCAGCAAATCATTCCTATTTGGTTTGAATGATGAGGTAAATCTGAATCAACCTTTGCTGTTGTTTGGCCAAAGAAAAGCTTTCAAAGCCTACCTGTTGAAACCTATCCAATGCAATAAATGTTTGAAACTAGGACATATAGCTAAACTTTTGCTTGTCAAACACTATAACCTGTGCAAAGTTTAATAACCAACACAATGAGGATGGTACCTGCCCCCAAAAAAATCCCAAATGTATTAACTGCAAAGGCCCTCATCGATCGGATAATAAATATAAATGTCCATCGTACAAACAGAGCTGTTGCTCTAAAAATTGTCGAAGAAAGGTCAATACCTTACGCATTTGCCGCTATGGAGGCTAGAGCAATACAAAGTCAGGTCTCAAACACGCGTAATAGATCAGAACCTCTGGTGGCTATTTCCATTGGTGTCAGTCAATCGAGTACCCCTCGAGCAGCCAGCACTCCCCATCGCCATATTCACTAAGCCTTGAGGAAAACAAAAATAGGAGAAAATCAAACCCAAACAAAGGGTATATATCCCCTTTGCATCAATGAGAACGATTATTCCCCATTAATACCATCGTCGAGGAAAGAATATAGCAAGAAGTTTCAACCCAATCCCCTAATAGTGAAAACATCCTATCTGATATATGCCTCTTAATGCTCAACATGTTAGCCCTGAAAAACGTCACCCTGACACCCCAGCAGAAGTCAGATATTGCCAGTGAGATAGCCTCAACCTATCTATCAAAAGAAATACTTGCCCAGGCTGAAGCTCGCTTCACCCAAATTATGAATAAGTACAAACCATCCTGTTCAGCTCAGATCTAAAAAAAACTGGCCACTGACAGGGGACTGTAGGGAACATTTTTCCTTGACAATAAAAAAAAAAGAAAAAAAAAAGGTTTGATGCTCCATGGCGCAATATTACTATCTAAAATCACAGACTATTGTGAAACCTAATAGATAATCTGTGCTAAAACTGTTAGTTTGCCCCTTTGTGGTAAAACATTTTGTGGCAAATTTCAAATACTCCCGCCACTTCGTGGATCCCTCTCCACTATGAAATTTCGGCTATTTCCCTGTTGCAGTATTGATTAGAAGTTAACACTAGAAATTCCCTTATTTTCACAAATTTCATCAACCCCCTGCCCCCCTTTTTTGAAATCCTACATAGGCCATTCAGTTAAGTCCACTGTATATAAATAATAGATTAAGTCATAATTTGTATATTAATTAAGTCATATCTGTGAGATGGTACAGTTGCAAACCACTTCGGCGGCTCACCAAGTTTCTTTCTGCTTTCGCAATTACGAACAATACAATTTTGAACCATTTTTCATCGATTGACGAATACATACTATTCCGCTAATGCAAGAGGAAGTGGGAGGAGCTGTTTGAGCGCACCGAGAATGAAGAGCCAGAAATCATCTGCGGTAAACTTACTGCTAATTATCTTTATAATGCTTTCAACTATTAAAAAAAGCACTATCCCTTTCAATTTCCAATCAAATGAGCCCTTTTGAAGTTTCTACGACAAAGCTTTCAATAAAAACCTTATATGCCCCCAGGGCATAACTTACAACCGTTGCCCCAAGGGCTGGAGGGGGGGGTTGTCATCCTCAAAGACCTAATTTCCAGAACTTTCAACTACGTTGAAGAAAATTGCTATCTCAAAATTTTGATTGGATGTGTTTGGGGAAATGGTGAACTTATGTGTGGGGTTAGCTGTCCTCCAATCACTTCCGTTTATTAAAAAGAGCACTAGCCCTTTCAGTTTCCAATCGAATTGGCCCTTTTTGAAGTTTCTACGACAACGCTTTCTAAAAAAAACCTTATATGCCCCAGGGCATAACTTACAACCCTTGACCTGAGGGCTGTGAGGGGGTTGTCATCCTCAAAGACATAATTTCCGGGCCTTTAAACTACGTTGAAAAAAATGACTATCTCAAAATTTTGATTGGGTGTGTTTGGGGAAATTATGGGCGTAAGAGGGGGCTACTTGCCATCCAATCACTTCTGACTGTTACAAAGGACACTAGTACTTTGAATTTCAAATCGAGTGAGCCCTTTTTCAAGTTTCTACGACAAAGATTTCAATAAAAGCCTTATATGCCCCCAGGACCTAACTTATAACCCTTGCCCTGAGGGCTGTGTGGGGAGTGTCATCCTCAAAAACATAATTTCCAGACTTTTTAACTACGTCGAACAAAATGGCTATCTCAAAATTTTGATTGGATGTGTTTGGGGAAATGGTGGGTGTGAGAGGGGTGTATGTTATCCTCCAATCACTTTTGACTATTAAAAAGGGCACAAGCCCTTCTAATTTCCAATCGAATGAGCCCTTTTTGAAGTTTCTACAACATCACTATCTATAAAAAACCTTTTATGCCCCCAGGGCAGAACTTACAACCCTTGCCCCGAGGGCTCTGAGGGGGTTATCATCCTTAAAGACCTAATTTCTAAAACTTTTAACTACGTTAAAAAAATGGCTATCTAAAAATTTTGATTGGATGTGTTTGGGAAAAAGTGGGCGTGAGAGGGGGGTTAGTTGCCCTCCAATCGAATGAACCCTTTTTCAAGTTTGTATGACAAAGCTTTCAATAAAAAACCTTATATGCCCCTAGGGCATAACTTACAACCCATACCCTGAGGGCTGTGGGGGAGTGTTATCCTATTAGGTATGATTTTTGGACCTTTCAACTACTTTGAACAAAATGGCTATCTCAAAATTTTGATTGGATGTTTGGACTAATGGCGAGCGTGGAAGGGGTGTTAGTTGCCTTCAAATCACTTTCGACTATTAAAAAGGGCACTAGCCATTTCAGTTTCTAATCAGATGAACCCTTTTTGAAGTTTCTACGACAACGCTTTCTTTGAAAACCTTATTTACTTCCAGGGCATTACTTATAACCCTTGCCCTGAGGCTTCTTGGGGGGTTGTCATCCTCAAATACCTAGTTTCCAGAACTTTCAACTGCGTTGAACAAAATGGCTATCCCAAACTTTTGATTGGATGTGTTTGGGGAAAAGGTGGGTGTTAGAGGGGGATTAGTTGCCCTCTAATCACTTTCGACTATTAAAAAGGGCAATAGCTCTTTTTTCCAATAGAACGAGTCTTTTTTGAAGTTTCTGCGACAACGCTTTCTGTAAAAAAAAAAAAACCTTATATGCCCCCAGGGCATATCTTACAACCCTTGCCCTGAGGGGTGTGGGGGAGTGTCCTCCTCAAAAACATAATTTCTATCTGGAAATCAACTACGCTGAACAAAATGGCGATCTCAAAATTTTGATTGGATGTGTTTGGGGAATTGGTGGGCGTGGAAGTGGTGTTAGCTGCCTTCCAATTACTTTCGACTATTAAAAAGGGCACTAGCCATTCCAATTTCCAATCGAATCAGCCCTTTTCGAAGTTTCTATTACGACTCCTTTGATACGAAGTGCCCTGGTATGGAAAAAAAATAATACGTTGTGTCAACATCGTTCTTTACTTAGGCACCACGATTGCGCTGCCTATGAAAAAGGGCAATTTCAATTTCCAATCAATGAGCCCTTTTTTAAATTTTTGCAGCAACTTTCTATATAAACCTTATGTGCCCCCAGGGAATAACTTACAACCCTTGCACGGAGGGCTCTGAGGGGGTTATCATCCTAAAAGACCTAATTTCCAGAACTTTCAACTACGTTGAACAAAATGGATAGCTCAAAATTTTGATTGGATGTGTTTGGGAAAATGGTGGGCGTGAGAAGGGCGTTAGTCGCTATTTAATCACTTTCAACTATTAAAAAAGGCACTAGCCCTTTCAATTTCTAATTGAATGAGCCCTTTTGAAGTTTCTACGACAACGCTTTCAATAAAAACTTTATATACCCCCAGGACATAACTTACAACCCTTGCCCTGAGGGCCGTGGGGGGAGGGTTGTCATCCTTAAAGACCTAATTTCCAAAACTTTCAACTACGTTGAACAAAATGGCTATCTAAAAATTTTGATTGGATGTGTTTAGGGAAAAGGTGGGCGTTAGTTGCCCTCAAATCACTTTCGACTGTTAAAAAGGGCACTAGCCCTTTGAATTTCAAATCGAAAAGCCCTTTTTCAAGTTTTAACAACAAAGATTTCAATAAAAACCTTATATGCCCTCAGGGCATAACTTATAACCCTTCCCCTGAAGACTATGGGGGGAGAGTCCTGCTCAAAGGTATAATTTCCTGAACTTTGAACGTCGTGGGACATATTGGCTATCTCAAAATTTTGATTGGATGTGTTTGGATAAATGGTGGGCGTGGAAGGGATGTTAATTGCCTTCCAATAACTTTCGACTATTAAAAAGGGCACTAGCCATTTTAATTTCCAATCCAATTAGCCCTTTTTGAAATTTCTACGACAACGCGTTCTATAAAAACCTTATATGCCCCCAGGGCATAACTTACAACCCTTGCCCCAAGGGCTGTGGGGGGGGTTGTCATCCTCAAAGACCTAACTCCATCCCCCTACTTAAAACTACGTTGAATGAAATGGATATCTCAAAATTTTGATTGGATGTGTTTGGGGAAAAGGTGGGCGTGAGGGGGGGGGGGGTAGTTGCCCTCCAGTCACTTTCGATTATTAAAAAGAGCACTAACCCCTTGAATTTCCAATCGAATGAGTCTTTTGAAGTTTCTACGATAATGCCTTCTATAAAAAAAAAACCTTATATACCCCAGGGCATAACTTACAACACTTGCCCTGAGGGCTGTGGGGGAGTGTCCTCCTCAAAAACATAATTTCTATCTGGAAATCAACTACGCTGAACAAAATGGCTATCTCAAAATTTTGATTGGATGTGTTTCGGGAAGTGAAGGGGTGTTAGTCGCCTTCCAATCACTTTTGACTATTAAAAAGGGCACAAGCTACTCCAATTTCCAATTGAATGAGCCCTTTTCGAAGTTTCTACGACAACTTCTTCGATGCGAAGTGCCTTGCTCTAAAGAAGAAAAAAAATAATACATTGTGCCACCATCGTTCTTTACTTAGGCAGTGCGATTGCGCTGTCTACGACTAGTGTAGGTAAAACAATTTGTTGTACCCACTTGAAAAAATTATTTAGCTTTGCTAAGTAAGGTTGAAATGTGGAAGATTAGAAAACTGTTTATGGTAATCATAGCCGAATACAAACGTGACGAATGGGTGAGGTCGGGCTTCCAAGCAATATCAGTTAGAGGAAATTCTCCCAAATTATGTGCAGGTATGATGATGATAGGCTAACAAGTTTTAAGAGCCCGCTGGCTGAACTACTATTATGCGCCACTCACTCAAGTTTACGCTGTGTAAAATTCGTGTACACAAGTACCAAAATTCCACCCCCTTACGGAAATTAAAAAAATAGGAGGGCATTTTTGGGGGGTTAAACACCCCCCCCCCCTCCCATTCATTCTATTCATTTATATTATTTTACTGTGTTCATGGCCGTACATTTGGCTTTAAAACACACTTATTTGTCTATATATCTAATATGCAGAATAATTGTACCAAACACATTTTGCATGCAGACCCGTTTTGCTTGCCCCCCCCCCCTAATGTGCAAATCTATAGCGCAAATTTATTTCTAAAGTAACGAAGAAACTAACAAAAAATCTGGTGTGTTGTCGAATTTTACACGGCGTAAACTTGAGTGAGTGGCGTATAATACACAATGACCAAAATTCCATCCCCCTACGGAAATTAAAAAAAAAAAATCCTCAAACTTGGAAAGCCTTATTTTTACGGGGGGTGTTTTTTTTTGGCGGGGGGGTAAACGCCGGCCACCCTCGTAGGCTTTGGTGGGAAACACTAAACTTGAGGAAACTTACATATTCATAATTGGCATAATAATATGATTCTTTTGACATATCTATTGGTATCAATTCGGTTTTTTAGAGTTTCGGTTACTATTGAGTCACGTCGCTCGATACTTACAGTTCGTTACCACGAACTATATACAAAGAACAATTATTAGAAGAATATATAAAGAACTCGCTTCATGAGCTTTTAGGGATGGGGGGGGGGCTTGAAAATGTTAAGGTTCATTCAGGTTCTATGCCTTTTAGGGGTGATTCCCGCTTTTTTTCGAAAATAAGGCAAAATTTCTCATGTTCGTAAATGTTGATGGGTAAGACTAAACTTGATTGAACTTACATATTTGAAATCAGAATAAGCATCTGATTCTTTTGATGTATCTATTGGTATCAAAATTCCTTTTTTTAGAGTTTCGGTTACTATTGAACCGGGTCGCCCCTTACTTACAGTTCGTTACCACGAACTGTTTGATTGCTATAAATTATGTAGGTGTGCACTTAAATTTTTGGCAACATGATGTTGGCTATGAATGACACAGTGCACTGTGAATATATTCGGCATCTCCTTTTTAAATATGCGAGAAACCCCCTGTAGCGCCCTACCATCGCTGGAGCACCATCTGTGGGTATTTATAAAATATTACTCAGAGGTAATCCTTTTCCTTTAAAAAACTCATCTAATGCAAGAAATATTGATTCTCCCTTCGTGTCAGTTTGCAAATATTTAGCAATTAATAAATCTTAGCAAATTTCTTCTTCCTTTGTGAGCCGTATGTATGCTAAAAGTAAAGCTTCGTTTCCTGGCAAAGTTGATTCTTCAAGCTGAATAGAAAACCGAGATGTTTTTAAATAGCCACACAATGAATCTTCAATATCTTATGCCATTTCATCAATTCGTCTTTGCACTTTATTATTGCTCAAAGAAATGTTCTTGATAATATCAAATCCTGGCTTGTGTAACACAGTACGTATTACTTCACTTATAGCCGGTATTATTAGTTCTCGCCAATAATATGTGGTTTTCCTGATTAGGCAGTCATTAGTGAAATATTATAAGAAGCAAGCCATCGCCATCTTGTGAGGTCGCGGTTGAAAAGATTTTTGCCACTGTCGGTTGTTGGCTAAATTTTTCTTTTAGTAAACGATAATAACTTAAATCCTTATTTATTTATTTTTTTTTGTCTAGTGTCTAGAAGGCTTCATAGCTTCGTTTGATAATGTTTTCTGGCAAATCAGACACATTGGCAATGACATATTTACAGACGACTCAATAAAGCCATATTTCAAATATTTGATATTATATTGTCTACATTTTTTCATTGGCTCAGCCATTATTATCTGTAGAAAAAAATAAAACTTTTGTGGAGATATTTAATGAAATATAAATAAACATGATATCGTTAATTGTAAAGCACATATAATTACAAAAAAAAATAATACTCACCAATTATTTAAATTTCACTTGGGTGTTTTCACTAAATTTCACTTAGGTGCACTTGGGTGTTTGTTTATAAACAATTTTCGAGACTTTGAGACTAGACATAAATATTGCAAAATGTGATAGAAAAACTGGAAATACAAGAAAAGAAGTGAAGATAAGGCCCCCCCCCCTGCAAAATATGTTAACTAAGATTAATCTGCTTATTATGAAGTAAGAATTGTTTCTTAACATGTTTCCGTATGTACTGGTCAAACCCTAGGCTTATACCATGGCTTGAAATTCTACTCAAATAACAAATTGCATTTTCCGAAGAATTGCATTGTCTAATCTGGGAAAATGATGTCCTATCCTTGACACACAATATTGAAGCTAGAACAATGTAGGAGCATTGTAGCCTATCCTAATCATAGACAGAGTCATTATTGTCTTTAGAAAAAATAGAACTTTTATAACGGTATTTGATGAAATATAAATAAACATGATATCAATAAATATTAAGCACATATAATTTCAACAAAGAAATAATAATACTCACAAATTATAGTCGCACTATTTATTACATATCTTTAACAAATATTAATCACGCTAACTTAAGTGATAGCAACTGTAAGAATTTGAGGTTGTGTTGCATTCTTCTTCTTCTTCCAATTTATTGGAATTGGGTGGTAAAGTTATGTTGATATATTTTAAACTACTTCTTCTTGTTTAGAAGTTGTGATATCTTCTTTCATATATAAATTTATGAAAATAATATTTACTTTACAGTTTTACATTTTGTAATTTAATCATCTAGTCTTAAAATGTACTGGTATTTTTAGCGTATTAAATTATTCTGTTTTGTTTTATATTATTATTACTATCATATATATTGGTCGATGTATAAATTCGTTAATTTAAATTGCTTTTACCGCTCCCCTACGGCTAATTATCGCCCCCCAAATTCACCTGTGCCCTTCACCGCCTCCCTGGTTTCCTGCAGCGCCTTCCACTGGGCGGTAGCGCAAACTTTGGAAATCCCTGCTTTACATACTTCGGTTTTCAGATATAACTGGATGTTCATGCTTTCAATTTTTTTAAGTGCAGCTTTAATGCTGAATAAAAATTAATTTATAAAATGTTGCAGAGGCAACAAATCATCAATGGAGTTTACGAACCCTCAGAAGCTGAAACCCATTGGGCTTTAGATGAAGAAAATGAGGATCTTTCAGAAGAAGTGAAAGCCAAAGCAAAAATTGCTGAAGTTGAAAAGGAGGAAATATTTCCTGAAGACGTTAAAGGCATTCCCGAGTTTTGGCTCACTCTTTTCAAAAATGTGGATATCCTTGCAACCATGATCCAGGTATTCTTCTTTTTTAATCTCATCGTTGGTTCTAATCAGTCTACTCTCTTTTTTCTCTGATTTTATGAAAATATATATCAATGATCGTTCCTTGAAAAGGGTCCTGAAAACTCTTGCAGTGGGTTACTAAAAAATCACTTATTTCCAACTTTAGGGGTCTATTGATTGCACTAACTAAGGGTTTTTGATTGTGCAGAACGAGTATTGTTGTGCTTCTTGTTCCTAGTTAACCATCGTTTTTGCAGTAAAAATGAAACCGGTTTTAGCTTTGGTCAGATAAGCGGTCCTGGGAAATCTGAAACACTTCTCAAGACTTCCTTGTCTTGGTCAGCATCACATTCATCAGTGTTTGCCAGTAATTTCTCAAGAGTGAGTTTATTATTAATGTTCTGTTAGAGAATGTATATTTTCTGGTGAAGGTGAGATTACTTCTGACAAATGTTTTCTCACAAATGCTCTCCGGTTCTGAGAAAAGAAAGGTTTTTGATCCTGGCCAGTATTTTCACTTTGAGTGGAATCTCTGGTCAGTGCGAAAATAGGCCGTAGATGGATGCTTTGTTAAAGCATCCACCGGTAATTCTGTTAAAAATAATTTGTTAGACTTCACTGCCTTAACATTTCCAATTGAAACGAAAATATGTTTAAAAATAGTTAAAGTTTTTAAATAAGTCTGTAAAAAAAAAAAATAGAAAATTTTTTCGAAAACCTATAAAAAAAAAGCTATTCAAGAGAAAACTCTTCCCCCAAAAAATTATACACAAACGAGTGGTACATTGTCTCATTAACCAGACATTGTTTTGGCTGAAATTTTGGTCACCATTAAAATAGACCCTGGGTGGATGCGGTTTTATTGGTAGTTGTTTCCAAACAAACACTCTACCCAGATGTTAGACGAGTGGCACTAATTAACCGTAAAGGCCATGTCATGGAATGTGTGTATTATAGGTTTTTTTTTTTTTTTTTTTTTTTTTTTTTTTTTTTTTTTTTTTTTTTTTTTTTCATTGTATATCTTTTATACTTTAAACTGTTGTTACAAGTTCTGCGTGATCACCGTTTTTTGGTGAAAATAAATAAATAGAATATGAACTTTGCAATCATTAGCTTGATTGGCACAAATGTGGTGATCAGCTTTGAGTCAAAAAGGCCTGAGCTTACTCTTGCTTAAGCATGGGCACTATTCTGTTTTTTTCTGAAGAAACAGAAAAAAAATACACTGGGCTTGAATAAAATAGAACAGAAACAACAGGTCACCAAAAAAACAGAAGACTTGTTTCTGTTCTGTTTTTTGGTAAAAACAGAAAACAGCTGTTTTCGTTCAAAAAACAGCTGTTTAAACATCTGTTTTTCGAATACTTAAAGGTTAAAGAAAAAAATGTAAATGATAAGTTTTGGCTTATCAAAAATGTAATTATAGCATCAGTTGTTCAAGCCTTAAAGCTTATCATTTAAAGATTGTGCTTTACCCTTGTTTGGACACCGTCTGGGCATACTGCTTTTGCATGAAATACTCAAAAGATCAAAACGCCTGTTCGCTCGACACTAGTAGTAGTACGCTAAGATGCTTTAGAGCGGTTTCTGGCAGCTCCGAAAAGATCTCTTCGTTTTTAGTCTAGAAAATGAATGGGTCTCCAATATGAAAACGTTAAATTTTTAGTCTCTCATTGACTTCTCGTCAGGATTGCCACTTGCCGTGGGTAATACTCTTCTCTGGCGGTAACGCTTTTGAGAAAACCCAGTACTATTACAGGATATTTTTTATTTATTTTATTTTTTTTTTTGCAAAAAAAAGTGCAGTTTCTAATAGATAGATAGATAGATAGATATTTATTGCAACAAAAGCCTTTTCGGGCCATGGCAAAATAACAAAAACAAAAATAAATACAAAAAAAGAAACACAATAAATTACTCACAATTCATCAAAAAAGTTTCTCTATGTGCCATACCCACTCTTGCAAATTTACCCAACCTTCTAAAATCATCAAAATTTCTACTTTTTAAAATTTTTTCAAGCCAATCCACCCCTCCAAAATCTGTTGAAAACACTTCCCTCCTCAAATTTCTTAACTCCTGGCATGTACCCATAAAATGGATGAGATCTTCCTCCTCTCCACACATAGGACACTGGTAAGGACCATTTTTAATCCTATAATTCCCAATATATTTCCTCCTTTCTCCAATACCCAAAAAATTACCACGAACCGAAATTACCCATCTTAAATCCTCACTACTCATCCCCGCTTTAAAGTAAACTTCCTCCCCCCAAACCTCCTTTGCCAGCCCATACAGCCCCAGAGACGCCGAGGATGATTTCTGATTCTGCCACCTTTGAATTTCCTGCTCTATTAGTCTATCCTTTACTTTTTTTGGAACTAGCCCCACTTCCACACCTAGCCCCTTCCCCTCATTCCAATACTCACTAAAACCACATCTATCAATAGTCTCTTTAACCCGGTTTGGCCAAGAACTTTTCCTGCCATCTACTAGCATCTCCTCATATGCATTCTTTACTAGCCTCCTACTAGGCAGATTTATAATCCTTTCCCAATAATTTACTATCCGCACTAACCTTCCCACCCTTAATGATAACAAACCTAAATCACCTTTTAATACTACATGATTAAACTTATCACTAACCCCCATTAACCGCTTAAAATACATCAACTGTAACTGGTCTACCTTATCCGCCTTCTCCATACCCCACACCTCTGCTGCAAAAGACATTACGGAAGCTAGCTTAGTCTGGAATATCCTTTTCTGAAGCCTAAGGTCTGTCAGGCCTACTTTCAAAACACTACTCTTTAAAACTAGCCATATAGCCCTAAGACCTTTACTAGCTACATAATCAATTTGCCCTTTCCACCTACCATTTGAAGTAAACTTGCATCCTAAATAAACAAAATCTTCGACTACTTTAAGCACTTCTTCTCCTACACTAAACCTTTCCTCTATATTTCCATGTTGTCGAAATACCATAACTACTGACTTTGTGACATTTAGGACCAAACGCTTCTCATCTAGGTATGAGGACACCATTCCTAGCAGTTTTTGAAGGTCAGGCCCATCTTTAGCCACCAATACTATATCATCCGCAAATAACAGAGCGAACGCCCGCATTGCAGACAGATTTAGAGTTGGGGCTCCCTGCCCTACCATATAATCTTCTATATCATTAAGATACAGGGAAAACAACCTAGGTGAAATTGTACAACCTTGTTTAACCCCTAACCTACTGACAATTGCCCTAGAGTAAGACTTTCCTACCTTAAATACCATTCTAACAACCAAATACATTTTAACAACCAATCCTACAAAACTTCTCGGCAGCCCTAACTTTATAAGTCCTTCTACTATCAAATCTCGTGAAACTTCATTGAACGCACCTCGCAGGTCCAAAAAAGCTGCGTATAGCCTACCATCCCTTTTCCTCATATACTTCCTAATAAGCCCATACAAAATAAATATCTGATCTACCCCACTATAATCCTCTCGAAACCCTGCCTGAATTTCTATTAACTTATTTGATTCTTTAAGCCAACTATCTAATCTAGCCACTAACACTTTACAAAATAATTTACTAAGGCTATTTCCTAAATGAATCCCTCTATAATTCTTATGCAATGCTCGGTCTCCCTTTTTAAAAAGTGGTAAAACTATTGAAATATTCCACTGTTGAGGCCAGACCAACTTGCTAAGGACACTTGAAAATAACGTTTTTTTCTCTACGCATTCACCATCAAAAAAACCATTTAACTTCCGTGGTTGTTTCTGAGCTGTAGTAACACCTACTTCATACAAACTATCAATTAATACCTTTAATGACTCTTCTATTTTTCCATCATTTGCCAATATTTCTCCCTTCTCTAGTCCTGCCTGAAATTCATCTCCTAACAGCTTAACCTTAACCTTCTCTTCTTCCTGTGATTCTAGCCTCAATGGATCTCTAACTTCTAATCCTTCTTCTAATACCTTGCTCCTAAAACCCCCCAATGACCTTTTTAATGCCCTCTTTTTTAACACTTTCAAAGACAACCTAATCGGCAGGTGATCAGAACCCAAAACCGGGACCACCCCTAAACAAGCACAATCCGGCCAAAGAGCCTTATTTACAACTATATAATCTACTACACTTGGATACTTCCCAAAAAAGCAAGTAAACTCTCCCCGCTCTTTATCCTCCCGTTAACTATAATTAAATTTTCCTTACCACAAATTTCCAAAAGTTTACTTCCCCACCTATTTTTTCGGCGATGGTCCTTACTAGTCCTTGGAGGGATCTCATCCATTTCTTCATCACCCATTCCATCACGACGAGATTCCGAGTGGGTATGGTCTTCAAATTGGCAAGACCATGGCTCTTGCAACTCCCCAGTGTATGCATTGAAATCTCCTAAAAGAATAAAGCCATCGGCAGGAAACTTTGTCAAAAAAATATGCAACTCTTTTTGAAATATCTCCCATGTATCCTCTTCTGAAAAAGAACTACTTTCTGGAGGGATATACACAGAACAAAACACATGACTTCTTTTCCCCCGTGAAATTCTTACCCAAACTAAGTTACAAGACTCACTTTTTAGCCGGATTACATCATTAGATGACAAAAAAACATCTGAAACAAACAACGATACACCTCCATAATAACGACCATTTCTCGACATTTTACGATTTGCACTAAAACAACTATAATGCTTAACTATAATATTTTCTCCAGACCATGTTTCTACAAGAGAAATAACTTGAGGACTACAAGCTTCAACCAGGTCCTTAAACTTATTTTGCGTGAACCCTTGTATGTTCCAATGTGACACATTTAATAGAGAATTTTCACCATGGCCCAAATTTCCCTATACCGCCTCATTTCCCATCGTCGGTTCTTGCTGTCTTGGGCGGAAAAGTTTTTTTGGTACTATCGCCCTCTTAGCGTCATCATCACCCGAGTTTACTCTGACACTATACTCTGCGGGTCTTGGGCGGTTTACCCTCATTGGTTCGTTGTTATCAGGACTAATAATTTCCGCATTCGAGCGTTTCTCGGGATTACGCTGCTTTAGTGCTGGGATAGCTTGCGATCCCCCTGCAGCTGGGGTTTCTGTTAAAGACATCACCAAATTACGATCTTCGTCCCCCATTTCAGAGGTCGCGGAACTAAAAGATACAACCGTTGCCGAAGATTCAGATCTAGTCCTAGCATTAGACGGATATGCCAAGCTACCGTCGTCTTCAGGGGGCATGTTGCTATAGATTTTCCGACCGACCATGCCCGTAACTGGCGGTGGCGCCGAGTGTGCACTATTCTGGGGGGGGGGGGGTCAGCTTGGTTTCTACTAGGAGGGTTTACACTGTCATGAGCGGTGTTACGTTTTTGTTCTTCAACAAGGCCGCTTGTGTAATTATACATGAAAACCTGGTTACCGATGAACAACTTAAGTCCTCGTAATTTCACATCAACAAAATCCTCAGTCTTTGCATCTTCTAAAGTCTCTTTCAGTTTTTTTCTGGCAATCAACTCATGTTCCGTGTAATCAGGACTAATTGATAATCCCAACCTTCGCAAAAGAAAACCTGATTTTAATACATAGTCCCGCCCTGCAACACTTGCAAATTTGATCACTACAGGACGGACGCTCATTGAACTTTTAAGTCTGAAAGCGTCACGCACATCAAAAAGACGGAGATTTAAATTCGGAATTCCCGCATTCAAAGCACTGACAACATCTTCCAGAAGTGAGCGCCCCCTATGCTGCGGCGAAAAGTTATAAAGCACTACGTTTCCTCGCTTCATGTCAGTTTCTAAATACTGAATTTTTCTCAGTGCTAATCCAACTTCTTCCCGTACATTTGACACATCTCTGCGAACCGACTGCGATTCCCTTTGAATATTCTGGACTAACGACGCAACATTTTCAAATTTATTTCCCAACTCAGCCACATCCGACGTCATTGAATTGACCTGCCTTGACATCGGGTCAATAATATCCAACTTCAAATTAATTGCTTGAATTTGCGTTAATAATGCATTAATATTATCTTCCATTTTAAATCAGAAATGAAGATCAAAAATGAAAAAGACTTATCTTTACGTGAGGGCTGTGCCCCACGGGTGCTTCCGTAACCGGCCAGACTTGCAAGGCACAACCCAGCCTAAATTTCGCTCGGCTATAAAAACAGCATTTAACGAACGAATCCTAAAATCGTAATTCCACTTTCAGTCCAAAATTCAATAATCACTGGCAAAAGCTTTTGCAAGCAATACAAGAATTTCACTTTAGATGCTATTTGTTCGAATGAAATTTAATCCGATTAGTTAGATGTTGACACCTTGAAAACTAGTTCAGTACTGAACTAGTTATAAAAGGGCGAAAAATTGTCTGTGCGCACAAATATCGCCATCTTTTTTCTTTATGGTTATGTTCTTCCTTTTTCCCGTCCCTTTTTTCCAAAAGTGCGCTTTTATGTTTATACAGCATCTTCTTGAACTTCCCGGAAATGCCCGAATATTTCGAAAATAAAACAATTTTCGGCATGAAATTATGCAGTCAGCTCGAAGTCATGAGTGTTTAAGCAGAGCCCATAGTTTATTTGGGAGGGGGCGCTTTCTCCCTCCAGACCATGCTTTCCACTCCTCCCATGCTGATGCTCGGACTTCGGAAGCCATCTTAAGCAAAAGTTCGGTATGAAAGAAGAAAGAAGGCTAATTAATTCCTAGCCAATCTGTGTGAAAATTTTTCAAAAGGAAAATTAATGGTTTAAGGGTACTTCGCATATTTTTGCGGCACTTCGCGCTAGAAAATATTGTTCAAGGCCCTCCACGAAATTCAGTCCTAGGTAAATAAGTAAAGTGAAATTTCTCAAATTCCGAATTTCAAAGAAATTTAGACTCTTTGTTACATAATACTTTTTTTTAAGTATTTTCTTCTCTTAAATAGGTTTTCAAAGGGATGCAAGTATAAGGACGATTGCACTTTTTGATAACTTATTTCGACAATTTCCGTGGCTTTGCGGCAGAAGATAATTTTTACAACGCATGCACTTGCTCTATCATATAAATCATTACTACTTTAAACTTTTATTTTAAGAATAGGAGCGGGCATGCTTTTGAGTATGTAGTTACGTTTTCATTGTCCATTCCAAAAGGAAAAGGGGTAGTGACACCCTCGACTATAAATAACTGTAATTATACAATTTAAGAATATTATTTTATTTCTTAGCCGACCCCCCCCCCCTCCTCTCCAGAATCTCTGGATCTGCTAATATTTCAAAGGTATATTATAAGAAATAATGCACTTTTTGCCCCCCTCCCAAGGATTTATATACATTCGTACTACTGATATTAATCCAAATTTGTAAAAAAAAAAAAAGAAAAAGCTTACCGGAAAGTTATACGTTACTCTGAAAGATAGACTAGCAGTTTCTCCTCAAAAGATTTTAAAGCATTTACGGCAGAGTTGCTAACGCTGCAGGAGAATCTTACGATTTTGAAGCCTATTTTATCCAAAAACGACTGGAACCAGCTTTCCTCACTGGATTTTACCATAGCCTCTTGTACTTCAGCAGTACAAAGGCGAGTTGAAGTGGGCTCTCTTGTGGCTTTTGCACCATTACTTAATATATCGTATAGTACTGGGGTCAAAGATTGAGGGACCAGAGAACGATCCACAAGTGACAACCTTTCAAATATTGAAGGATTCAGATAAGCTGCCTTTCGGAAAAGATTAATTGCAAAATGAAGGCTTGTCACAAAGTACTTTTTTTTACTCGAGGACTATGAATTCTATCACCGGCTCTAGTATTACAAAATAGCTCAGGCTCTTCTAAGACTATGTGTGCTCGACTGTCAATTGGATATGTAAGAGGAACTTACCATTACAGTGATATTGGGCATGGGAGAAAGTACGGTAATAGCAGCTTCTAGTACAGTCCAGCCATTAGACCTAAGCAAGGGACTCTTGATAAAATTGTTACATTCGTCAAACGTAAAAAACTATTTGTAGACTCAATCATTTCCAATGTGCTATTCCATCGCACTTTCATGTCAAGAGGAATATGAGAACGAAGACCACTCTTCACAATATCTTTTAAAATTACCATGCTGGACAGTGGAAACTTTTAGTTTTCTCAATAATTTTCGCGGTTTTTCGATGTTTGAGCAAGTGTAAAGTGTCTTCGGATAGCCTGTGCTACAACATCTTTTTCTGACAGACCGCAAAAGTATCTTTACTTCCCGAGTTTTCAGAACAAGGAAGAGAAAGGCCGTCTGAATAATTTTCACCGCTTGGATCGACATCATCGACTTTATCAAAGGATTTCAAGCAATCTTCTTCAGTTATGTCATTGGGTGGACCAAAATCAAAGAGCACGAGTAACAGATGAATGGAGACAATGTTCAAAACATGAAGTTCAGGAACGTGCTCATAGCCCAGAGTCACAATGCAGAACATCTTATCTGTTAGTGAAAACTTCCTGATTGCACGTAGATTGTTGGAAGGATGTTAGTAGTTGTGTGAGAGTGATTAATCCTCTTGAAATGTGAAACACTGTGGAGCAACCTCTGCTCATTTTTCATATTCCTGGGGTAATAGGCAGTGATACCTATAAAACCAGATCCTTTTGCAGACCAGCAGTCACAAGTCAATCTAGCCTTAGTTGCAGAATTTTTTTTTTTTTTTTTTTTTTTTTTTTTTTTTTTTTTTTTTTTTTTTTTTTTTTTTTTTTTTGTATTAACAGAAGAGAAACAGGTACTTTGAAAACAGGAAACAGAAACAGTGCCCATGCTTTCTCGTGCTTCGGCGAAGTGGATAAAATTTTTGATCTAAAATATTTTGTCTTTGGGTGTAGCATTTTATGACAGAACTTAAACCACGAGTAGGGCTGATTAGAAAGGATGATATCCTCGATTGTTTAATTTTGTTTTTTATGCAGCAAAAGAAGAATATGCCAATGTCCATTGGAATATGCTCTTTCGATAAAAGTATGAATTTTGGTTTTACTGTTCATGGGCAAGGTTTTAGTTGATGAATTCACTGAATCATACACTAAAAAGGTGTAGATCTCCTCTATTTGATCTAAGTTTGCTAGGTTATTGGTCTGAAGTTCTGACTGAGTTTATCGTTTGGTTGAACGCTTTTCTCTATATCAGCTTTTTATTCCTGCTCATTTGATTAATCTTTTTTTTTCTAACATGCCTCTTGTGTATTATCTATTCTCCTTTGATATGCTTGATTAACATAGTAAGCTTGAAATAGGTCAGTACCCCATCCTGACTCTTTTTAATGCTGATTGAGGAGATATTAAGTTATCTAAGCTCATTTTACATGCTTAATATTGAGTTGATATGACAGGTTTTTTGTTCTAGATCAATAGTTCTGCTCTTTTTTAGTAATATTCTTTTATTATTTCAAATACTTGTTGAAGAGATTGTAGAATACTGCTTCATTTGCCATACTTCACTCCAAGTTAATGTAGCAAGTTTGATCTAGGCCAGTAGCTCTGTTCATGTTTCAGTAATCTTTTTTTTTTATTTGACATGCTTAAAACCAACTTAACATAGCCATTTCGATCTTTCTCGATAACCAGTGTTTCTGCTTTCGGGATTTCTCCCTATTAAATCGGAATTTTTGAGCCGTTGTAGGGATGAACTTTTCTGTTTAGGGATTTTCACAAGTCTTCGGGGCTTTTTAAATGAAAGGGAATAATATGGTTTTAGATCTTTTTTTTACCGCACACTGTCGAATTGGGAAGCGTGTTATGTTTGATTACCTCCCTCTGTTAGATAGAGTCCTTAATCTGTAGGTGAAAACAACTTACAGAGTACTGTATAGAATTCAAGAGAAGTGGGGTCCAAACTTGATTTCATTTCGATGATGACGTTTGCAAATGATCAGGGATTATTGACCCTGTGTAAGCTTAGTCACAACAGCTTAGTTCTCGCCAACCCTTGGTTTTAAAGGATGGGAAAGTGTCGGCATGGAAAGTAAATGGACCAGGAATTGATGAGGCAAAGTTTTGCCGATGTTGAAATGCGGAAAATGGCTTCTTTTTTTTCTTTTCTTTTTTCAAATGAAACCCCATCGGAACCGACCTATACTACATCCGCTCTAACATTTGGTTTTACTCTTCCTTGTTCTGACGTTGTTGTTGAAATGTTTCTCATTGCTGTAAAAATTATTAAGACGGGCAGAGGGAAGAAACTTACAACGTTACGTGGAATTCTGAAAACATTATACGGTATGAAGTAAGCCCAAGAAAGTTCCACATTTATTTGTGGAGACTACTAGCTGAAACTGTTGCACCTGAAAAGGGTCAAGGCTTCTACTACCCTTGCAGGAAAAACCGTGAAGGTATTGGAGTTAGTCAACTAGATTCTTATTCTGACTAAAAATAGTTTTGTTTATTTTTTGCTCAATATTAATGAATCTTCACAATGTTGTGACAAGTAGCGTGATCTTATAACCCAAATTACCTAAAATAGCCATACAAAATTAATCTTTTGGTATATTGTTTCATCATATCCACCCTTGACGTGCTGACTAAACCAATTAAGAAAATTAATTGGTCATGCATAGCAGAAAACAGCGATAAAGTCTATTTGTCTTACTCATCTTACTACACCCTGTACGCTTCGCTATACCTTACCACACAAATTTGTACAATGTCTAGATATCGCTTTTTTTTTTAATTTGCATGTAATACTCAAAGTACATCCCAAACAATTTAGTATCCTTAGATTTTGAATTTTCAGCCGGACTTTGACTAGTCTGCTGGCGGACATTTTGTCTTGATAATGTTTTCCTGAATCCGGCGTCGGGATATGTTCAGAAAGACCAAACTAGTCAATAATTAGAAAGCCTTGTTTTTGAATGTCACAAGAAGATGATTGGTGGAAGTAACTTGTTAAAAGTGCATAACGAGGCTTTGCTTGTGATTTTGAATGATTTGCAAAATGGGGAAAACATGAAGTGGAAACACTGTCAATATCCCATATTTTCAGCGATTGTTTTTTTAAATGCTTAATGCGGAGGTTTCAAGTAACGACCTGGGGTTGACCGTTCCTACTGAAAGAGACGTAGTTGAAATTGTCAATAAAAATGAGGAAATCTCTGCTGTAATTAGTTGATTATTTATTTATGTTGTTTCTTGATATTGTTATCCCAACAATTTGGTTTCTGACCGTGTTTTTTATTGGGAGTTGTTTTCGTTTTTAGCCACATACTTAGCTATGACTTGTCCTCTAAAGCTCTGTCTAGGTAAGATATTTTCTATAACTGTCGGCTGAGTTCGACACACTTTAGAACAGTCTTGCTCTTATCTCACCCTCTTTCAACGTGTAGTCCACCTCTTGCTGAATTTCCTAAAGGGGCGTTTGACAACTCTTCGCCAAGTCTCATTCCTAAAGCATCTATGGACAATTCCTCCGGAAGACGTCACAGTATTAATGATTCGTAGTTTTCATGCAGGAAAACATGAAACCTTCTAAGAAATGTACAACCAGTAGTAAACTTTATCAGAAAGAGATGTGACGCGATCAATGCATATCGATTTACTTCTTCAATTTGTGTACGTGTAACTTTTAATGGTGTTTGTGTTTCTCCACCCCCACTCAACTTTACCCTATTGGGTAAATTTACGAGGATTAACAACATGTCAAAGAAACATGCTAATAAAAGTAGTGCCATTAGAGTCCTTATTTGATGCTCTTTCCTAATTTAGAAACAGATGTGGGTTGAGTTGCACAGGGGTTCAGTTACTCGAAAACCAATTTTTAACATGTTTGCATGGTCTTAAGTTCATTTTTGGGCAATAAGTAATGCATTTTATTTCGAATCATTGTTTCATTTCCATAAGGAAAAGCCAATATGTGAAAATGTTATAATCGCACCTGCAGATAGGGGGGGGGCAAGATTGGCCCCCCAAACTAAGATCAAACTTCAAATTTTAAAGTTTTTTATTGTGAATTTTGGAAAAAATCTACCTGGATATCGAAAATGTACTTTCTGAAATATTCCAGTGTTTCATTACTTCTTTATACTTTGCTAGTTTTTCCCTGATTTTTTCTCCCGTCTTAATTTGGATGCTCCTATCATGATCCAGCCTTTCTGTTTATTCGCCGTCTGAGAAACTTCTTGAAAAAAGTGAAAGGTTTGCTTCTGTATATTTTCTCTGGAATGTGTGGCTAATGTCTAGGCGCGGCTGTCAAATAAAGAAGAATCTAATTGTAATTCTTTTCGTGATTCTTTTGTCTGTTCATAAAGCAATGATAGATAGATAGATCGTGTATTTCAAAAGCCCAAGAACCATATACACACAAAAATTTATGAAAAATAAAGAAATCACAATAGAACAAATTACGAAACACACATTAACATGATACATAGCGAAAAAATACCTTATGTTAAATTATCGAGAAAATAAGTTTAATTCCATATAATTAAATAATTAATTATAAAAACTTTTACTTCTTTCTAATCCCTTCTCTATGTACGCACCAATACGAAATATTGTGGTTGGATTACTACTTTGTAAAATTTTAGGAAGTAGCAAAACAATCCCATGTAAGTAATTTACCCTTAAATCAGAGAGCACCGGGCACTTTCGGAGAAAATGGTCCAAATCTTCGTCCTCATCCCTACAAAGAGGACACACATACCGACCATCAGGATGTACTATCCCCCTGTCGAACACCATTTGCCTGCTCTGGATTGGAGGGCAATTCGCCCTAAGCTGAATCCATCGACATAAAATCATAGCCGGTAAATTGAATTTAAAATAAATTTCATCTCCAAAACTAGGTTTAACCTCATTATAATGATTCAACGTAGCAGAATGTAAAACCAGTCCTTGCCAATACTGAATTTCTTGACCCTTTAAGATAAATCGTACCTGGCTTACTAAATTTGTTGGTAGATCACGGGACCCAAGACCGTCATTCCATAAGTAAGGCATTCCCACTCTTTCTAGTAATGACCTAATTTGGGATGGCCACGACATTTTCAAACCATAACTCAACATCTGATAATAAGCAGCTCTTACTAGTCTATCTTCATTACACCTAATGAGCTTCAACCAAAATCTAAGCATCAAAATAGACCTACGTAGTTATAACGAAAACAGGCCCATATCACCTTTCAGAATCTGCGAATGAGTTGTCTGATGTAATCCAAACTGTCTTTTATAATACTGGAGCTGGAGGGACTCCAGCTTCTGTGCCGCTTCTCCGCCCCCAATCTCTGCTCCATATTCTATTACTGGTAAAATTTTTGTATTAAATATTCTTTTATGCATTTTTAGGTTTTTAATTCCCATTATCGGCGGATTTCTAAAAATTGCAGACATGGCCACTTTACCTCTATTAATTAGTTCATCAACATGACTCTTTAAACTTCCATTTTCCGATAAAACAAATCCTAGATATTTGAAGAATGTTGAAGATAGAGTACATTTCTTTTGTCCTTTCTTAACAGATATAATTGAAAATTATTTGGTGATTGCACACTTGTAATAGCAAATGTAGCTTCAGGCTACATTTGAGCCAATTAATTTTTCGCGTGGTTGCCGGGAATTTTTTTGAGATAGGGGGGGGGGGTAACTGAATTACCAGGTCTTCATGTAATTTTCCTCTTTTAACATATACTTAGCCATTTTTTAATCTAGTGGAAGGGGTGTGTACCAAACCACTTCCTTACCCAGTGGACGGCAAGAACTAGGCAACTTGAAGGATTACAAGTATGAAAGTGGGAACATTAGTCAGTAAAAACTGCATAAGAGGGCAACATTCCATGAAGTCCAGAAACATAAACAGAAAGGACCCATCTTTCCTTATTTCATCGAAGAGGAGGGGGGTCTCATCGTTGAATTTGCCTCAAATGAGGATGGATTTTATTAGGAAATGTCGGGTATTGTCGATGACGTTTCGTATTTTACGTTTAACAAGAAACATTTAACAATGTTTCCTTCGTGTTTTTTTTTCTATCCATTATACAAATATTTAGCAATAAATCGGGCGACTCTTCCTTTGAATAAGTATGTTAAGAGAAGAGTATCCGATGTGGTTTTTTATTAATACTATTATTGAAGTGGTCAAATCACATTTTTCTTAGACTTGCATGATTCGCGGATGCTTATCTGAAAATAAACGCCAATTTTGTTTGGTACTTTCTTTTATGGAAATGACGCGTCTAAGTTGACCATGAATAATACTGGCTGCGTTTTTCATGAAGGTTGTCGCTGGTTAAATTAAAGGAAATTTGACGCCCTGGTTAGAAATAGGTTTTCCAACTTTTCAAAATGGTTAATTGTGTGTATATTGATCGAGTGAAAAAAGTAAAATATTATCAAGGAGTCAACGAAGAAGTCTCAAGCAATGTCTTTTTTCTTGTAGCCAAGCTATAAAATCTGTAAATTTTTAGGATTCCTAGAGAAATGGGTGGGATATAGCTTTGCAACAGTCAAAATTTTGCCTGCTCCCCCCATCTTGTGGGAGACAACCTCTGCATTTCTGTTTATGGTAAACCGTTGATTGTAATTCTTCAATGGTTAAATTATGGAATATCATTAGTATTTATAGTTGCAATGTAAAAAGGGAAATGTGGTTTGTTTTACCGCAAAGCATGGCCATCGGTTGTTTAAGTTACTTTGCCTTTATTCATGCAAATTGTGTTGAAACGCATTCTCTACGCTCAACCGCACAGAGAAAATTATTTAAATGATGAAAGGAGCTAAAACACAGCAACAACGAAATTCAAAGTAGCAAGCGCTATTACAAGGTCAACATAATTAGATATAAGGAACACGTAGAGTAATCAAATCAATGATTAAATGACGAATAAAATACTGTACAAAGAAACTAGAGTTTAAAGTGCACATTTAGTGGTAAATGGTTGATTTTGGAACCTTCGGTTCTTGTTTTCAGATAAATCTCCTTGCTTGTTTCTTTTCTTTTTGGGTTCTCTAATTAATCCCTTCCCCCTTTGTGGTAATTATTAATTTTCTTTCACTATTGGCTACTCCACTTTTCTTTCTTTCACTGCGTAGGCAGTTAAACCCATGAGGCATAACTGCGCAGTTTTATGGGTAATTCACCGTAGCTAAAAGTTATTTTCAGATAACAAGTTTGGTCCAAATTGACAGGGGGTGAAAAAGGGGGCATAAAATTGATTCATTCGAAGTAAGGTGGTAACTGGTAAGGATTTGGATTGAATGGAATAGTGTTGCTGCCACCCGCAGCATATACGCGGCTGAACCTTCTAGGGATAAAACTAAACAAACGTGAAAGTGAATAAAGTAAGAAATCTTTTCTTTATAATCTTTGACTTTTTAGCCTAGGTGAAGTCTGGAAGCCTACAGAAAGGCTGAGATTATATTATTCGACAAAAGGAAGAGGATCCTATGTGCAGCGAGGGACAGGAAGGGAATAGGGGAGGTTTAATCTTGGTGACGGGGGCCACAGAGTGTGACACTTTTGAATCCCCAGGGAAAGTACTCTTGTCAGGGAACCCTGACGGTTTTTTTTTTTTTTTTGTAATCCGCCAGAGACGACGAGCAGAAATCCCACCAGGTTCTCTTAAATGGAATTAGAGGTTTCCCCGATATAAGAGGGAATAGCCTAAAAAGTTCAAATCCCCCTCCTCCCTCCATAATACTGATGGCAGACAGTTTTACCACTATAATAGTTGATTGTTGGGCTATTGAAAGATGATAGTACTTTACACTCAAAACCAGTAATATCACTTTATTTTTTAACCTCTGTAAGTGTAAATCAGTGGCTTCGCGACGAGCTATAATATTTGTTCCTAATTATTTTATTTTGTTGCTCCTGGTCCCTTTTTCTATAATTTCTCTGTTTTTAGGAGCATGATGAGCCTATACTGCGTCACTTGACTGATATTACTCTTGACATCACTAGCAATCCAATGGGATTCACTTTGAAGTTCCATTTCTCACCGAATGATTATTTCACGGATTCAGTTTTAACAAAAAACTATCATATGAAATGTGCTGTCAACGAAAAGGATCCATTTGAATTTGAAGGCCCAGAAATTGTCAAATGTCAGGTAGGTAGTTTGATTTTGGGTTGCATAGTTGCACAGTCGCAGCGGTACATTTATATCTTGGTTCAAATCAAGTAGACGTTTTAGTGAATAGGGTTAATCTCTTCTTCTCTTTTCCTTTTTTCCCTTTTTAGATTTCATTAGTTTTTCTTATAAATATATTCAAAGCCTTTGTGTTGTTCAACATGTCATTTTCGGGTAGGTAAATATAGCTCCTGAGTTATCGTGCTGCTTTCGGATAGGTAAATTTAGTTCCTAAATTTTTTAGAATCTGTCACAACATGAAGGTTAAGGAAAGGCTTTTTCAAAAGGTTCTTTTTAGGTTTCACAGGTTTTTCATAGAAATATATTCAAAACCTTTATGTAGTTCAAAACGCCGCTTTCAGATAGGTGAATTTAGCTGCTGAATTTGTTAGAATCTGTCTCAACATTAAGGCTGGACGGTATGAAAACCGAAAATTAGCTATGCAGAAGAAATTTACTGTGACAAACAACAAAAGTATGAAGAACAATAGGGAAATCTTTTTGCAAGACAGTGGAGATAATTTGAATGAATATTTCGGCCCTATGTCCAAGGGCCGTCCTCAGCAAGACAAAAATATATGAAAGAAAAAAGACTCACAACAACATACCACCAATAAAACCAAAAATTTAAAATTTTTCAAAGCAGTCTTAGCATCCTTACTTCAGCGAAGTTCAACCAGGACTGATAAAAAGTAAGGTAAAACAAGGCGATTCAATGAGATGAAAGAAAAATAAATTAAAAACACGTTCTTTTTGCTAATCCAGCTTTTTTGGCAGCTAACCTCAAAGGTCTTTTTGTGACCGGTTCTGTGTTAATGTCTATCGGTTTTTTAAAATATTTTGTAAGATCATTTTTAATTAAATTTGTGTATAGAGCATTTAGTGTATATTCCCCCAAGTTCCTATTTAAGGAAATATTATTATTAATCTTAAGTCTGATTTCAATTGATTCCCGGATTACCTGCTTTATGCCTAGGTCATTGCTAATAAGGGCGGATTCATCAAAAAGTATATTGTGGCTAGGATTTTCAAAAATATGGCTGCCTAATGCAGAATCAGATGAAACAGTGGAAATTCTAGAATTTAGAGCTTTGACTATATCATCTTTATGCTGTTGTATGCGCTTTTCTAAATTCTGGTGTGTTCTACCTACATAATATTTGCCACAATCGCATGGTATTTGATAGACCCCTCTTTGGCGAATAACTGGGGTTTTAACTTTACCAGAATTTAGAAAATTTATGATTCTAAAATTACTTGTGAATACTACATACAGATTATTTTTTTATGTGCAAACTTTTTTAAGATTTGTAGTGATTTTTGGGATGTAGGGGAGGTAAATTATGTTTAAGGGTTTGTCAGAAATATCACATGGTAAACTATCATTAATTTTACGGGAATGTCTTTTCAGTCTTCAATTAATTACATTATTAATAAATAAAATAGGATACTCATTTCCTAAAAGTATGTCCTTGATAAAGTTTAATTCTGCTGTTATGTGGGAATCAGAACAAATGTTTAGGGCACGATCGACGAGGGATATTACGACTGCTCTTTTAACTTGTGGGGGGTGGTTTGATTTAAAATGCAAATATCTATTATTTTGTGTTGGTTTTCTATAAATAGTAAAATTGAGTTTATCGAAGCTACGAATAACTAACACATCTAGGAATGGGATTTTATTTGCGATTTCGATTTCTAAGGTAAACTGTAAATTTCTATCGTATGTATTAAGGTGATCTAAGAAACCCTTAAGCTCATTTTCCCCATAGTTCCAGGCTGAAATTACATCATCCATGTAGCGTCCCCAAAAGATATGTTTTAAAAAATACGAATCTAATGCCCAATTTTCAATATGTTCCACATAAATATTCGCCAGTAACCCGGAGAGGGGCGCGCCCATCGCTAAGCCATTAATTTCCTGGTAAAAAGAATTACGGAATTGGAAATACATTGAGTACTTGTTACAGAGTTTAACCAAGGTCATTAAGACATCACAATCTATTCCTGCTGCTGAAGCTTCTATTAAGTGATAATTTTCTTTGATTTTATTTTCTAATAACTGTTCAGATACTGCGACATCAATATTTGTATACATTGAAACAGTGTCAAAGCTACTTATAACTGTATTTTCTGAGATATTTACGTTTTTGAGTTTTTCAACTAAATCTACCGAATTACATATATATGATTTTTGAGAGTAAAGCAAAGGTTTAAAGGCTGTACATAACCATTTCCCAATATTGGATGTGGGGGCTTTCGTACAAGCTACTATGGGTTTAGAAGGCGGTCCTTAACTTGACTCTGCAAAATTTGAATTGCAGGGTTTCAAGCTCTCACCTGATTTTTAAAGACAAAATCGCCAAAAAGGTAAAAAGCGGATAGATATGTAGAATTTTTTTCCTCTGAACATCAGCCTTTAAAAATTGAGAAAATAATAGAAATTTAAAAAAGAAGAAGGATCAATTGAAGAAAAACATAAGGACGTCTGATAAAACATTGACAGGAAAGAATACACTTATTTAGGAATTTTCCAGGGGCAGGGGGGCAGACGCCAAAATGGCAGTGGTGGTTGGGGGACAGGAAATATATTTCAGGATATCTGTTTTTGTAGGAATAAGTTTATTTTTAAATACTTTTAGTGAAAAATTCTCAAATAAAAAGAGCAATTAGATTGCATGCAAAATGAAACAAAATACAGTAAATTTTAAACAACAAGGATTCATGGCAAAAGGATTGCTTTGTTTAATCAATAATATATGTAATTATTATGCATTTAATCTTAAAAGAAAATCGGATTCAAACCAAAATTACAGAAAGATTTATTGCTTCCATAGATTATAAAAAATGTAGACTTGGCTTTATGCAATTTCCTACTCCTTAGAATAGTTTACAGAAAGAGTAGAGATGCTCAAAAATCATCCTGCCTGCATAGATACCACGTCTTGATTTTATAACGGGCCATGTAAAATGTACCTCTTTCATAACAGGACAATTCTCCACCTCGAACTTAAATCCCTTTTGTATTCAGACAGTTAAAAAATTTAAAGAACAGCGAAAGAAAAGCTAAATTTAAACTTACTATCCAGCTGTCAAATTGATCCTCTTTCTTTTTATTAGCCTATTCAACTACATAAAATGAACAGGTTAAAAAAAAATTGTCACAAGAGAATCTTATCAAATAGTTTGTGATAAAAAAAAACGGCAAGTAAAAAGTGACTTGGGCCAATATCCATCAAAACTAAAAATGGAATTCTCTTGACAATTGCTAGACCGACAGTATTGGTTTTTTATGTTGATTCTAAATATAGTTTATTGTTACCCACCCACAACTAAAAAATTGAGAAAACTTGCCTAGTTTTTGAAAAAAAGGGGAACATCCCTAGAAATGTGAGTGATCTTATTGAAAATCCCTTAATAAAAAAAAAATCATATCAGAGAACTCTACTATAGAGGTTTCGAGCTCCAATCTTCAAAATTGGAATGGAGTTTCGCATTTTTTTCAGAAGAAACATCGTCGATGCATGTTTATTTGTTTTGATTTTTCCCAGGGGTGATTGTATCAAAGCGAATGTCCAAGATAATTGGGGGGGGGGAGGAGCTCATTCAAACGTAAATTGAAAGCTCTTTTTTAAATGACCATACACGTTGGTCCAGAGGAAAGTCTAGTTTTCTGCCATTTTATGGCACCAAACTACGACTTTACCCCAAAGAGGACGAATTTGCAATCAATTTAAAATTCTGAGAAGTTAATTTAAAAGTACCAATAACTGTATTTTATACTTCCCAGTTGCAAAAGAAGTAATGCCAAACGGCGGCAGTACTGGATTCAACCAAGTTGATTCACTTTATTAGTAATGAAATTAGGCTACGTTAGGTGATCTGTAATTGCGTATCAGCTACAATCAGGGGGGGGGGAGTCATTCTTTAGGCGAGGATAGGCTAGATTCCTAAAAAAGTACATATTAATGGACACACTGCTTACTTTTCATGAGGCTTCACATAAATGTTAAAAGAGGTAGAAACGAGTCGGAATTAATTAAAATATTTCTCTATACAGCTAAGATATTAAATTCCCATATCTACCAGCACAGAGGGGGAAAAAACAAGGCAGGCCATCATCAGCAGCCCCGCCAGTAAGTTTCTTTGGGGTGCCAAATACTGCTAGGAACTTAGTTTTCAGCAATTTCAAATGGTAATATTTTTCTTTTTCTATTTATGTGAAGTACCTCAATGTATTTAAACTAATGAATGCAATGTATTTATTGATAAGAAAATCTTATTACAGAGCTTGTGATGGATTCAGTTATGTAAAAGATCAAAATTCTGTCTCATCCTTAACTCCTTACTCTTTACTGTGAAGTTTGGCTTTTGTTCAAATTTTTAAAGAAAATTTGCAATTGGAAAAAAAAATCAAAGCACTAAAAAACTTTCGTTTAATGAGCAGGGTGTTGAAAAGGGGGCAGTCCCCCTTATATGCAAAGTAATTTCAATTTGTTTTGAGTTTTAAACGTGCTCCTTACTTTAGTTGAAAAATCTTTTCTATTTGTTTAATTACATTTCATGAGACTGTAAAGAATTATGAAAGCAATACTTTTGGTAACGCAGAAAAAAGATCAATATTTCAATGATGTCTGTTTGGATTTTGATGTTAATCAAACAGATCATGATAACTGACGGTAAGTAAGGAGAAATTATATTTAAAGTGCCGAAAAACTTTAGCGTTAAGATCGAGGTGCTGAAGAGGGGACAACCACACTCATATACATAATAATTTCTATTCGTTTTAAGTTTTAATGACGCTTAGAGACAAACATTTTTCTAAAGGCAATGGAAAAAGTATATCAATTAAAGTAAAAGTATATAAAAATGAAAAAAATAAGTAATCACAAAACAATAGAGGAAAAAATAGCCTACTTACAAAAACTAAGATATAAACTCCCAGATGTCTGTTCTGTTGATTAGTGTCGAAGCATTGGACGGATATTTTTTAACAATATCGGCAGTTTTGAATTTGGTTATCAAACACCAAAATATATGATGCCTTTAGACTACTCAGTGTTCATAAAGAGTAACGCATCATCAGAGTAGTTTGGTCAAAGTAAAACGTTAAAACTAAGATTAAGAAAATCAAATAAAAATTTTTATTAAATATTTTCGATTAATTTTGAATACCAAAAACCAATAAATTTGACACCTTTATACTTCATAACCGTAGAAAATTATATCTTTTTCAAAGTGGCAAATAGGTAAATACAATCACTCCTGGAAAAGACAAAAAACGTATCTGTTCAGGGGGAAAAAATTCCCAGCATCCGGTTTAGGGGAAACATTTCTGATTATGGTGGCTTCATATATCAGCTCATGGGTACTCTTATGATGCAAGCAAAAGTTGACAGCATATGTTTACCGAAATTACCACTTATTAAGTTGTTTACTATAATCATACGAACTTTCTTGTGTACTAATAACTGCACTAATTACTAATTAACAAATACATATTTAGGGTCACTCAGATCCCTAAAATTTATATGCATATGATATTCCCTTTTAATAGTTATATTAATCACTAGAAAAAGCGCACTGAACTGCAGCATAAAGCATTGTTTCACAAAAGAAGCCGTACAAGGAAGTGAAATAAATAACTGAAAAGGCCAAAAAGAGTATATTTCTTCAGCTGCATCCCTTCTCCCTCCAAAAGAGCAAAAAATGTTGTCCAATACAACTACTGTCTCCCTATTATCCCAATGATAACATAAAAGTCCGACTATATGATCGATCTCTTGATTTTAAAAAGGTTCCAAATTCTGCGAAGTAAAAATGAACCTGACAAATACAAAAAAAAATTATTGTAATGAAAGAAAATGATTGTGAAGGAACTCATCTTTGTAAACGACAACATTTTGTAGCAACAACCTTAATAAAAAAAAAATAGGCAAAACAGCTGCTTCCTCACTTATGCTGAAACCTAAGTTAAACGAACTGTAATGATAAAACAGTAAGAATTGTGAAGGTACGGCTTTTAATTTTTTTTTTTTTTTTTTTTTTTTTATACGATAGTACGTGGTTCAAAAAAGTATTCAAGCTGAATTCATTGATTAAAAAATAATATATCTATTCGAAACTAAGTTAATTGCTTCAAAGGAATGGTTCCCGAATGTCCATGCTTCTTGGAACCCTACTATCAACTATTTCTGGTAGAAGTGCTTCAAAGAAGAATCTTTCTAGCTTTGATATCATTTCCTATATTTATCCCGTATTATCAAACATTTTTTCTACTAGGACTAAGTAGAATAGATAGTAAAGGGTTATAAGTTTTGAAACTTCAATCCCCCCCCCCTCACTTTTTAACTTTCTTTTCAAAACGTTATACAGACCTCTGCATCTCTCGGTAAAATATTATGTAAGATTATGCACTAAAATATATAAAGCAAAAGTAAAAAAAAAAGACTTTGCTAAATTGTGATAAGTATTTCATTTGCCCGTATAATTGTGGTGTTTTTATTTGCAGAAATATCACTAAATACAGGGGCGGATCTAGAGCAGAATCTTGGGGAGTGGGGCAATGTGACAAGAGAGCCAATAATTGACCAAATTGGTGCCAGGAAAATGTTGAGGGGGGTGGTCCATCCCTGGATCAGCCAGTGACTAAGTAGAAGCTCATAGATCAAAGTTTAGTTTATTATCAAGATTTACGCTACAGAATTGAATGAATTATATTTGTATGCTATTTTTTCTGCTAGGCCGTCAACTTTTGCTTGCATTGCCAGAGTACCCATGAGCTGATATATGGAGCCACCATAATCAGTAATGTTTCCTCTGAACGGAATGCTGCGAGTTGTTGTATTTTCCCCCTGAACGGATACGTTTTTTTTGTGTTTTATTGTCATTTATTTATTTTTCCAGGAGTGATTGTATTTATCTAGTTGTTGCTTTGAGAAAGATATAATTTTTTACAGTTATGAAGTATAAAGGTGTCAAATATATTGGTTTTTGGTAACCAAAATTAAATTAAAAATATTGAATTAAAATTTTTATTTGATTTTCTTAATATTAGGTTTAATGTTTTACTTTTTTTTAACAAGTTGAGCCTAAAGGCATTAAATATTTTGGTGTTTGATAACCAAGTTCAAAACTGTTGATATTAAAAAAATATCCGAAAAAAAGTTTTAATGTTGGTCCTTACTTTCAGTTGAAAAAACTTGTTTTTTAATTGAATTTCTGATTTATTTTTTTTTTTTTTTAATAACGCCAGGATACCTGGCCCTCTCCAAGGAAAAATACCCCTTCCCACAAAAATATCCTCTGGGCAATTCAATCCTGGCGAAAATTTACCCCGAACAATTACCCTTAATATCTCCACGTCTAAAATTGAATCGGTAAAGAAAAAGCAAGATATATAAAGGAATTTTGTATAGAATTCTAGCAAATTCACCAAGTGTAAAATTTCCCCTGAAAAGTTCTCCCCCCTGGAAACTTCCCTCTCCATGGAAAATTCTCCCAGTGTAAATCCTCCCAGCGTAAAATTCCTCCCCTGCCAACCTAAAAAATGTATGCATATTCCCAATAACAGATAAAGCAATGGGTAAATTTTATAACTTAAAAACCTTTCCCCATGGGCTGAAGGGGGCCATGTTATCTCTAAAGACATAGTTATTGGGCCTTTCAACTATGCTGAAGAAAAAAGCTATTGCAAAATTTTGATCAGACGATTTTGGAAAAAGGTGACGTGGGAGGGGGCCTAGTTGCCCTCCAATCGTTTTTGTCACTTAAAAAGGGCACTAGAATCTTTTATTTCCATTGAATGAACCCATGGAAAAAAAAAACAAGTAAACACCCATCCGTGATCTTTCTTCTGGCAAAAATTACAAAATTCCACTTTTTTGCAGATATGAGCTTGAAACCTCTACAGTGATACGCTGAATCTGATCTGATTAAAATTCTATGACTTCGAGGGGGTCTTTCCCCCTTTTTTGAAAATCAGACAAATTTTCCCAGGCTCGTAGCTTTTGATGGGTCAAACTAAACTTAATGAAAAGTATATATTTGGAATCAGCATGATAAGCCAATTCTTTTGATATATCAATTGGTATCAAAATTCAGTTTTTTAGAGTTTCGGTTACTATTGAGCCGGGTCGCTCCGTACTTAAAGTTAATTACCACGAACTGTTTGATTACTCATCAAAATCCAAACAGAGATCATTGAAATATTGAAACATTGAAATATTGATCGTTTTTTCTGCGTTACCAAAAGTACTGTATTCATAAAACTTTACAGTTTCATGAAATGTAATTAAACAAATAGAAAAGAATTTTCAACTAAAGTAAGGAGCAAGTTTAAAACTTAAAGCAAATATAAATTACTCTGTATATAAGCGGGAATGCCTCTTTCTCAACACTGCTTATTAAACAAAAGTATTTTTAGTGCTTTGAAAAATCTTATCTTTCCAATTGCAAATTTTCTTTAAAATTTGGAAAAAAGGCCAAACTTCACAGTAAAGAGTAAGGAGCTAAGGAGGAAACAGCCCGCTTCATATAAAGAATAATAGGTTTCAAATCTGTTTCTTGCTTTCAGTTGAAAAGCTTTTTTTTATTTAACTTCTGATTGTTTCACAAATCAAACCCAGGCCTAACCAAGATATAATTTGAGGTACTTGTCCCTTAAATCCCTGTTTAATTGCTTTTAAAATGTGTAAATCCATAATTGTACGTGTATTAGTACCGTCCTACGTTTAAATTTTCAATTTCAATTTTGGATAAGATTTGAATATAGGCTACTTAAAAAATTGGCGATGAATAGTAATTTTGGTAAGAAGTCCTTGTTAATATGACTACAAAATAATTTCGGTTGGAAGAACAGAAGTATTATTATTTGTGTGGATGGAAATTCTGTGAGAATTTTGATCTTCTACATAACTGAAGCCATCACAACCTCTAAAACAGGATTTTCTTATCAGTAAATACATTACATAGATTCGTTTAAATACATTGAAGTACTTCAACTAGAAAACTAGAAAAAGAAAATAATACCGTTTAGAATTGATGAAAACCAAGTTCCTTGCAGTGTTTGCCACTTCAAAGAAATTTCCTGGCGGTGCTGATGATTACCTGCCTTGCTATCCACCTCTGTGCAGGTAGAAAGGGGAATGTAACATTTTTGCTGTATAGCGAAACAATTTAATTAATTCTTACTCCCCCTAGCTCTTTCAACATTTATCTGAAGCCTCATCAAGAGTAAGCAGTTTGTCCATTAAAATTCGCTTTTTTAGAAATCTACCCTACCCCCACCTGAACAATGACTTACCCCCCTCATTATAGCTGATACGCAATTACAGATCGCCAAACGTAGCCTAATGTCATTACAAATAAAGTGAATCAACTTGGTTGAATCCAGTACTGCCACCGTGTGGCATTGCTTCTTTTACAACTGGAAAGCCTAAAATATAGTTATGCATACTTTTAAATCAATTAGCTTTTCAGAATTTTAAATTGATTGCAAATTCATCCTCTTTGGGGTGAAGTTGTAGTTTTGTGCCCTAAAACAGCAAGAAAACAAGACTTTCCCCTGGTCCAATCTGTATGGCCACTTAAAAAGGAGCTTTAAATTTACGTTTGAATGAGCTCCCTCCCAATTATCTTGGACCTTTGGTTTGATACAATCACCCCTGGGAAAAAACAAAACAAGATTGGAGCTTGAAACCTCTACGGTAGGGTTTTCTGATATGATGTACCTAATAAAGAGCTTTTCAATAAGACCGCTTGCTTTTTTTGGGGGGGGGGGCTTTTTCAAAAATCAGGCCAATTTTCTCAGATTTTAGATTTTGGGTGGGTAACAATAAACTGAAAGAATTCTAAATATTTAGAATTAGCATAAAAAGCCAATACTGCCGGTGTAGCAATTGTCACGAGAATTAAATTTTTAGTTTTGAACCTGTTCATTTTTTTTTTAGTTGAATAGGACATTAAAAAGAAAGAGGGTCAGTTTGACAGCTTGATATTAAGTTTAAATTTTGTTTTTCTTTCACTATTCTATTTTTTTTTCTTAATGTATGAATATATAACGGATTTAAGTTCGAGGGGAAGAATTATCCCGTTATGAAAGAGGTATATTTTACATGGCCGTTATAAAACCAAAACGTGGTATCTGTGCAGGCAGGGTGATTTTTGAGCATCTCTAATCCTTGTGTAAAGTATTCTAAGGCGTAGGAAATTGTATAAAGGCAAGTCTACAACTGTTATAATCTACGAAAGCAATCTTTCTGTAATTTTAGTTTGAGTTTGATTTTCTTTTAAAATTAAATGCATAATAACTAAATATATTATTGATTAAACAAATTGATCCTTTTGCCAGGAATCCTTGCGGTTTAAAATTTACTGTATTTTGTTTCATTTTGCAGGCAATTTATTTGCTCTTTTTGTTTGAAAGTTCTTTTCTAAAAGTATTTAAAAATAAACTTATTCCTACGAAAAAAAATTCCTGAAATATATTCCATGTCACCCAACCACCACTGATATTTTGGCGTTTGACAACTCCCCCCCACCCCTGGAAAATTTTCTGCCGCGCTCTTGTATTTCACGAAACACTTTTGTGAAGTAACTAGGCCAAGTTCTTCTTTAACTGCTTTTCTCTTCTTTCAAAATCTTTGACTGCAACTTAATTTGACAGAGCATTCACGTTTGCATAATATGTTGAAAGATTCACTTATCATGCCAGTCGATACGTGTTGAAACCCTGACTGTTTATCACCTGAAGGCTGGTATTTATGCCCGCCTGTACAAGTCCGTATTAATTTTATTAAACTTCTATGTACCGTTCTTTTAGACAAGTTGAAATGGAATTTGCACGAAAAAGCCTAATTTAGAAAGCCCAGAAAAAAAAATAAAAAAATAGCCAACTCAGGTTATGTTGCTAAATCAGGGGAACAGATAGAAATGAAAATTGATGCCTTTATGCGTCTATTGTAGCCAGACAAGTTAAAAATATTTAACATGGAAGAGATGGCCGGGAATTTTTCTATGCGTTCCCCCTTAAGGTTACCAATAGGCTTTTTTGTAAAGCGCTTTTATCCTTTAGCTATCCAGCGGAACAAAGACTGGATAGTTGAATGCTATATTTGCTAATGCATCTGATGACCAAATAAACAATTGCTAATAGTCTGTTGGCAAGACGTATAAATTGCTAAGGCGTCACTATATTTGCTAATGATGTTGAGAGATGGTTGTTGCAATAGCCTCTAAAGTGCTTGTGTTTTTCAAGTTTCTAAACTTCCAAAGGGTTTCACATTAAAATTCTAGCCTTGGAATTACTGGCATATAGGTTATTTGCGATTAGGTAACAGTTCTTTTTCTTTTTTTGTGCAATTATTTGCTTTTTGGGAATTTCCTTTATATGCGGAAAGTTTCAACTTTCTAATATCCTTGGCGCATTCTATGACAGTTTGCTTAATAGTATTTCTTGAGGTTTTCAGCAGTGATAAAGAGAATGTGAGGATTTTGTTTTTATACAAAAATGCAAATCAGCGCCCCTTTTAACTAATCAGTATATATTTAAAAAAGAAGATAATTATTGTAGGAAATATTCCTTCTCGTAAATGTCTAAAAAATGGAATTTGGATTCTAGGGATGCACTATCAATTGGAGACCGGGTAAGAACGTGACTGTGAAAACGATCAAAAAGAAGCAGAAGCACAAGTCCAAGGGATCTGTGCGCCTTGTAACCAAAACCGTAACTAACGACTCATTTTTCAACTTTTTCAATCCGCCAACCTTTACCGAAGGTGAAGAAATCGAAGAAGATGTTCAAGCCCTCTTAACAGCAGATTATGAAATCGGACATTACATCAGGGAAAGAGCTGTGCCTCGGGCTGTCCTTTATTTTACTGGTAAGTAATTGCGAGTTTTCTAGTGATTTTTTGTTGAGACGAAATTAAAGTTGCTAGAATTTCATGGGAGATAGTAAATTAGTGGCACGAAACAGTATCTGAAATTGAATTGTTAAAAACTATCATAAAGTGACTTCTGGAAATTTGTTTCGGGCAGACAGGCTTGGGAAATTTTGTGTTTTTCGAAAGAAAAAAAAATTAAGTTTACTATTGTGTGAGTCAGTTTTCCTAAAGCTCATTTTCACGAGGATGAGAGTTGAACTCGTGTTCACCTCCCATCCTCGTGACAACAAACATTTGTTCAACAAAAGATGGTTCTTCCATCCAGATCTACTCTGGTCTCAAGGCAGAGTTTAACTAGAGCTGATCGTCGACTTCTACAAGAGATGGATTAGAGGAGAAATGGAAGCAAAAACATAATTTCATTGAATAAATCCAGCGCGAAAACACAGGTTCACAAGGTGAAGGATCTCATCCTTGTGAAAATCTTGAGTACTTTATAACTCTTGAGCTACGAACTTATAAAGAACAACCTGATCAAGATTGAAAAAAGCCGTTTTTATATTAATGCCTAGTAGCTGAAAGTTGTCCTGATGTCATTTGGCATCTCTAAATGAAGCTCAAGGAAAAATCAAACGCTTGTTTTTTGTGTGTGTGGGGGGGGGGTATTTGAAAATTTATCTATGTCCGAATTTACGTCTGTAATAGTAATGAGATGGGTGTTGCATTGTAAGTTCGGGATGGGCCTGGATCTATCTACCCATTTTTGGTTAATCCTAATGTTATTACATTAAATCCTAATGTTATTCTTGGAACTCCTTTGCATTCACGAAAATTGACAATTTAGTTTCGCTTATGGTCTGGATTTGTATGTGTCTTCAGAATCGCTGTGATACATCAGAATCGTAGCTGAACTAAAGCGAAAACAAAGGGGATAGCCTCTAAACGATTAAAAGCCTGGCTAATATAGTTATGCTTTGTTACGAACAACACTTCACGTTCTTTTGTTTATCCCTTTTAGCTTCAGTATTTGAATGATAGTTGAAATTAAATCTTAAGGAGACCCGACACAGTCAATCATTTTGATCAAAAGATTCCGTCAATCGATTGATGTGTGCTTCAATCAACCCTTCAGTCTTGGCCAAAGCTAATTTCAAGTTTAATTTTAACTCACGGCTAGGTTTTTAGTTTCAGTTCAGAGTTGGGAAGTGAAGTGTCTACCGTGTATGAAATGCAGTCTAATTCTGATTTGGCTTTTCTTGTATGTATTTGGTTGCGCTCAAGCGAAAACAAAAAGAAAATAGGAAATGTTGTTGGTTTCTTTTTATGCTCGATGGCCTTGTACTCGCTTTTGAAATTTGTTCTTAAAACACTAATTTTCTTTCTAGTTCGGAAACTGCGTAATCGGGTTTCAATATCTTTACCGCCCGCAATATCCTGTCAAATGTCGCACTTTTCTTATTTCGGTTATAATAGTCTCTATTTTTAACTTTCCATTACTCAGGGTGACCCCGGTTTAACTCTATTAATAAACAGATAAATTCGCGTTCCACATTTTTGCTTACTTCCGATGTGTCTTCCATTGTTGTTGGCGCGTGACTGACGCAATACTTGTGCAAAACTAGTTTAGACGGCCAATCACCAGAGTCAACTGCTTGAGTCATTTAAACTTTTGTACAATCACCGTCTACACTCGATTCAAGTGTCAAGCAGGTTCCTAGACGGCCAATCATGCTTGAATCAATCGATTGACGAAAGTTTTTTACCAAAATGATTGGCCGTCTTGGGCTTCTAGATCACTTCTTCCAGAAAAGAGGGAAAATGGTTAAAATTATAAAGTGTATTTCAAAAAGGTTTCCCCGCAGTCCAGTAAATAATTTGTGTGTTAGAGGTATTCTGCAGTGATCTGTAAGAATGTAAAATAGTTTTTACGTACGGATAATATATTCATAGATGTTGTCGAATACCTCTTCCCTCCTCTTTATGACAATATTTTTGTAACCTGTGACCACATATGTGGAAACAGTTTTTCCACTGGCTCTTTTTTATAACCCGTCGAACGCCGAATGTTTTCCGTGGAAAATCAGTAGATGGTGTTCTTCGATTTTAGTAGAACTCGGAACGCCTAGTGCATGACAGCAAAAACCGAGCAGCTTTTTCTTTCGTGATCGTTCACAGATACAAGGTTGAGATTTCGCCAGATTGAATTTTTTTCTTTTTTGCTGGCAGTATGGTTCTCTAAAAATTTCCTTTTTTGACGGGGCCCTGAAATCAGTAGATCCATTAATTGTGATGGAAATGTGGGTCCATTTTCCTCCAAATATGACATAATTATCAGATAAATTGTAAGTTCTAAACACATGACAATCTGTAATTCAAGAAGCCTTAACTTACAGACTGGGCAGACCCAACATGTAAGATTTATGAACCGAACCTTAAAAGGCGAGCAATACAGTCCGTGGCGGATCCAGGGGGCGCCCCCTCCCCTGACGTAGTGGCGGATTTGTGGTTGGGACCGCTTGCTCTGGTTTGGTTTGGGACGAAAGTTATTTTTTTGTAATTGGTTTTTAATAGTGGAGTTTTTAATTATTAAGACCGTTTCTTTTCGCAAACAAGTTCGAAACAAGGTTTCAGTTACTTTGTGCGGTTACTCTGGTAAATCTAACAGTTGCTCTGTTAGATTTTATTAATGACGCATACCGCCAAAAAGTGTTTAATTAAATTTAGATTTATCAAGGGAATCTATCCGTATTACCACAAAAGCCAACTGGGAGGTTAAAATCTTCATTACGTAATAACAAGGAGGGTAATCTAAAATCCTAACTTCTTTAGGCTGTCGAAATGATATTTCAGGATTGTGCTGTCACAGCGGGGTTGAACAGCATTTACTTCTTTTTACTGACAAAAATTTGTTTTCGAATCTTGCTATGGCACTGGGGCGAAGAAATTGATATCATTACTTTTTTGGCTATTTGTTTTGGCTTTTTGGGTTTGCTCCCAAAAAACAACATTGTTGTTTTTTAGGGTATTTGTATAATAGAAAGTAAATAAATGAGAAGTGCAAAAATTATTAATTTAAGTTTTGGATTTTGGTGAGCAAATGGTGGCCACTTTACTGCCTATTTTCATCTAATTAAAGCTCTGCATTATATGACATATCACCTCCTCTGTTCATCCTAAAACATGAAAATAAAGGCCAAACTCTTTAGAACTTTAATAAACGTTCGTATAAGTATATACTTAAAATTAAGTGTATGAGTCGAAATACTCCTTAAAAGGTCGGAGTAGTCATTTAAGAAGAATAGATTTTCGAAAAATTGTTTATAAAAGAAGGCAAATAATTATGTGTTTATTTTTATTTTTTATTTTTTTATCTAGCTGGTATAGATTGGTCTCTGAATTCTCAGCTTGAATCAGTGGAATGGCATCAATTTTTTTTCAAATATTTACTAGTAAAATGTTGATAAAAAGGGGAAATTCACACAACTTGAGTTAACCGCTGAAGCGGAATGAAACTACAATATTATTTCAGAATTTCTCACCTTCTCAATACCAACCAGTAACTAAATATAGTTTATGTTTTTGTATAGGGGTTGCATATATTTGTCCATAAAATATTATAAACTGCTGTATATACCGCAGAGGATTTTTATACTTATTTCGATACATGGCTTCCAATCATACTTCCACGATTAGTTGTTTATAAATTAATATTTTTACAGGACGATTCTCTTACTTAATGCTAAATCTGAGTCAAATTTTTATTTTTGTGCTCAAAAGACATGTCGAGATTTAAACGTTAGAATACTGAGAATCTCAAGATTAAAAAAAAAAAATTAATTAGAAATCTACCACAGCTTGAACCCCTGAGAATTTAAACCACCAATCTATACCTATCAAATACAAAAATAACAAACATGCTCACACTTTCATCTAGGATGCTTAAATTATGAGCGTAATCTAGGTCCAGGGGAGTTTTTCTCCCCAGTTAATTCCGTGGTCTCCCATTGCCTTTCCTGTGCTCCTTTGGATAAAGTCCATCAAAATAATCCGAATAAAGGGGGATAGAACACAACCCTGCTTAGCTCCTGATTTAACACAAAACCAGCTGCTAACCTCATTTCCTACCTTAACCTCATCAGTGTTATTCTCGTACATAGCACTAATCACTTTAATGTATTTGTCTGGTATACCATACAAGGATAAAACCTTTACTAAAGCTCTTCTATCAACAGAATCGAACGCTTGCTCATAAACTATAAAACTGAGGACCAAAGGTGTTTGAAAACTCAGAAAATTCTCAATTATTAACCTAAGAGTGAACATTTGATCGACACATCATCTACCTTTTCTAAAGCCGCGTTGTTCTTCTCTTAAAACTTTGTCTGCAGCATCTCTCAGGCAAAAAAGCATCATATTGCTAAGTAATTTTTTACCTACAGAGACCAGACTAATGCCTCGATAATTACCACACTAAACTCTTGTCACCTTTCTTATACAGTGGTTTAATTAAGTTTTCCTAAAATCGTTATGTTATTTCCCCTTTTTCAAAAATCATTTACCACGCTATCAGCACCTGGAACCTTATTATTTTTTAATCCTTTTAGTTCTGTTGCTAATTCTTCCTCACAAAACAAATCTTTCTTCACATCCAAGGTATCACAAACTTTTTCATTTTCTTCTATATCTTTTCCTGCAACTCTATCTATTTTTGAGATTTCATGAAAGTTGACACTGTTTATTAAAAAACTTTTTTTTTTAAAAGAAAGTGATTAGTTAATGTTTTACTGTTTATAATAAAAACCCTCGTTTTAAATGTCTTCTATGCATTTCTATCTCTTCGTTCTGTTTTTCTTGTTGCACCCCTAAAACAACTAGTATTTAGTGTTTAATATATCTTTTATGAATATACAAGTTGAATCTTTATCCTCATCTCCTACTCTTCATTACTATCATAGCTGCAAAGTTAGGCAAAATGCTAAATGGTTTAACCTATACAAATTGTCACAGTGCATGACCGCAAGATATGGTTCAAGACTTTTTTTTTCTTTTTTTTTTTTGACAATAAAAAGTTTAACTCGCTCACTCTGGTTGTCAGAAGTGCAAAGGCAAAAAAAAATATGCAGAAAATATTAAATATCATATTTTTTATAGATGGTGAATAGCTTTTTTTTTATGGCGGGGTGGTTTTTATAACTTTTTATTTTTTGTATCAATATTTTTATACCATTTTAATTTCAACAGATTTATTAGAACTTTAACCCTTACCAGATTTTATATTAAATTTACGACCATTTCCACTACCTACCTACGACACATAATTGTCGAGGTTCCCTTTAAATGGCGGGTATTTTATTGTTCACAAATTTATCGAAGCAAACTATTATGCCCCCTCCTTCTAAAGAAAGTCATGGATCCGCCCCTGAAACAGTAGGCTAAGTTTCTCAATAAACCTATTTAAGGTGGAAACACCGTATTGTAAAATCTTCCAAAATCTCATTCCAAAGATATCCTCAGATATTGAGGGATCTCATTCCAAAATCTTCTAAAAAAAAAGGAAGAATTTGTGATCGAAATCATCAGAGTATGAACAAAAAAAAAACAGATAATTTTTACTTAATTTCTTGCCAGTTAAGCAGACCCTCTAGTGAATCTGCTACTGAGGCAGACGCTACATCTTTACTTAGTCTCTTTCTCATAGACTTTCTCTTTCTCGAACTGTTCCCAATACCGTTGACGAAAAAAGTCGAAGATCAAAATTGTATCAAAATTTGTGTATATTGAACTTGTAACATAATATTCTAGTGATTTAAAGAGTGAATATGACCTTTTCAATAGGATTTCGGACTATTCTGTAGATGTATGGAAAATCCGTAGAGGTGGAAACTGTTTTCCATGGGGAAATTATTTTATCGGTTATTATATAAATAAAATTATTTTATAGATTATTAATTATTTTATCGGAAGTTCTGTTGGGTAACTTGCAGGTTTCTGTCTTAGAATTGACAGGTTTCCGAATAAAGCTTATAATAATCTTCCTTTATACATAATTTTTAAGTGATAATAATAATGCAAAATAACACGAAAAACGTTTGTTTGTGATTAATTTTGGATTTTATTCTTTTATTTACTTTCTTTCGTTCTGATTTTTATGTTCATTAATCTCAACATCTACGATCTTAGCTCTCGCTCCTGGGAACACTTAATTTTCTTGCAATATTATATTGCATCTGTGAGCTCAGCAAATAATTTCAGAGTATTTCTCTGAAATTTTTTTAGGGTTCGTGTTTCTGTAATAAATATTTTGAACATTTCCTACCTCAATTTTTTTGTAATTTATAGGCGAGGCATTGGAAGAAGAAGAGGAAGAATTTGATGAGGAAGAAGAGGATTCGAACGAGAGCAACGAAGAAGGAGGAGGAAGTGATGATGAAGCGGACGAAGACTATGACCCATCTAAAGAGAAGGGTATCAAACCAGGTCAAAACCCTCCCGAGTGCAGACAGCAATAATTTGTTTTTTCATCAAATAGATCTGTTTAAAGCAAGATTCTTTAATGAAAATTAAAAGCACATTTATCACTGTATCATTGTCTTCAATTGCGGCTAAATCTGTCAACTTTTCAATAAACTGTTGGTTCTATCTAAGTCTTTGTTTTAACTTTATTAGTTTATTTAGTAATGGCAAGAAATTGAAGAGGATTACGAAAAATATTGCCTTTATTTAAAACAACTATGCATTCCCAAGGAAGGGGTGAGACAATGCATTGTACTTTATTCTTTATAAGAATAAGTAATAAAGTCTTTATAAAGGTTGCTACTGAAAATCTCGATTATGCGTGTGCAATTCAATTTCTCTCATTCTGTTCATTTGGAGTGCATGAAAAAAAAGTTTTTTGGAAATTTTGAAGAAAACCTATAAATTCATTCAAGTTACACAATTGACACTAAGTGCGTGGAAAATTTAAAAATTAATACTGAAATACGTTACTAATCTTAGAAGCAAGGTCATCTCCAGAGATGATTTAGCCCCCCCCCCCTGGCAGTTTTGCCACTCATAAAAACACAACAAAATGCACATAAACAAACTTTTGATATGGTTTTTTATACTCGTTAGCACCGCTTTGACTAAGTCCTGGGCTGTATTTTGTTCTTTTGTGACAGAACCAGTTGTACTTACAAAATCGTGCTTTTTTCCTTTTTTTGCATGAAGAGGCTGGAAAATTCATACACATGGAGTATTCCTTTTATCTTTTGGGCAAGACTGACCTTCAAAATAAAAGCAAGTTCTTGTTAATTTTGACGAAAATCAGCATAAGACAAGGAAATTCAAGGACAGCTAAGAAACGCTAATTTATAACCAATTCATAGCAATAACATACATATGTATAAATGCATTCTTTTTCAGCATTTGAGACTGTTTTTAGTGCATGCAGTATGTAAACACTAATGCTGAAATACATTTTCGTTGAAGCCATGTATGCAGTTTTATTTACCCGTCGTCTCGTTTAGAAATGGCTTGCAGATTGCGATATTATGTGGTCTTCTTCCGTCCAAATTAAAGTAATAAAGCTTCTTTTTAATTTTGATCTAACCCCTATACTACCAATGCTGAAACAGAACTCGAATACAAGAAGTCAAACCGCAAACAAATAATTATTTTCTTCATTTGCCTGCCTCCATGGTAGGCCAATCCTACTTCCACGGCTAAGTTCTTAGACCTTGTAACAACCAATATTTAGATTTTCCCGGTATGACACTAAACCAAAATATAAACGTCACAAAGGAGGGGGCTCAGTCAAGATACAAAAATCACACTTTTTGTGTGATCGCACTAAAGAAGTAGCAATTTTAGAATGAGTGTCAAAGCCTGCGAATTATACAAAATACATAGGCACAAAGAACAAGAGAGAATACTTTTAGCAAATCTCGTGATTCGAAGTGTTTGTTCTTTTGACTGGTTTGAAATCTCACACAGAAGAGCCAATCTTGGAGAGGAAAAGGAACATTCTAGATATAAGATCTCACAATTAAAGAAAGCGCTATGTATTTTCTAATAACAGACGCCATTATACTACGTTACTGCATTACGTCAACAACTCCCATTTTGACATTCTTAAGCTCGGCCCAAGTCCGATTAATATCTCTCCGTAATTGCTCCATAGCCGCGAGACCCAGCCATATTTAACTGAAATTTGCTGGATGCTAATGACAATAATGTAGTCCATACTACACAGAGGCCGGGTCGAAAATTCACATCTGAAACGACTTAACTATTGACCACGCTTGTCCAAATTCCGCCTGCCCACCTAGAAAGTAAAATACACACAAAGCATTTTGAAACCATATCCTCCCTAAAACCAAGAGAATAAAACCTGAGCCATTGATGAAAGAAATTAAAGCAATTTTGTTAGAAGTATTTACGAGGGCTCAGAGTATTTCCTGGGAAAACGACGGTTGGCACATAAGAAGTTTTATTTGTTCCTTGTTTTTGTTCATTTCTGAAAATTAAAATTCATTCGTATATAGTCCACTTCGTATTTTGTTGTGATGACCACCTCCCTTAAATCTCTATCTTGGCTGTGCGCGCGTCTGTTTTTTATGAATTGAATTTAGAGCAAAATTAGGGATATAGCCAAAGAGTTATTTAATCATAGTGATTCCTCTACGCCATCGGGTCAAAGGCATATCACGATGCAAAATTGTTTCTTCAGGTGGTACCACCATCTCTTTTTTTAATGCTTCACATCCCCCCCCCCCTTGCTATTGCTTTTATTAGGGGCATAGTGAAGGGGGGAGGCGATGGGTTTGATCCCTTAAGTATTTTTCGGACGAAATATGCAAGCAAAAACAGCCCCCCCCCCCCCGAACAGAAATTATTTTAGCATCCTATCGCCCAGGAATAAATATCTTTTGAACAGTCCGGGCTATCATTATTGTCAATTCTATTATTACTATTACCTAAATGTATACCACTGAATGTTGAATGTCCTTATAGTGAATTAAATTTAAAAAAAAGTTTTTTTAACTTGTTAAAAAAAACAGCTCTTTCCGTTGATGTTTTTCATTACTTTAAAAAGTAGAGTTTTGACAAAGGTTCATACTTAAGCGTACAGACCTGGGTGTTGAGCAGGGGATAGACCCTTTCATATTCGGAATAATTTCTGTTCCTTTCAAGTTTTAATGTCGCTCCTTACTTTCAGTTGAAAAAAAAACTTTTTCTTTTTAATTTAATTTCTGAACGTTTGCTCACCGTACATGAAAAATTAAAACGAAATTTGCATATTAATTTTGGCAAAGTTCTCCCCCTTCCACCCATGTAAAATTTCTTCAGGAAAGTTCACTGATTCTAGGCTGTGTAATATCAGTTAGGGGCACAAAAAAAGCTTCCTTAGCAACACAAAAAGAGCTAGCAAAATAATGTTTCTAACAGCTGAAATCATAAATAAATGAAATCGGTTTATTTTTGCTGTAAAACTGTAATATAAAAACAGACAATATATACTGTTGTTGTTGATAATAATAAACAACTGTTTAAATGATCGCACGCCTATTAAATAGTTTCAGAAAAACTTGTTACTTCAAATTATAAAGGCATTTTCCCGCTTAAGAAATAAACCAGTTAACAAATAAAAATACTTGCGTATTAAACGTACTCTTTCATATACTGCTAAAGACGTCAAGTTTGGTTAATGCTAATGAAATAAAATAGTATGAATATATAATAGTTTAGAAACAAATTTGGGCTATATATTTGCACATTAGGGGGTGGAGGGTAAAGTATACCATATATTAAATACGTAACCTAACCTAGGCGGCTTCCCCCCACCTAAACCCCAAAAAACAACAGTTTAAATATCATAAACGCAATGAAAACTACTCTTTGCATTCCAATTCTTAATAGCGGTCTCGAAATAACCAGTCTGGTGGGTCTCTGTAGCATCTTCAGTTTGACGTTCCATATACAGTATATAAAGGAGTACGTTTAATACTTAAGTGCCCAAATAAAAAAGTAAATTAGTTAACAATTTCGTTTAATAGCGTAAAGAGGGATGTATTGAGGAGGGGTAACTTCCCTCATATACGTAATAATTTCTGTTCGTTTTAAGTTTTGATGTTGTTCCTCACTTTCAGTTGAAGAACTATTTTTTTTTTTTTTTTTTTTAATTTCTGATCTTTTTTAAATAATGCCGGGGAATCCAGCTTCACCCTCCATGGGAAATTCCTTCCCCTCACGGGAAATCCCTCCCTATATAGTTTTTTCCCACATAAAATACCCCCCACCAGGAAAATTTCCTCCAGACAATTCCACTCTAGCTGGAAATTACCCCCGCAAAACTTCTTGCGAACGATTCCGGCTGAAAAATTTTTCTTAGTCCACTTTCGTTTGAAAAAGACTTTCATTTCCTATTGTTTTCAAATTCACACCGAAAATTACCCTCTGTGGAAAATTCTTCCCAAAACACCCCACCCCCTAGTAGAAAGGTGCTCCGGCAGAAAGTTCTCTCTGGAGACCAAATTCTCCCAGTACAAAATTTGTCTTGGAAATTTCATCCCTTGGGAACTTCCCTTCACGGAAAATCATCCCAGTAGAAAATTCCCCTCCTCCCCGAAAAATGTCTGTCTACTTCCCAATAAGAAATACTATAGGTAAACAATGGACAAATTTATTTACTTGCAAACTTTTCCCCCAGTGGCTGTGGGGGGTGGTGTTATCCTGAAAAACATAGTTACTGGGTTTTTTCAACTATGTTGAACAAAATGGCTATCTCAGAATTTTGATCGGATGACTTTTAGGAATAAAGGCGGATGGGAAAGGGGCCAGTCTCCCTCCGATTCTTTGTCACGTATAAAGGGCACTAGAACTTTGAATTTTACAATCTAGATATTATAGGACTATGTGTTCAGTGCGATCACCGCTGGAGAAAACAAACAAAAAATAAATAAACACGCATCCGTGATCTTTCTTCTGGCAAAATACAAAATTCCACATTTTTGAAGATGGGAGTTTGAAACTTCTACAAGATGGTTCTCGAATACTCCGAATCTGATGGTATGATTTTCATTAAGACTCCTTGACTTTTAGAGGGTGTTCTTCCCCTTTTTCGAAAATCGAAATATTTTTCAAGCTCGTAAATTTTGATGGGTAACGCTAAACTAAATGATTTGTATAATATTTGGAATCATTCTAACAAGTCGATTCTTTTGGTATAACTATTCATATCAAAATTCCATTTTTTAGAGTTTGGTTACTATTGAGCCACATCGCTCCTTACATACAGTTCGTTAACACGAACTGCTTGATAATTCTGTTCAAATTTTAGAGCAAATGCATTTCAGATTAGGAGTCAGTTAAACAGAGAATACTTTCAGACTCCAAATAGTTGACTATGAAACATGTAGGGCAAGGTGGGTGGTACACAATTCAGCAGACAAAACGGAGCAACCCAATGGAAGGAGGGAATAAAGAATAAGATCCAGGGATGGAATGAATGCAGCTACTCCAGCTCTCTTACCATGGGCAGAATAATCTGTATAAATTTGTTTATGATTAAGATAATTTTTCGAAATTTGTTTTGCAAAAAACAGTTGTCACTTCATGATTGGGAATCAGGTTTTTATTTATAGGAATAAGATCAGATTGACAATAAAGCCAGCCAATCTCCCTAGAGGGGGTACCAGCACATAAGATTGATTAAGAGAAACTTCACCTTGAAGAAATTCATTCAAATAACTCAACCGATTAAAAATGCTTATTATTCATGTTTTCTGACCTGAAACAAGTTATGTAGAAATATCAAAAAAGGTAAAGGTAAAGAATACGGCATTGGACTTTACAGTCCCTACCGGCGGTGCTGATCTCCGTTTCTTAGCCCTTCAGCCAGGAAGTACAATGGGGGGTTGGGGGCTAACCATCCTGTGCTTTCGCACACCCTTCCTGTTTACCTTTCCCAGATTTCTCCAGGTACCCATTTAGAGCTGGGCTGACTCTGGTTGAGCTTACAGAGTCACGCCACTCACCCCCGTCCCAAACCAAATAATCGGATATTCTAGGATTCGAACCCTCGCCCTCTCGGACAGAGAATCCTAAATCCAACGCACCAACCCACTCGGTTAGGACGGTCAAAAAAAAATTCAAGGTCTTATTATGAATCAAACCTTGGCCTCTGGATCCTGCTCTTCTGAGGGACGGTACCACCCAGTACATGCTTCCACTACACCATGAGACCTTAAAAAAAATAAGTAAGATTAGTGAGCTGAAATCAGTTTCCTTGCGACAGACCGGAGTGAACCATGACAGTACATTTTATTGCATGAAAAAAAAAATCTTACTTGACCACAAAAAATAGGCTTATATTGATTAAAAAAAAAAAGAATAAAAGATAGTGCAGAATCTTGAAAAACGTGTCTGTCAAAGAAAAAAACGCCCGCAAAAATAAAGAAGATACAAGAAAACCTGAAATAATAATGATAGCACAATGTCACCATAACCTAAAAGAATATTCAGAAAACTGAATCTATTAGAAATCTGATGAAAATATTCTAACATAATCTTTTTAAAGTAGTACTTTTAAAAATAAGATTTTAAAAAAACTAAGGACACCATAAAGTATTGTCAAAAACTAATCAGTATTTTTGTTTGGAGGAGGGTTTCGGGTACAAAAAAAAACTTAAAAACGATTTTCCACGGCGGAGGGGGTATTTACCGGGGACGGTAAAAAATAGATGGAGATGACAGAATCACTGCAATATTAATGCTGTTTTACATGCAAATTAATTCCAAGGATTCGAGATGCTGCCCCTCCACCCACACCCGGAAATGAAGGGCTTGTTTAACCCCTTTTAAGACTTCCAGCACAAAATTCCGGCCAATATATATTGCGATAAAGATATTTCATGCCTGAAAATAATGATTGTAAGCCGACATCTCCACTCACTATGGTGTTATCAGATAGTGGCAGGGCCTTGGAAAATGGTGAGGCAGTTATTGCCATAGAAATACTTTCACTAACAGAAGCTGTAGTGACCGTAATATTGTCATATCACTTTTGCTTCTTTGACGCCGTAAACGGGTCTTTAAACGACGGCACAATCACAAATTTCGGTGCTTCTTCAAGGTCCTTGTGAATAAAATAGTCTTCATTTATTTTAGCGTCACATTCACAGCATCTGGCGGTTATACGGTTGGTTCTGGTTACAGAAACATTACGCTTCTTTTCAGCAATTGACAATTCAAAGCAAATGTCAACTCCTACCATCCAAGCTAATTTCACAAAACCACGAGTACGTTACTCAGAAGAAATCTAACTATGCACAAAATTCTACTTCCCCTTTCTTTTCAAACTCGTTTCAACTAGTCGATTGACTGACAAAAATACAGTCTAATAAAAAAAACGTCTTGTCTCCGAAGGCGCTGAACACCTTACTTCGGTAAGGTAAAGGGATGGTAACTCCAACTCGTAAGAAGATTCGAGTGGCAAATCTATATGGGAGATGAAATAATAGTTAAATAGAATGGTGAAAATTCGCATCAAGTCGGAGTAGTCACTTTCGAATTGTTTTTCTTTTAAACTAAACCAAAAAGCAATCGACTTGACAAGTTGTTTGTCAGTCGAGTGAAAAATCATCGGTACTTGTCTCAATACCCCCAATAAGTGAAGTTAGGTTAATCCTAAAAAAATATACTAAGACATGATGATATTATATCAGTCTGAGTTTAGTCTCTGAACGATAAAGAACAAGTTTTTCGGATTATCTATTGTACTGTGTTATCTTGCGCAATTAACTTTTTGTGAAAAAATTCAGCTGATTTAATTACGAGGGATTGCTCACTTCATACCATCACTTGTGTATACATGCTGCGTCCTGAGCGTTGATTTTTCTAAATCAGGACCCACTTGATAACTCTAGTGCCGGAGCATATGGCTGGCACATTTTAAGGTAGGCCTTTGCAATTTTAGTAGGCAAGCTGAAATAGAATTATGAACGATCAATTAGAGGCAACTAAATTAATATTGGCGAAATTGGAAAGTGTGGAAGAAAAGTCAAAATCTCTTAATCCCATGGCTCTCAAAGTTGATAATTTATTGAAAGATTTCCAAAGCCTGGCTACAAGTCTTTCTAGTCAAATTAGTGAAGTACGTTCTGCAGTAGACATTAATACAAAACGAATCGAGAATACTAGCAGAGAACTAGAGTCTAGCATAGCAAGAATGGAAAGAATAAAAAAAGAGCAGAAAAGGTGCAATGTAATCCTTTATTTTTTTTTCTCCGATTGTAAGAGGAAGATATCTAAAAGAAGATCTTATTACGTATTTACCCGGGTGGTGCCCCATTTAAGTATAACTGAACACGATATTATTGATGCATTTCGTTTACCATCACAAAAAAACGTCCGACCTATTGTGATCAGATTCTCATCAATAGATCTTAAATTCGCGATCCTGAAATCATTTCAGAATTTTCAAAGATATGACCTTATTGTAGCTCCCGATTATTCAGCTAGCGAACGGCTTGCCCGAGGGAAGCTTATACCGGTTATGATACAAGCTAAAGAAGAAGGTCAGTCAAAGGTTAAGTTGAGGGGTGTAAAACCCTCACAACAGCAACACTTTTGGGGGGTGTAAAATCATTCACAACAGCAACACTTTAAGAAATTTAAAAATACATTTCTTGTGAATTATTGTCTCGATTTATCAGTAGTTGTATCGAACCAATCATGCTCAAAATCCTCTTCAGGGCCATACTGTGGTGTTTCTTTTGTGGATGGTGAAGTTTTCCCCACAGTAGAGTGCAGACGGTCTTGTATCATAGTATTATCCTTTCCTGCTTAGATTAAAGCTTATTCCAATAGGCAATGCAAAGAACTCCCCCTAAAAAAAAGTCCCTCCGGTCCCACCCTAAATACTAATGAAATTGATCCATTTTTGCCCCATCTTGGCTGGTCAAGCTCTCTATCACAAAGCTCAAATGAAAGCTCAAATTCTGAGAATAGGACAATGATAAGTGTTGGAGCTAATGTCACTATAGATGATAATGACTTTCAAGAGGTCCTTTCTAGGAGCTCCAAAAAAAGAAAAAAAACATCCCCAATCAAAAGTATTTCCCCTCCCACTGTCCAAGTTTCCACTTCCCAAAACTTAGGAATTTACCTCAAAATTTCTCCTAATACCCCCTTTGAAATAACAAAGATTACTACAAAAAGAGTTGCAATTTTCAAAATGTTAAAATCGATGTTTTCTCTTAACATTCACCGTTATGGATCTTTGCTAATAGCTGTCAAAGATCAGAAATCAGCAGATATAATACTTAATCTAAAATTTCTTCTGAATACCCAATTAATTCATCTAAATGGAACCCAAAACAATCCCCAACAAAAATAGTAGTATATAATGTTCCCCTAGAAATACCAATTCAGGAGTTAAAAGAAGGGCTCTCAGATAGGGTTGGTAACACAATCCCTGTAGAAGATGTCAATCAACTGGGTAAACCCAACTCTAATGGATTAAAAACAAGTAGATCTTTCTTATTTACACTGAAGGAAAAAATTAGTATCCCAGAAAAGTTATTCTATTTGGGCAAATCAAACCGCACAAGGAATACAAGCCAAAGCCTATCCAGTGTCAGAAGTGTCTGAAACTGGGGCACACAACAAATAAATGCAATGAAATTCTCCTAGCCTGTAGTAATTGTAAAGGCTCCCATCCTAAAGAGTTGACAACTTGCAACAACACTCAGCCTACATGTATCAATTGTAAAGGCCCACATGAATCCACCAATAAATCACAATGCCCTCCATATAAGAAAAGAGCACTAACACTCCAAATAGCAACAGAGAAGGCCATTCCATACCCTTTTGCAGCTATAAAAGCAAATGCTGCCCAATCACACCAAATAAAACCTATATTGAAATCAAACAAAACTCCCAAGTCAAACACTCCCAATGCATCAAGTACCCCTTACAAAACACCATCCTTTAAGCCCCCTAGCTCACATTTCTATCAAAACGAATCACCAAGCCAACTAGCCTCCTTGCCTAGTGAGATGAGGTCGGCCTGGCACCCCCTCCCAACAAGAAACAAACCAGAAACACTACCAGGAATGAATCCCTTAACTAACAAATTGGATTCACAACCAAACATGCAAACCCCAAATATATGCTTATTCATTCTAAACTGCAATGCAGTTCAGGCCATGAATATACAACAACAACAGAAAACAAAAATCATTGCTGAATTGCCAAAAATCTACATCCCTAATCATATGCTCATTCAAGCAAAAAAAGATCTTGCTCTACTATTAACAAAGCTGAACATTGATACACAATCATATGAAAATTAAATCAACAACACAACACATATCAATACTCCAGTGGAACGTAAGATCACTTACAGAAAACAAGCTAAATGAACTAATATCTTTTATGAATAATAATTCCATTGAAATTGCTTGCCTCCAGGAAACTCATTTAAACCAAAATCAACAAATTAAGTCTCTGAGATATACTATCCTGAGAAAGGATAGATCATCAGAGAGAAAAGGAGGTGGAGTAGCCTTAATAATTAATAATAATCTAAAATTTGGTGGCATCAACTTTCCAGATTTTGTAAATGATGTTGATGCAATTTGTATCAGTGTTTGGCTGAATAATACAAAAACTTACATAATAAGCTATTACAACCCTAATGGCCAAACTACAGATGCCATGGATTTCTTCAGTTATATAAATATTCATAATATGTTGAAAAACATAATTATTTGTGGAGACTTTAATGCCCACAGCCTTTTGTGGGGGAATAAACCAGCAAATAAAGCTGGTAAGTTCATTGAGCGTATGACTTCAAATAATATTGATTTAGCTGTTGCTACCCCTCCAAACCTGAATACATATTTCAACCCCAAAAGTGGCAGTTTCTCTACAATTGACCTACAAATTGTGTCATTAAATATTTTGAATAAAATTTATATACGTAGATAAAATTAATAGTCTATGTACTGACCACTTTGCCATAGTTTGCTCTGTAAATGAACCTGCTGAAACTCTCTCACATACCTCCAAATATATCAACACTAAAGCAAATTGGTCTGTGTTCCAAAATAAGCTAAATGATGAAATTACAAGTTTCACCCAAAAATTCATGCATTTCAAACGCAACAGTTGACACACAAGCTGAAATCTTGGCATCTTTACTAATAAATATAGCTAATCATGCTATCCCCAGGACAACACAGAGGAAAATATTCCCTAAACACATTCCCAAAGCATGGTGGACAAATGAGTGCCAAAATAAATGGAGAACAAAAAAGGCAGCTAGGAGAACATTCCTAAAAAAACCATCACCTACTACATATATAAAAAAAAAATTACAAGCAGAATCTAATCTAAAAAGGACTATAATAAATGCCAAATATAACTACTGGAATAATTTTGCAAATAATCTCTCCAGAGAAACACATGAGCCAATTATACATCAAGTTATAAGCCACATCTGTGGGAAAAAGACTTCCCCCAACCCACTCCTGTATGAGCTTATACATAATAATACCTATTATGACAATGATAATGAAAAAGCTAAGCTATTTGCCACTCTTTTTGTTAATAAGCTAACATCAAACAATTGCAACAAAACATCCCCAATTCCTATGAACCCTAGTTACCAACCTCGCCCAGGATCCGAGTATATAACCTGTCCATTTTCAATCCAGGAAATGAATAATGAAATACATCATATTAGGACCAAGACTAGCGGCAGCTATGACAATATGCACCCTACATGGATAAAGAATCTCACCCCTTCATACAAATAGGAACTTCTAAATTGTTATAATCATGCTTTGGCTTCATCTACGTTCCCCAATATCTGGAAATGCTCGTCCCTCCTACCAATCCTAAAGAAAAATAAACCCAAAAATAACCCTGAGTCTTATAGGCCCAAAATGATTACTCCTGTGATGGTGAAAATAATGGAGAAAATGATCTATTATCGACTCCTCTGGTTTGTTGAAAATAATAATATGATCCCTCACACTCAAACTGGTTTCAGGAAACACCACTCCTCAACAGATGCTTTCACACTATTAACAAATGCAATAAATGAATCATTCTCAAAAAATAGTGTCCTAGTCGCAGCTTTCCTAGATTTTGAAGGGGCATATGACAATGTGAACCACCAAATCCTCTTAAATAAACTTGCAAACCTTGGACTACCCCCCAAGCTAGTATCTTTTATAAAGTCGTTCATAGAACTGCGAAGTTTCATTGTTTGTGTAGGTTCAGCCTCATCACCTCAAAAGACAATAACCAAAGGCCTTCCTCAGGGAGCAGTCCTCAGCTGCCTCCTCTTTGCCCTATATCTCTGGGACATGAACCTCCCTCACACGAATCTATAATATGCTGATGATCTGGTACTATGGTCATCTGGCAACACCTTTGAGATTGCACAGTCAAAGCTGCAAAAGTCACTTTTCCAATTTGAAAAATTTTCTCAACATTCAGATTTACCCATTGCACCTACAAAGTCAAAAATAATTCAATTTCACTGAAAGCGAAACCATGTTAATGCAAGACTAACTCTAAATGGAACAACTATTCCAAAAGATAATCATATTATCTACCTAGGTCTCATGCTTGATCAAAAACTTAATTTCCGCCTCCACATTTCAAACACAATAAAAAAATGCTATAGAAAAACAAGCATACTAAAAAGACTTCTTTCCACACCCTGGGGTTGTAAGGAGAAAACCTTACTCCAGTTTTATAAATCACATATAAGACCCCATATTGACTATGGGCTCATCGTCTATGGTGCATGTGCAAAGACCAGATGCAAAAAATTGAAACAATACAAAATTATATAATACGTCTCATATTTGGTCTTAGGAAACCCCCAAGCACCAAGTCTCTACTTATGGAGAGTGGATTAACAACAATAAGGGAGAGACGTAGCTTTCTCTTGATAAAACATCTTACAAAAATTGAATAAAATAGCTCACACACTCTACATAATTGGTTAAGAAATCCAGCCATGTATAGAGGCATTGCAGATGAGTATGCCAATATTCAGAAGAAGTTCCCTGTACCCGCAAAGTCTATTGCACCTACTTTCCCCCAATCCCCTAAATAGAATTGGTCAATCCCCATAATAAATACTGATTTCTCAAAGTGGACTAAAGATTTAACCCCCATCGCTTTTGTCCAGAAAAAATTTGTTGAACTTAATACAATTACTTATAAAAACCATTTCCAAATCTTTGTTGATGGGTCCAAAATGAATGAGAAGGTAGCAAGTGGTGCTTTTCTTCCTCACCTGAAAATTGCAATGGGTAAGAGATTGTATAATAATGTATCTATAATGTCTGCAGAGTTAAATGCCATGATCATGGCATTAGAACACCTTATGGGGTACCACCTCCATGTTGAAGATGCGGTAATGAGGTGCGTGGCAGGTGCCACCGTTCCCCGTCTAATGATACATGGTAATGGATTTATGGGCTTTGTTGGGCTAACCACCCGGAAAAGCTTCTTTTACCTGGTTATGATTAACAACAAAAAGCCTCGGACCAAACAGACATTTCGACGACGACCTGTAGCACGTCCACCGACCATCCAAACGGACCTGTTTACGATAGCCCACTGCAATGTGCGAGGTCTCAGATCTAAGTTTGACCAGTTCCTACATTTAGTGAACTCGGTCAAGCCATCTATTATGTGCATAACTGAGACCAAGTTCAAGTTCAATCATTTTATTATTAACATATACATGTATATAATTGACATAGGCCCATGGGGAGACAAGCTCGAAAAACTAGGTCTAGACAAAGATACAATAAAAAAAATTTACGCTACAATACAAAGATAATTACGACGGCAAAGATACAATGATACAACAATAATATGAAAGTAGCAGCTAGCCCAGGATCCAAATATAAATATAAATATATATAAAAAAAAAGATCAATATTATTAAATATAAATTCATACTAAAAGATAGCCGAGAGGCCCACATTCACTTAGAACAACAATCCAAACAAATAACTTAATCATATTAAAAAGACACTTAATTAAAAATAATCCTGAACTAAATGAAATTTAAGATTCCTTTTTATTAAATGGATAGAAGAAAATTTATCAATAAAATCCTTGTGAGCATCCCAGCACCGGGCTATTGACACAAACGGGGCGAATTTAGATCTCTCAGTACTATACTTGTCAATGTAGATACTCTTTTTTTGTCGCGTGTTATAACGATGTAAATCTTGTGATCGGGAGAACAAACTTTGATTGAGGTAATATGGCGGTAATTTCTTAATGTCATAATTAAATTTGAAAATAATTGCTCCAAAAGTAAATTGTTGAGAAACTGGAAGTATATCTAAATAAGTATATAAAGATGCTGTAGAAGACTTATTTGGAAGTGAAATAGGCGATGAAATAAAAAGTTTGAAAATTTGCAGAACACCATTCAAGAACATTAGAAAATGCAGTATCAAGTTTTGCCTCCAACTCCTCGTCATTCCTCTCAGAAATTGAAACTGCCGTATCATCAGCAAAATGTGTGCTGAGACATGGGATTGCCAAAGCGCGGTGAAAATCATTTATATAAACTAGAAAAAGCAGAGGACCTAGGACAGAGCCCTGAGGCACCCCAACCATGGAGGACTGAGGAACAGGCGAAGAGAGAAAATTACCTCCATCTATTCGTTGCTTTCTCTTATCAAGATAAGATTTAACTAGATCCAACGCCGGTCCGCGCACACCACAATTATCCAATTTACGAAAAAGAATACAATGGGATATTGTATCGAATGCTTTTTTAAAATCCAAGCATATTGTTGCTGGAATTTCACCTCTATCTAAGCATTCATGAATATATTGGATGAGAGCAATGATAGCGTACTCAGTATTGTGTCCAGACCTAAAACCAAACTGGGAATTTGTGAAAAAACTAAACGATTTAAGAAAGTCATAGATCCTCTTATAAATTGCCTTCTCAAATATTTTAGAAAATGCTGACAAAATAGAAATAGGGCGGTAATTTGATGGGTTTTCAGGAGAGTCACCTTTGTGAAGCCGAATTATCCTCGCTTCTTTAAAAGCAGACGGGAAAACTCCACTTGTAAATGAAAGATTAATTATATGCTGTAATGGCAAAATTACTGAAGACAATATTTCATTAACAATTATAGAACTAGACCCGTCAATTCCCGCTGAATTACCTGGAATTAGATCACACACTATTTTTTTTATTTCAGACCGAGAAATAGGCGTAAGAAAAATTGAATTACTTTGAGGAGATGGAAGGTATGAAGAAAAATTTTTATTACTACGTGAATCAAACTGGTTCATTACTGATGAAACAATTTTCTCTCCTATACTAGCAAAATAAGTATTCAAAACATCAGCCACTTTCTCCAACTTGTTAGTAGTCGATCCATTTTCTAAACTAATAACTTCAGGCAACTTAAAATTCCTTTGTTTTTTAATAATAGAATTAATTAAAGACCACGTTTTGCGAGGAGAATTTTGAGCTTCTTCGGAAGACTCTTTATAATACCTATGTTTCGACAATCGTATCAGTGCGGTTAATTTATTTTTGAAGATTTAAAAATTTTTAATATTATAATCAGTTGGGTTCTTTAACTGCTTTTTAAATAACTGGTTTTTTTTATTAACTGATATCAAAATTCCAGACGTTATCCACGGCCTTATAGGAAATTTTTCTCTGCACATTTTCTTCGTAACAAATGGGCAACTAGAATCAAGGCAGCAATAGAAATTTCTTAGGAAAGTATCAGTTGCCACATCTGTATCCTCCGTGGATATTACATCCTGCCAATCCAATAGACCAAGGTTTTCATTCAGGTGCTTTAATGTTATTTTATTTATTAACCGTACTTGACGTTCCCTACTTACCTGCGGTATTTTATAAGTAAAAGCTAAATCTGAAACCAGCAGGAAATGACCCGATATATCACTTAAAACAGCAAAATTTGCTTTAATTGGTAAGGATGTAAAAATATTATCAATGAGAGAAGCAGAACTAGGTGAAATTCTTGTAGGTATCTAGTACCAATCTAAACCAAGAAATACAGAGCAGTGAGGTTGCCATACAGGGATACACGCTCCTCAGGCCGGATCGAGAGCGTACTGACGGTGCTAAATACGGAGGAGGAGGTGTCGCTGTTTATCTACAGAGCCATATACCTTATTCATGCCTGAACATACCAGATTCAGCAGGCGAAGAAGCTCTGTGGGTTAAGGTGACCCTCCCAAATAAATCCGTGATTGTCGTTACCGTGTATAACCCTCCAACTTACCAGATTACCAGCTACCTTGAAACCTCCCTTGAATATATTCGGGGCAAGTACGCTAAGTCTGCCATTATCCTTCATGGAGACTTCAACGTCCATCATAGCGTGTGGCTTCGCAGCAAAAAAACTGATAGGGAAGGGTCGGACTTGTATGATCTATCTCTCTCTTACGGGCTGGAACAACTTGTCGATTTCGACACGTATCACGGCCCAAACGGATCATCTCGTCTTGACCTCTTCCTTACAGATCACCCTGACTCCTTTAAGGTAGACGCTCATGCTTTCACCAGTGACCACGTTGCCGTCGTTGCACGTGGAAACCTACGTATTCCGCCTCCATTAAAGCATGAGCGAACAATCTGGCTATACAAAAGAGGTGATTGGGACGGTTTGAGAAACACTCTTTTTTCTCAGCAGTGGAGAGCCTTCCTCCTGGAAGGCCCAGAGAAAGCTGCAGATAAGTACCAGCAGGCCATAGTTGACTCTGTCGAAAAGCATATCCCTTCAAAGCGGATCCAGGTGTCCAGTAAGGACAAACCTTGGTTCAACGCCCAGTGTAAGAAGACAATCCGAGCAAAGCAAAAGGCACACAAGCGATGGCTACTTTCGAAGAGCGAAGAGGACAGAATTGCATTCATAATTGCGCGCAAAGATGCAATTCGAGCGATTCGGCAGTCCCGGGTTCAGTGTAAGGAGAAATTCGCCACCAAGCTTCAACTTGCTTCGGCAAAGAGTTGGTGGAAAATTGTCAAGGAGGCTTTACCGTCGTCCAAGGGGACCGCAATTCCTTCTCTCCAGAGTAACGGGACAGTGGTAAAAGGTCCACAGGCAAAGGCTGAAGCTCTTGCTAAGGCTTTTGCTGAATTCTCGAGTCTAGACAATGACGGTAGAGAAGTGCCAAATTTCTCCGACCGAACCGACACTGTCCTGGAACGCGTGAATTTTTCTGCTCCCAAGATCCTTCGCATTCTGCAGCATCTGGATGTGACCAAAGCCACGGGTCCTGACAACATACCAAATGTTGTCCTCAAGTCCTGCAGTGCCGAACTAGCTGGACCCTTGTCATTGCTTTTCCGGCTGTGCTTTTGCTCCGGAACCTTCCCACGAACATGGAAGTCCGCCCATGTTATACCTACTCTAAAGCCAGAAAGCGATCCAACGAGCGTGGGCTCCTACAGGCCTATTAGCCTTCTCTCCTGTGTTGGCAAAGTCTACGAGAGCGTCTCCAATAAAACACTTCATCAGTACCTGGAATCAACTGACCTTCTAGGCGATCGCCAGTATGGATTCCGCCGGAAACGCTCAACATTAGACTGCCTAGTGGCCCAGTATCAGGAGTGGATAGAACTTCTGGCAATGGGATACGACATCAGGCTACTATTCTTCGACATTGCGAAAGCTTTTGACAGAGTATGGCACCGTGGCCTGCTAAAGAAACTCTATGTGTATGGTGTTCGTGGATGTCTGTTAAAAGTGATTGAGAGCTTTCTTTCCGATCGTTCACTGCGGGTTGTTCTTGACGGGTTTATTTCCCGCGAATATCCAGTGAAAGCAGGGGTACCCCAGGGTAGTGTCTTTGGACCTACGCTTTTCCTTATCTACATAAACGACATGGGAGACAACCTCGCAAACCCTCTGCATCACTTTGCCGACGATACCACGACACACTCAGCCGTCCCTAAACACGAAGACCCAACACAAGCCTCCCTTTCCCTACAGATGGATCTTTTGAAAATTGAAAAGTGGTCTGACGCATGGATGATCAACTTCAATGCATCGAAAACAAAGGAGCTTCTAATTACCCGATCAAAGGTGCCACGTGAACACCCCAGTTTCATCTTCAAAATGAAGCTATAAAGAGAGTCGACGAGCTTCGTCTACTGGGGATTCATTTCTCCACCGATCTCTCTTGGAACAGCCACCTTGATAGGGTGAGAACCTCCTGCGCAAGAAAGCTGGGAGTTACTCTTCGCTGCAAAAACCTTCTTCCATCAAGCTCGATCATCCCATTCTACAAGTCTTGCATCAGACCCATAGCTGAATATGGATGCCCGCTATATGCTGGTGCTCCGAAAATGCTGTTGGCACCACTTCAGAAGATCCAGAATAGGGCAAATAGGGCGGGCTGCGCCTCTACACAAGAATTGCTCCGGCCTCTAAATGAAAGGTTTGATGTAGCGTCGATGGCTGTTTTCTACAAGTACATGAATTCGCCTCCCTCAGACGAGCTCTCTCGAATTGTGCCCCCCTTTGTCCAGCCGACAAGGCAGACACGAAGGCACACAGCTCGGTCCAATTATCTAAAGGAGGATACGCCGAAAACCGAGTACTTGAGGAATAGCTTCATCCGGCGTTGCACTTCTATCTGGAACGATCTTCCCGGGGATATTATCCCTGCAAATCCCTCTGTTGACACCTTCAAAAGAAGGTTCAATAGACATTTAAAACCTCGAGGCCATTGAACGAGGTAAATGAATAGCGGCATATCAGATACTTTGAAGTACCTGGCGCCGTGAATATTGGAATAAAAAAAAAAAAAAAGGAAAACCTACCTCTGATTGCTAATTCTAATAATATTATAGGTTACTCCAACTCTTTATCAAGCCTTGAGTTGCTGTCTTCAGCTCCTCCGTATAAGTTGGATATTGACACTTATCATTGTCTTAGTATTATAGATAATCTTGCTTCAAGTGGCATAAGAACTTATCTTCAGTATATTCCTAGCCACTCTGGTATAAGTGGTAATCATCAGGTTGATGAAATAGCAAAAAATGCTATAAATATCGACCAGCCAAGTGGGAGACCAATCCCCATTAGAGATATTTATCGATGGAGACTATCAGATACTATGTTTAATAAAAATAACCCTATCCTTTCCCCTTTCTCAATAAATGTTTTTCTAAAATTTATCATAGAATTCGTTCTGGAACAAATGGACTAAATTTTCTTGCATTCTCGTATCAGTTTCCTAATTCTAGTGGTTCAGTTCCCCTGTCCCCTCTCTGCAGGTATTGTAATATGAATAATGAAACAATTGACCACTGCCTATTTGAATGTAATATGCTGACGTCTGCACAACATACTTTGCTTTGTAAACTGTTAAATTGCTTCAAACACCACAAAATCTCACTATCAGCCAAGAGCCTAGCCAACTATACATGCACACAGAGCATAGAAATCGACATCTATCACCTTATATTTGAACTCCTTGAGTCGAAAGATCTACTGAAAGATATCTGAGAATATCTAACAAATAAGAGACAACCAAGCCCGTAGCTCTGTAGCCCACAGAGTGAAGCAAAAGGAAAAGGGCTAAATAGTATCGACGAAAAGCCCACCTACTGTGAAATAGAAGAAGAAAACTTTTTCTTGGAAATCGTTTCTTAATACAATTACTTATAATACATTTACTTATTACTTATTATAGTAAATTATAATTATTTACAATTACTTATTGTAATTACTCTTAATACATTTGCTGAACTTAATACAATTACTTATAAAAACCATTTCCAAATCTTTGTTGATGGGTTCAAAATGAATGGGAAGGTAGCAAGTGGTGCCTTCCTTCCTCACCTGAAATTGCAATGGGTGAGAGATTATATAATAATGTATCTATAATGTCTGCAGAGTTAAATGCCATAATCATGGCATTAGAATACCTTATGGAAAATAAACCCTTGATTGCTAATTAAAATAATATTATAGCTTATTCTGACTCTTTATCAAGCCTTGAGTTGCTGTCTTCAGCTCCTCAGTATAAGCTGGATATTGACACTTATCATTGTCTTAGTATTATAGATAATCTTGCTTCAAGTGGCATAAGAACTTATCTTCAGTATATTCCTAGCCACTCTGGTATAAGTGGTAATCATCAGGTTGATGAAATAGCAAAAAATGCTTTAAATTTCGACCAGCCAAGTGGGAGACCAATCCCCATTAGAGATATTTATCGATGGAGACTATCAGATACTATGATTAATAAAAATAACCATATCCTTTCCCCCTTTCTCAATAAATGTTTTTCTAAAATTTATCATAGAATTCGTTCTGGAACAAATGGACTAAATTTTCTTGCATTCTCGTATCAGTTTCCTAATTCTAGTGGTTCAGTTCCCCTGTCCCCTCTCTGCAGGTATTGTATATGAATAATGAAACAATTGACCACTGCCTATTTGAATGTAATATGCTGACGTCTGCACAACATACCTTGCTTTGTAAACTGTTAAATTGCTTCAAACACCACAAAATCTCACTATCAGCCAAGAGCCTAGCCAACTATACCTGCACACAGAGCATAGAAATCGACATCTATCACCTTATATTTGAACTCCTTGAGTCGAAAGATCTACTGAAAGATATCTGAGAATATCTAACAAATAAGAGACAACCAAGCCCGTAGCTCTGTAGCCCACAGAGTGAAGCAAAAGGAAAAGGGCTAAATAGTATCGACGAAAAGCCCACCTACTGTGAAATAGAAGAAGAAAACTTTTTCTTGGAAATCGTTTCTTAATACAATTACTTTAATACATTTACTTATTACTTATTATAGTAAATTATAATTATTTACAATTACTTATTGTAATTACTCTTAATACATTTGCTGAACTTAATACAATTACTTATAAAAACCATTTCCAAATCTTTGTTGATGGGTTCAAAATGAATGAGAAGGTAGCAAGTGGTGCCTTCCTTCCTCACCTGAAAATTGCAATGGGTGAGAGATTATATAATAATGTATCTATAATGTCTGCAGAGTTAAATGCCATAATCATGGCATTAGAACACCTTATGGAAAATAAACCCTTGATTGCTAATTCAAATAATATTATAGCTTATTCTGACTCTTTATCAAGCCTTGAGTTGCTGTCTTCAGCTCCTCAGTATAAGCTGGATATTGACACTTATCATTGTCTTAGTATTATAGATAATCTTGCTTCAAGTGGCATAAGAACTTATCTTCAGTATATTCCTAGCCACTCTGGAATAAGTGGTAATCACCAGGGTGATGAAATAGCAAAACATGCTATAAATATTAACCAGCCAAGTGGGAGACCAATCCCCATTAGAGATATTTACCGATGGAGACTATCAGATATTATGTTTAATAAGAAAAATCCTACTCTTTCCCCCTTTCCCAATAAGTATTTTTCTAAAATTTATCATAGAATTCGTTCTGGAACAAATGGACTAAACTTTCTTGCATTCTCGTATCAGTTTCCTAATTCAAGTGGTAGGCCTACAGTTCCCCTGTCCCCTCTTTGCAGGTATTGTATTATGAATAATGAAACAATTGACCACTGCCTATTTGAATGTAATATGCTGACGTCTGCACAGCATACCTTGCATTGTAAACTGCTTAAGTGCTTCAAACACCACAAAATATCACTATCAGCCAAGAGCCTAGCCGACTATACCTGCACACAGAGCACAGAAATCGATATCTATCATCTTATATTCGAACTCCTTGAGTCGAAAGATCTACTGAAAGATATTTGAGAATATCTAATAAATAAGAGACAACCAAGCCAGTAGCTCTGTAGCCCACAGAGTGAAGCAAAAGGAAAAGGGCTAAATAGTATCAACTGAAAAGCCCGCCTGCTGTGAAATAGAAGAATCGTTTATTTGTGTACGATAAGATAAACGACAAAGTGAAAGAAATAAACAAGAGTAAGGAAGCTATAGTCCGTGAGTCAGTGAATTCGGAGGAGAGTAGAAGTGCTGTTAGCATAGTGGACAGAGAAACAAATGAATCAATATCATCCCAGGAATCTAATGCTACTATCACATCTAAATCCACGATGAAAAGAAGCAGTGAGATGGTGGTGAGCCCAAATAACCAGGATTATCAACCTAGTGCAGCATATATTCGACAGAATAGTGGGGGAGATAAAAGGAGAGTTGGTATTCGTGTGGGTTATGATGTCAGAGGGCGGACGAGCGGCCGTCGTGGGATGCAGTTTGGAGACTGGGGCCCTGATCTTAGACGGTGTTCCGTTGATCGAAGTTTCTCTGGTGGACATTTTGAGGGTAATTTCAGTGCTAAAAATAGTCAATAGCGGGAGCTGGCCCATGGGCAAAGTAATACGTGCATTAAGTTGTTGCAGGGGAATATCCAAGGTCATAATGATGATAAAATGAATGATTTGTTTAGGCTAGACGATTATGATGTTATCAGCTTAGTTGAGACATGGCAGAATGTGCAAGTATTTAGAAAAGGTTTTATAAGTGTCCATGTTTCCAGAAAGAGAAGTAAGAATAATCGAATTTATGGTGGTGTTACACTGTTGATTAGGAACAATATATTTAGTACATGTGATAGGTTAAAATCGCAATCAGAGAATGTGATTTGGTTGGATTATTATAGGATTTGTTAAGTTTATGATTTGTGCAGTGTATATCCCTCCAGAATCAAGTAGTTATAGTTCGCAAAAGGATACGTGGCATATTTTGTATTCAGAGGCGTTTAAGTATAAGAGGCTGTATGAAGATTACAAGTGTATATTTTTAGGTGACTTCAATGCATACACAAGTGAGATTTTGGAGAAGTGGATTGATCCTTTGCAGGCTGAAGAAGAAGATAATGGTATGAATGATGAGAATATGCAAGGAGATTGGAAGATGTATGGAAAAAGGACAAGTAAGGACCGGTCACGGAGGAAAAATAATTGGGGAACTAAACTTTTAGATTTTTGTGGAATTGAGAAGTTAGTAATTTTAAACGGGAGGTTGGGAAAAGATAAAGAAAGGGGAGATTTTACATTTTTTGGGGTTGGTAGTCCCAGTGTTATTGACTATATTTTAGTTGATGTAAGCCTTTGGTCGTTATGTGGGGATTTTGTTGTTCTGGGAGTCGTGGGGTCTGACCATCAGCCTATTGTAGCAGATATATGGCTGGATAGGGCTATAAATAGATTTGACGGGAATACTTCTGTTAGTATTACATCTAATTTCATTATGAAAAATATTGAGGTGGATAAAATATGGGAGGATAAGGTGGTTAAATGGCTAGGAGAGAGTGTAGTGGAGAGGAATTTGGAGGAAACCCAAAGAATGATAGAGAATGGCCAAGTGGATAAAGGCCTAGGACAATTATGCCAGATAATTGAGAGTTTAGAGACTTATAATGTAGCAAATAGAGGAATAACAAAAAATAATAAGAAGGGATTATTTGATGATGATTGTGTAGAAAAAAAAATGGAAGTGGTGGAAGCTCTAAGAAAGCTGAAAAATAATAACGAGGAATCTGCTCTCCTGGTATATCGACAGAAGCTGAGGGAATACAAACAGACACTTCGTAGTAAGAAGAGGGAACAAGATAAAGTCAGGAACTTAGAAATTGAGACAAATTTTGTAACAAGGGAACAAAAAAAATCCTGGCAACTAGTACGAGGATCTATTAACCCTACTACTACAGAGCAAATACTGGGTACTGATTCCTGGCCCGCTTACCTTGAGTCACTGGATAATACAAAGGATGGCGGACTGGAGGATTTATCACAGAGTTTAAGCCAACAGACCTGCTACCCTCTCAGAGAGGGGGATTACAAACTTATCTCACCAATTACGCACGAAGAGATTGGTAAAGCTCTGAAGTCTATGAAGGCGGGATCTGCACCGGGGACAGATAGGATCCCGATGAAAATTTGGAAGTGGGGAAAAACATATTTTGCTCCAATTTTGATTAGTTTATTTTCAGTTTTGGTAAGTTTGTGTAAGTGGCATGAAGAGTGAAATTTGTCAGTTATGATACCATTATTTAATAAGGGGGATGGGTTTCATCATAATAATAATCGAGGAATTCATTTAGGTAATAGTTTACCGAAGTAATTTTGTAAGGTATTAGACCTTCGACCCTTGTGTTAGTCGGATAGAAAATAGGGAGGTTTTGGATAAGGTTCAAGCGGGTTTTAGAGAAGGTTTTGGGACGATTGATAATATATTTATTCTGCAGGCCTTAGTCAATAAATATACTAGTGTTAAAAAAGGAAGGTTATACACGTCATTTATAGATATTAAAGGAGCTTTTGATAACATTTGTAGGTTTCTATTAATGGAAAGTTTGTTAGAGATAGGTGTCCCAATCCCATTTGTGTTAGTTTTAGTTCAAATGTACAGGTTTACTAGAGTGGTTGTGAGAGTTGGTAGGCAAGTTTCAAGAGTAGTTAGAAGATATAAAGGCGTTAAACAGGGTTGCAGATTGTCTTCTAAATTATTCGCCCTGTTTATAAATTCTGTAGTGGCGTTTATGGAAAAGAAGGAGGCGCCAAATGGTGAGTTTAGATGTTGTTTCCATTTGTATGATGTTTTTCGCAGATGATATTGTTTTGGTTGCTGATTCAGAAAGGAACCTTCAGAAATTACTTGATACTTTACGTGATTATTTGGATAGGAAAAAGTTAGAACTTAATGTGGAGAAAACCGTAGTGTTAGTATTCCGTAAATGTGGTAGAGTTGAGGAGGATTTTTTAAGGTGGGTTTGAATAAAAATGAAAATTAAGCTATTAATTGAAATGAGGGCTGATAGTTTGCCACTGGGCCAAAGAAGAAAGTTTATCGGGAGGGAAAATTCAAAGGCTGGTCCTTATTTTTGTCCTATGAGTGGAGGTTTAGACGAGAGCGTGTATCACTGATGTGTGAATATGAGGAGCTGAGTGATTGGAGACTGGAAGTGTTTGGTAGGGGGGATTATGATTTTGAGTGGTTGGTGAATGTGTGTGTGGATGAGTGTTTTATGGGTATCAGAACCATGGCACGATTCCTTCGTCTCGCGATAAACCATAGAAGTAGATTTCTGTATGATTATGTGCAATTTTTTTGTAATGGTTCTTTGATTATATTTTTTGCAATGGCCTATGGGCTTTTAGCGCAAATAAATCTATTCTATTCTATAATACTTTTATGGAAACAAAATTAAGGAAACTACGACAGAGAATTACGGAAAGCAGGCCGCCCACACCGCATTATTTTAAACCTAACCCCCAACCACATCTATATATTAAATAATTGATAAAAATTTACATATATCGTAGTTTTCTCACTCAAAACAAGCATGTCATAACCGATCCCACAGAGACCAACTGGTTTCTGTAAGATCTTATACAGCGTAATTCTTGAGTGTGTTACTTCTACAGAAAAGTACCAAATCATCTTTCGAATCCCTGGAAAAACTTATACTTACCTTCTAAGTTAACAGAGAATTTCCAGCAAAAAACTCAAAATATCTGGTCGTGCATGTTTACAAAAATAATTTGACTCTAAGGAATGAGGACTGGTTGGGTAGTCTCAAGCTCAGTATGATTGACCTATTGTTTCTTCTTGAAAAATATGGAAGAAAACAAACATCATTTAAACGTCTATTGTTCCATAGCCTAATGACTTTCATGAAAAATCAATTGCTTGATTGGATTAAGTTTTTGTGCAAAAACATTTCGATTTTTTTCGTAATATTGCCTATTGAATTCTCTGTCATTTTATCCATTCGCCTGCAATTCACCGTTAACCTTCGGTTGAATTTCTGACTAATAACCAAACTACACAGTTAAGTAACGAATGTGAACCAACTGAAATTATCATATCTTGCAAGAGAAGTATTAAACAAATATAATTCAATACCGGAATGGGCCTATTGCTCGAATTCTACAAGTTTGGTTACGGATCAGATAGGAGCCAAGAAAAACTTTGCAAATTTAGTGACAGACCAGGACAAGTAGAACAACCGCATTTGGTTGTTTTTAAACTGCTTACAACAACAGAATTAACGAATGTTTAATGAATTGAAAATGGACTCCAAAGGATTGTAATGAACATGTCAAATTAACCAATTTGCAAATGAGCAGAACTAGCGCGATAGAACTAATAAATTCACCAAATTCGCTCTATAGTAGCGAAAGGGAACCAAATGAACATGTTAAATCACCGAATTTACAAATAGGTGGAACTAGTGCGATAGAATTACCGAACCCACCGAAATCGGTAACGTATGTAGGCCGATAACGTATCTAATACGATACAACAAACCAAATTCAACAACGAATAGGAACCAAATGAACAAGTTAAATCACTGAATTTTCAATTTGGCGGAACTAGTTTGATAAAACTACCGAATCCATATAAATTGGGTAGCGAATGGGAATCAAATACATACGTTAAATCATGCTATATGGAAATACACGGATAAGAAATATTAAAAACGGGCATCGTGGAGAAGCCGAAATATTTTACCGAATACCAAAAAATTTTTGGGGGATGCGCCCCCCCCCTCCTCGGGACGACCCTGCTTATGACAACCGAAAATCTCTAGTCAATTTAATTCACCCGTACAAAAAAAAAACGAAATACTTTCGTTTCCAGTTTACATCAACTATCCGTACTTTTTTGTCAGGTAATTTATTATTTTTTAATGCTCGTTGAATGTACATCTTTTTGCCTCTACATCCTCTTTATTTACTACCAGCAGCTTTTTATTCAAACGAATTTTCAATCACTCTTGAAATATAAATTTCTAGTGCTCACTTAAGGCAGGTTTTATGATGCATCAACTAAGAAAAAACCAATGATAGCTAGGAAAAAACGAAGTTCCTAGACCCAGGTGTAATATTATAAATTGTTCCAATAAAACTTGATTTTTTACAGGTGATTTAATCCAAGAGTAACATTATGTAATTAGAAAAGTTTTGTTCTTTTTACAGAATAGTTTTAATACCAATTACTTTTCTCACTAAATAATGCTTGAAAACTTACTATACTGTCAAATAAAAAGAAGTCTTTCTGAACACCCCTAATAATGAACGCTTGTCCCCTATTTTACACGTTAAATTGTAACACTGAAAAAAGAGATGGTTGAGACACGGAGCTTTATTGTCTCAAAAGAATGTACAACTATGCTGTTAAAACACAACAACCGCCGACACTTCTGATCTTCTCTTCTGCTGTTTTTGAGAAGAATTTTGCCTTTACAATGACTGGCTGCTTGGGAAGAAGACCTTTGCCAAGGACTTTGTAGTAACCCTAGAATAAACAGACAAGTTTTACAAATTCAATTCACTAGTAAGTAAAATACCTCTAATCAATATGATCTTTCGATGCCTGAATTTTTCTTTCTTATTGTTATATTTTACACCATCATTACAGATATAGAGGATCATCTGAAAGTCACAAGAAGCGTTTCATTTTGAAAAGCCGCGTTTTCAGGCTCAGCGGGTTCGAACACGGGCTGTTCTCGTCTAGTTTCGTCTAAGTTTCAGCGGGTTCGAAGTTTTATCCCCGTGTTTGATGCACTGATGCACGATGCACTAGACGAGAACAACCCGTGTTCGAAGACGGGTTGCTCACGGCTCAGTGGGTTCGAGAACGGGTTGTTCTCATCTAGTGCATCAAGCGTTGTGCATCAGTCATCAAACACGGGGTTGAAACTTCGAACCCGCTGAAACTAGATGAAAAACTAGAAACTTGAGACTAGATGAGAACAACCCGTGTTCGAACCCACTGAGCCTGAAAACGCAGCTAAAGTATAAAAAAACAAGATTTAGTTTTTCAAGCTGATCTTCAATCAACACAAAGATGTATCAAAATTACATGTAGAACAAAATGTAAATCGTGCACCAGCACTGCATCACCAAGATTTAATTAAAAAAAAAAAAAAATCAGTTTCCACTTATAAGCGCGCGATCTGGACAAACGGAATCACCACTGCTATTATTCGTTGAGGATGGTGGAGGAACCCTGACTACACAAGGATGGCAGATCCAGGGAGAAGGGTGACCATCCCCTGGCTCTGACAAAGTTTTTACTTACACTTATACGAATCTGTTAAGCGAAAAGACAAGTCGTCAAAATTCTTGTCAGCCTCCTCCTCCCTTCCTAAAATGCTGGATCCACTCTCGCTCTGAATGACGATTGATACCTATCACAATAGAGTTAATTTTTTATAGCTAGAACCAGACATCGCCACACGTCATATAACCTGAGAAAGCCTTATGTTTTTACACTCAGAAATTTTTGCAGTGAGAATTTTCATGAAAGGAAAGTCTCGCTCCTCTTTTTGTGAGTTATAAATCACTATGAACTAGGAACATTTGAAGCCACCGTCAAACGTGGCTCTGAAATATGGGCAAATATAAACACTCAGGAATATTTGTCAAGTGTTTTCGAGAGGAATTGTCTAAAGATAGTTTTAGGTACTCTTTGACTAACTGCATATCAAATAATTAGATATACGAAAAGTGTGGCTCAATCCAACTTTCCAGGGATATAAACAAAGGAAGGCTGAGACGGCCAGACCAAGTTTTACAGATAAAGGATGACACATTGCCAAAGCTTGTACTTTTTGGTCATACACCAGGGGCAAAACGAAAAGCAGGTCCTCCCTGAATGGAATGGGAACAGGTCATGAGGGAGCGAAGAGGAAGCTTGAAATTGATTGAGGTGGAGGAGCAGCGTGCACAGCTGTATTGGCCTCAGATGGTTTGGTGCTGTAGTAAGTTGTCAGTGGTAGCAATATTGAAAATTTTGAAACATTAACCTCGAATCAAACTTAAACCTAATAATTCATTCAGCGATAAGACTTTTCAGAAAGTTAGTTACATATTCTCATTTCATCAGCAGAAGAAAGCTACTATTAGGAGCATTTTTTGGCTATCTATTGTTCAGTCAAACACACAAAAAAACTTGTACCCGGAAAACAGCACTTAAGAAAGACAGGAGAAGCAATTTAAATATAGACAATATTTTCTAACAAAAGACATAAGCTCCACCGCCAGAACCATTTTTCAACAAGAATATGAGATGAAAAAAACTTTAAAGAAGACAAAATAAAAATAGGAAAGCATAAAAAACTTTGATGTTTTAACATATGCTATCATAAAAAAAACGTTGCTTGTTTTATCTTTTCTATACTCATCATGAAAAGACAATGATATTTCCAAATAATAGGAGACAGATATGCAAGTTATGTTTTGGGCACTGTCATAATAACATTATGTCTATTTTTATTCATTTTCCTGAAGTTATTACGGAAGGGCAAAGTTATTAGGAATACCTATCGAAAAAATAGTTAATCTAGACCATAACAATTGGCAAAATATGAAGTCCCTTTTGGTATGACGTGTAAACTGAAAAAAGTATGACTATCATATAGTTTCATACTGTTGTTACTCATCTGAATTAATCTCCCAAAAAATCGATTTTTTGAAATGTTTTTTCAACCATCTTCTTTTTATTTATTCATAAATCTGTGCGGTTTGAAAACTAAATGGGGCCAAGATAAATTAATCTAACTGTTAAACAGAACCCAAGACTAGAAGAGTAGGAAGAACTTAAATAGCATAAAATAAATAGAAAGCCTGAAAAAGTAGAATGAAAGAGACAGCAAAGGTTTTTTGGCTGATTAAATGCCTTGTATCCATTGTAAAAAAAAATACTCGAATTGTCCTTAATAGAAAAGAATTAAATTATAGGAATTTTAAGTGAGAGTCCAAAAAAAATTAATTACATTTCAGCCAATGAATTTCAAAGAACTAAAAAGGATATTAAACCACCAGCTCACATACCACAAATAATTTATTTCTAAATGGTCAACAGCCCACCAAGATAGTTAACAATAATAATTTGTGTCCTCTTTGCAATAGCGGCCACAACTTTTTATTAGATATCTAATTTATAAATGGGTTATAAATAAATTTTACTTCATTAATTTAACCTTTGAAAACAATCAAAATACAACTTACAGCTTTGACAACATCAATGACTGGAGCTCTTTTCTCTGCTGGGTTTGCAAACTGCTTCCTCACATTTTCAGATACAAGAGACCAAACTTTGTCAATATTGATGCTTTTGCACCATTTCTGATTTTTCCTCAGATGGAAGTTGCGCATTCCAACCTAATTTATGGACAGACGAAGGTTGTAAAAATACTTATATATACTTAATGAATTTAACAAGTCAAAAACAAAATCTCAATCAAATGAATGAATAAATAAAAACTTTATTGCTGCACGTATAACTAGAAAAAATGGACACAGGAAATTAAGGTTTCAAGATATTTAAACAGTAAGTTATGCAACATTTTATGCCAAAGAACAATCATCTCAAAACATTGAAATCCAAAGAGCAATCATCCTCTATTTCTACACCAAAGGTACGATGCAATTTAACCTTTTATAAAGAAATTCCTAAGATTAAAGCAAAAGTAAAGTGAATTTTCAAAATTGTATTTAGTCATTCTTCAGGAGAAAAGATAAAGGAAAAGTCATATTTGTAGCAATTATATTATTATTATATTATTATAACAATTATATTATACCCTGATTGGAAGAGAGCAAGTTACACACCTTAACAGGGGTTGGAATGATCCCTGCTCATTAGAAAAGGTGCTTGAAGACCTGTCAAGGGACGTTTAGGAGGTGAAAAAGGGGACCAAAGTGGAAGATGTTTTGATTACCATTCATGGTCAAAACATCCCTTTGTTCATGAATCAGAAATAGTAGCCAAGTCACCCTAAGAGTCATCATATTCACGAGCCTCGGAAGGAACCCATTTTCCCTGGAGACGGGCAATTTTCTTTTTTTACTATTTTCTTTTTGTCCAAACTTACAGTTGTTTTCTGTTTTTTTTTTTTGTTGTTGTTTATTTATGCTTATTTTGCATATAAACAAAAGCAACTTGCACTTGATTGGTGAACTTGCTTATCAGTTCTGACTTCCTCTTTTGTATGTTTTTTCAGCACCCTCTTTTTCATTTGTTCCGTTTTTTTTCGTCTTCTCGCGTTTTCGTGGCACCCTCTAGAAAGGAATTGGTCAAGGCGATGTCCACGGAATCCTTTGAAGCCACCCTGTCTGTAAGTGATCAGTGGCCTCTTTCAAGAGGGCATCAACAATTGCTCGTTTTTGTTTTGTTTTCAGAGGCTCACTTTTCTTGCAATTCCTCAAGTCTATTTATCTCTTTTTTGCTAGAGATGTCAACTAGACTCAGCTCCCTTTCTTTCTCCTGGTATTGGATGCTTCGTTCAGCAGTTTGTTATTTTGCTTGCTCGTCACATAGTCTTGCACTTTGACCAGGCTGACCCAGGCAAATTAAACAATTCTTCGGGAATATGAAACCAACAGGCATCTTATATTTATGAAAGCGTCATTATTAAGACCCTTTACCAATACCTTGAGTCACATCTGGTGTTGACATACACACAATACGGTTTTCGCAGAAAACGGTCTACATTAGACTGTCTGATTGCACAGTATCAAGAGTAGGTTGAGCTCCTTTCTCAGTGACACGATATTCACCATCTCTCCTTTGACATCGCAAAAGCCTTTGATCGTGTATGGCACAAGGGACTTCTTTGTAAACTGAAAGCCTATGGAGTTGATGGTCGACTATTTTAGGTGCTTGCTGACTTTCTTCGTCAATGATAATTGTAAGTTGTTCTCGATGGCTTCATATCAAAAGAACAGCCAGTTTTATCAGTAGTACCCCAAGGAAGTATGCTAGGGCTAACTCTTTTCATGGTGTTCATAAACGACCTAGGGGAGAACCTTGTGAAGAAACCTCACCAATTTGCTGATAACACGACAACAAAAACATCAAATGCAAATGACTAAAATTCCAGCGAACCCCACAAGGAGATTCAGACTGACTTGGAGAGAATTGAGGCATGGGCAGATGCATGGCTTGTAAGTTTTGATGCATCAAAAACGAAGGAGCTACTAATTTCTAAGGCATTTAATATGAGGGCTCATCCTGAATTTGTCTTCAAAGGAGAGGCAATAACGCGAGTTGATACACTGCGTCTACTTGGACTTAACTTCTCTTCGGATCTCTCATGGACTGAGCATCTCAGTAAAATTAGATCATCTTGTTCCAAGATGTTAGGAGTTATCTAATGATGCAAGTCTTCTCCCTGATGAGCCTATTCTGCCACTCTTCATTTCGTGCATAAGATGTGTCATGGAATATGCATGTCCTCCTTTCATTGGTGAACCAAACAGTCACATCGCTGCAATCCAACAAATTCAAAATCGAGCATTTCGTGTAGCAACCTCTGGCAACACGAAAGCTGAAATCCCACAGTTGATCCAGGAACGCCACGACGTAGCGTCCACGTAAGTTTTCTACATGTATATGTATAACCTTCAAGAGGAGCTATCGAAGCTCGTTCCTGATAGAGGAAAGCCCTTGCGACCAACTCACGAAGTACAGCTCGTCAGGACTACCTTGAGCAGGGCACTCCTCGCCAAGAATATGTGAAAACGAGTTTCGCCCGGCGATCAGTTGCCACATGGAATAGCTTCCCGACAGAGGTAATCCCGGAAATTCCCTCCCTTGACACGTTCAAGAAGGTATAACAAATACCTCAGTGTTGGAAAATGAGGTAACTACCAGGACTAGCGGCATATCATCATATGTGATGGAGCCGTGAAGCCTGTAATAATAAAAACAAGTAAGTTTTTGAGCTCGGTTGAGTCGGTATGAAGAGCGCACACAAGGGTTCTGTTCTTCTGTAGCACTGCTGTGAATCAGAGGCAAAACTACAGCGTGGCCTATAGTAAAGGCCATAAGGCTTCAATATTTTAGTATCATTTATGTATTTTTCTCCACAGGCACTTCCTGTGGAAGGGGTGGTGGTATAAACTTTGGAAAGGGCTCATTCGACTGTAAATCGAAAGTTTTAGTTTCCTTTTAAGAGTCAAAAGTGATCAGAGGCAAACGCCCACCCCCCACAGCCCACGTCTTTTACCCCTAAATGCATCCAACCTAACTTTTGAGATAGCCATTTTGTTCAAAATAGTCTAAAGATCATATAAGAATGCCTTCAGTGTTGACACAATCCCCAGAGCCAAAGACAAGGTTTGTAAGTCGGGAGCATGGCAGGTTTTTTTGAAGTGGTAGTTGTATAAGATTTGGAGGGATTTTATATGACTGAAAATGGAAGGTTCTAGTTCGTTTTTAAGAGTCTAAAGTTATCAAAGGGAAACTGGCCAACCTCCCAGGCCTCTTTCCCTCAAATGCATTGGATCGAAATTTTGAGAGCAATTTTTTTTTAAAAAGTCCAAATGTCAAATAACTATGATTCCGGATTTGAAGCCCCCCTCCTCCTCAAGCCCTTGGGGAAAGGGCTATAAATTATGCTAATTACCCATCATTAACACGTAAAGTATTCACGGAAGGCCTGGTTGTATAAACTTTGGACAAGGAACATTCAAAATGAAATCAAGATTTCTTTTGGCCTTCTTAAGTGATCAGAGGGTAACCAGGCCCTTCCCCTTCAAACGCTTTTCCCCCAAATGCATCAGATTAGAATTTTCAAATAACCATTTTGTTCGAAATAGTCCAAAAGTCAAATAACTATAACTTATGGGTTAAAAAATCCCCCAGTTTCTGGAGCATGGCTTTATACTGACAAAATAGGCTTAATATATTCACCGTTAGGGAAAGGGGCAGTAGCCATACTCTTGGTTGTAGAGATTTTTGTTTGTTTTAAGCTTGATTTGCATATTCAATGTATGTTTTACTCGTTTTAAGATTTATTTATTCATTTATATGGTACATGTTGTGTGTTTGTTTGCCATGATTGTTTATTTAATTTCTGTTTGTTTTAGGTTTCATTTATTCCTTAATAGTTATTTCTGGTCGCTTTGAGTTTAAATTGTTATAATTTTTATTTCCGTTTACATTAAGTTTGATATGGCTTTTCATTTTCTTTGAAAAACTTCTTGTTCGAAAAGTTTTTTTTATTAATTTTGAAAAAAAGTTCTGACAATAAATACATGAATTCGGGTTCTGAAAGCATACGTTTCCTTTTTGGGTAGCTTACAATCGTAGATACTTTGCTGGTGACGCGGAATTCTTCAATTGTTTCATTGATGGCATGTAATGTAAAAATACTCCAAGAGTGTCAGCCACTGATCATTTATTTGGCAGACAGCAGGGCCCAACATCAGCCAGCTTGTTGGGACGTGCTGAATGATAACTATTGTACAGAACACCTTCCCTTTTTGTGGCATTCTAAAAAATCCTCACATCATGAAGGCCAACTACGGAAAAATGCTTCAAGATGACAACGAAGTCAGATGACTCCTTACCAAATTCCTGGAACCTTTTCATGAATACGTTTTGCACAACATGGATGTTACAAATTCCAATATTCATATGCACTTCCAAAGGCTTTTTCTTCTTCAATGCATTCATTTGCGACTACACCTATTTACTGATATTAGGTCCATTGCTACCTATTCAAGGGGTAAGCAATCCTACAAGAGGTAAATTCTCGCTCCAAATGCATGAAATAAGCTTTTTCATAAAATTATTTCCATTTGCATGTCCCATCAAATACGTCACCAGATGGCAGCTCACAACTTGATCTCTTCAAGAGGACCAAAGGCATACTATTATCTGTAGCACTTTTTTTTCCTTCACTGTTTGTAGTTTTGTTGGATTCAAGAACAAAGCTAAGCTTCACCTATGTCTTTCATAAGATTCTACTTACAGTGTAGGTGAAGTGCATCAGTCATCAGGGAATATGGCTTCAAAGACATCAATGATTCCATCACGTCAAGCTGCAGACCTGGATGCTTGCAAGGACTTGAGTACCCAGATTAATTCTGCTTAGTATGCAGCATCTTTGTCACAAAACATCTCAAGAGTTTTATTTCTATTACTAGCTGATGGTTGTTGTGATTCGGACTGTTGCCTACCAGATCCAAACAATCATAAATGTAACAGATTGAGACAGATTTAAAGCTGTTTCTTGTGCTTGTCTGATGAAGCATGCTGATTCAAGGTGTAAAAGCCTTTGCAACAGCTAAGGTTTTATTGTGCATATTTTGCAGTAAAAAGAAAACTTGTCATCACCAATCCTACACCACTTGTTTATTTTTCTACCCCTCGTGTCTTCTTTAGTTAAACACGAGTGACAAAATTTGCAGTTGTCCATTATCTTTCCTAAATACAGTTGGGAAACCCAAAAGACAAATAGGATTAAACACAGCAGGAAAAACATTGAGTACAGAATTTTTACCATCTGAATATTCCACTCATGGTACTTTCCTCTTTCACTCAACCTGCTATTAGTCTAATAACTAACCTCAGAGAAAGAATTTGAGAACCTCAAGATTTTGAGCCATTGGAATACAAGTCAATTTGAACAAATTCATCCTGGTATGGTTCATTTTACAAAGCTACAGGATATTATTTATCCTTGAACATAACCACAATACAACCAATCCATCCCACCCACCATATAGGCCAATTTTGTGCTGTTATAAACTTGCTATGTTAACAGCAGTTAATATACACTTTGGCCACAGACTAGGTTCCCACTATTTTGCTGCTTCTTTCTGAACTGTGACAGCATAACCAAGAAACCAGTATAATCAGATTTGTGGAGAAGCTAAATCATCTAAAGAGTCTTTCAAATATATCATGCTCCTAAATAGGAAATTTTAGGGGCTTTTGGGGGACTTAAGGGACTTTCTGCATAAAAAGGGACTTAGAAGGGACTATTTCCAGGCCCTGCCTTAGCCTACCGTCACCAGTAAAATCTAAGCAATTGCTGGTCCTTTATAGAAAACAAACATTTTCAATATTTTCATTGACAATATAAGCACAGTTCCATTTCTTTTTTAATTAGTAAAACTGTAGTTGGCAATTCGGCATGTGTTGGAATGTATTTATTTATTAATACCAAAATACAGTAAGCTTTAACAAGCTTGTCGCACTAAACAATTATAAAAATTGTAGTATTAAGCTTAAGTTATTAAGATTGAGGGCAGACAGTCCTATTTCTATTAAGGGGAACATTTACTTGAATAAGTTTTAGCATTCCTTTTTACTTGTATTTGATTTTCTTTCATTTTTATTCATTTCTTTTTTTTTAGATTTTCATAAAAACATTCTTTTCCCCATATAAGACAGATGCTATCTTTACGACTTTTTACTTTCAATTTTCAATTACAATTTTCGCATCACTGTAAATGGTCTCAATAAATTGTTTTTTTATTATTTATTTTTGTGTTAGAACATACTCTATGGAACATTACACGTTGAAAGTGCATATAAAAGGAATTCTGTCTTACATCACAATTGGATTGTGAACAAGCTGCAAAAATCCAACAACAAAAAATCCCTTGATGAGATTTGAAACTGTGTCAAACAGTTCATGGTAATGAACTGTAAGTAAGGAGCGACCCAGCTCAATGGTAGCCGAAACTCTAAAAAACGGAATTTTATACCAATAGATGCATCAAAAGAATCAGATTTTAATGCTGATTTCAAATATATCAGTTTCATCTAGTTTAGTCTTACCCATCAAAAGTTACACGAAAATTACTGAGAAAATTTGGCTAATTTTACAAAAAGGGGAAAGACCCCCTAAAGTTATAGAACCTTAATGAAAATCACACCATATTCAGCGTATCAGAGAACCCTACTGTAGAGGTATCAAGCACCTATCTACAAAAATGCGGAATTTTGCATTTTTTGCCAGAAGAAAGATCATGGATGCATGTTTATTTGTTGTTTTTTTTTCAGGTGATCGTATCGACCCAGTGGTCCTAGAATATCATGGGAGGGCTCATTGGAACGGAAATTAAAAGTTCTAGTGCCCTTTTTAAGTGACCAAAAATGGAGGGCAACTAGGCCCCCTCCCTCGCTATTTTTTTCCCAAAGTCACCCGATCAAATTTTGAGATAGCCATTTTGTTCAGCACGGTCAAAAATATGATAACTATGTCTTTTAGGATGACTTAATCTCCCGAAGTCCCCGGGGGAAGGGCTGAAAGTTATGAACTTTACCCTATGTTAACATATAGTATTGGTTATTGGGAAGTATACGGACGTTTTCAGGGGGGATTTTTTCTGGTAGATGGGGGGGGGGGTCGGGGGTTATATGGGAGGATCTTTCCATGAAGGAAGTTTTCATGGAGGAACGGACATTGCTATGAAGGGGGCACCGGATTTCCCAGCATTATTAAAGAAAAAGATAAGACATTAAATAAAAAAAAACAAGTTTTTCAACTGAAAGTAAGGAGCAACATCAAAAATTAAAGTGAACAGAAAATATAACGTTTATGATTGGGTTCACCCCCTAGTCAATATCTCGCTCTTTAAGCCAAATATTTTTTAGTACTTTCATAAGAGCTATTTATTCTAATCAACGGCCTTTGTGAATAAGGGGTCATTTTTAAAGAATTGGAACAAATTTCGAACTTTAGCTTAAAGAGCAAGGTATTGACTGGGGGCGAACCCCCTAATATACGTATTAAAAATCTATGAATATAGAAGTTCGTTACGTAAGTTAATTCGTAAGTTACGTATATTTATTACTAATATAAACGTTCGTAAATAAAATTAAACAAGTTTCGAGAAAGCCATTTAACCAAATAAAAGTAAAATTAATATGCAAATTTTGTTTTAATTATTCATGTATGATGAGCCAAAATCAAAACCTGCATTAATTAAAAAACGTTCAAAAATTAAATAAAAAACAAGTTTTTTTTTAACTGAAAGTAAGGAACGACGTTAAAACTTAAAACGAACAGAAATTATTCCGTATATGAAAGGGGCTGTCCTTTCCTCAACGCCTCACTCTTTACGCTAAAGTTTGACTTTCTCATAACTCTATTTTTTTAAACAATAATAAAATTTAGCGTAAAGAGCGAGGCGTTGAGGAGGGGACAGCCCCTTTCATATACGGAATAATTTCTGTTCGTTTTAAGTTTTAACGTCGTTCCTTACTTTCAGTTAAAAAAGACTTGTTCTTTTTTTATTTAATTATTCATTAAAATCAAAAGCTTGGCAGGCTAGCACACAATCAACTGCATTGCTAAGAGCTACAAAAGGAGTAAGAATTATTCTGTCAAAAGTTTAAACATAGACAATTCTATATTTTGATGCTACCCAATAACACACCAAGTAATTTGAGAATGAGGGGAGGGGGGATCGAAACAAACAAGAGAGCAGGATGATCATTTAATCATTGGTATATTCAATGGGAAAGCAGGGATGAAGGCTTTAGAGATAAATGCACCCCAGTGTGTCAGTATATGCTCAAAATTGTGAAGTAAAAATATTGTGAAGTAAAATTGTGAAGTAAAAATAGTGAAGTAAAAATTGTGAAGTAAAAAGTAGCTTATCCACAATGGAGAATTGATGAGCTAAGTCCGAATTGGCTACTGAGAAAAGTACTTCTTTGCCTAGTATGCTTTGTTTTTTAAAGGTCTTTTTGACCAAACTTGTGTTTGTTTGTTGGATTTTAAGTTAGATTTTTTTTCAAGTATTATAAATTTAACCAAGTTCTTTAAACTGAATTAGATCATGGATCAGATTAAAGAAAACAATTTGGATTCACACATAGAAGAACCATTTGGCTCAAAATAAGAAAAAACTTACCTTTCCAAAGTACCCTGGATGGTACTTGTCAAAGTTGATTCTGTGATGATGCATGCCACCAGCATTACCTCGGCCTCCTGGATGTTTCCTATGTTTTCCAATTCTACCATGACCATGGCTCACATGACCACGAAGCTTCCTAGTTTTGGTTCTCTTCTGGTTAGACTGTCAATGAAAACAAATTAATAAATTGCATGTATTCCATATATTTATTGTAACTGCACAATTCCAAAGTTCTTGGGAGTGCGTCCAAAGATCTTTCAGGGCAGGGAGGGGTATAAAAAGCCGATTTTGGGTCCAAACAGATGGGCTGGATTTCATGATGCAACAGGCATTTTTTCAGAGTTGATGCCATTTCTAACAAGAGCTAAAAAACATGGCCTAAAATTTAAGCACAGCAAATGTGTGTCTTGAATCAAATTACTCCTTTATTTTGGCCATACTATAGCAGCACATAGTTCAGACCAAAAACACACAAAAAATTAAGCAGCTGAACAAATGTATAAACTAGATAAAGAGCAGCTTCAAACATTCACAGAAATACTAAATTGTCATTCTTGTTATATGTCAACACTCCCTTCAGTGAACAAGCTGGTAAAGGAGCTATCAAAGTCAGAAAGTTTTTCTTACAATATTGCTCATACTGATTATTTAACATTATGAAAAAATCTATAGTAAATAGACTTTCAATTTTCCTTCTCTAATTATTAAGTTAAAGAAGTATACATGTCTGTTCTGTGTAAAGAAACATTAGGCAATGCAACAAGATCACCTAGCAAAACTGAGGAACATTATTCTCAATATGGGAAAGAATTGTATACTACAAGCTATAGAAAATGATAGGAATATATCATGTAGTATATATTGGAATATAGACTATAGCAATTCTATAATATGTTTATATTATATGTTGCTACAGATCATAGACCATTCCAATCATGTTTTTTTAACCTCATCAAAATATTCAGTCAGGCATTCTGAAATTAATATTATATTTTACAAATGCGCTAGGCATCAAGCACCGACCTAGCAAAGAGATTCCGAATACTGATACCTTATCTTGACAACACCTTGTTGACTTTAAAACCCTGTATCTATATTTCCTTCATATTTAGTAAAGCCTTAAGGCTCAAAATACTTTTTGTGCACCTCATTTATTCTGTAAAACTGTTTCAGAAAGTTTCAGTTTTATCCTATAATGCAATATTTGTCCATGTTCATCCAAAGTCAACAATGTTTCAAGGGGGAAAAGTTGGAGGAATATACTTTACAAGACAGAACTACTAAGGTGGAGGAATATACTAAAGCACAACTTAGGTTCTTGATCTAATCCCCAAAGTTTTCATGGCCAATACACTATGGTTGATAACCAGACAGCATCTCCCATTCCTCTCCCAACTTGCACCAGTGGCAAAACCTGGGAGTCACTATAGATAATCTTCATAAGTTCCACAAACACTGCACAAACTGTTTCCAAAGCAAATTCTAGCCTTGGACTTATTAAAAGAACACTTACTAGCCAATCACATGGAATCTTCTTGAAGCTATTCTTGAAGCTTCAAGGCAATTATGAGACCAGTTATCAAACAGTTTGTGGTAACGAACTGTAAGTAAGGAGCGACCCAGCTCAATGGTAACCGAAACTCTAAAAAACGGAATTTTGATACCAATAGATACATCAAAAGAATCAAATTTTAATACTGATTTCAAATATATAAGTTTCATCAAGTTTAATTTTACCTATCAAAAGTTACGCGCTTGAGAAAATTTGGCTGATTTTCGAAAAAAGGGGGAAAGACCCCCTAAAAAATATAGAACCTTAATGAAAATCACACCATCATATTCAGCGTATCAGAGAACCCTACTGTAGAGGTTTCAAGCTCCTATCTACAAAAATGTGGAATTTTCCATTTTTTGCCAGAAGAAAGATCACGGTACGTGTTTATTTTTTTTTTTTTCCCAGGGGTGATCGTATCGACGCAGTGGTCCTAGAATATCGTGGGAGGGCTCATTGAAACGGAAATTAAAAGTTCTAGTGCCCTTTTTAAGTGACCAAAAAAATGGAGGGCAACTAGGCCCCCTCCCATGCTCATTTTTTTCCCAAAGTCACCCGATCAGAATTTTGAGATAGCCATTTTGTTCAGCATGGTCAAAAATATTATAACAAATAGATACATCAAAAGAATCAGATTTTAATGCTGATTTCAAATATATAAGTTTCATCAAGTTTAATCCTACCCATCAAAAGTAACGCGCCTGAGAAAATTTGGCTGATTTTCGAAAAAAGGGGGAAGACCCCCTAAAAGTTATAGAACCTTAATGAAAATCACACCATCATATTCCGCGTATCAGAGAACCCTACTGTAGAAGTTTCAAGCTCCTATCTACAAAAATGTGGAATTTTGCATTTTTTGCCAGAAGAAAGATCACGGGTGCGTGTTTATTTGTTTTTGTTTTTTTTTTCCCCAGGGGTGATCTTATCGACTCAGTGGTCCTAGAATATCGTAGGAGGGCTCATTGGAATGGAAATTAGAAGTTCAAGTGCCCTTTTTAAGTGACCAAAAAATGGAGGGCAACTAGGCCCCCTCCCACACTCATTTTTCCCCAAAGTCACCTGATCAAAATTTTGAGATAGCCATTTGGTTCAGCATGTTTGAAACTATTTTAAGTATGTCTTTTAGGATGACTTAATCCCCTGAAGTTCCTGGGAGGATGGCTGAAAGTTATGAACTTTACCCAATGTTAACATATAGTATTGGTTATTGGGAAGTATACAGTACAGACGTTTTCAGGGGAGATTTTTCCTGGTAGTGGGGAGGGGGGGGGGGTCGGGGGTTACGTGGGAGGATCTTTCCATGAAGGAAGTTTTCATGGGGGAAGGGACATTGCTATGAAGGGGACGCCGGGCTTCCCAGCATTATTTAAAAAAAGATCAGAAATTAAATATAAAAAAACAAGTTTTTCAACTGCAACAGCAGCAACATTAAAACTTTAAACAAACAGAAAATATTACATGTATGATTGGGTTCACCCCCTAGTCAATATCTCACTCTTTAAGCCAGAGATTTTTTAGTACTTTCATAAGAGCTATTTATTCTAATTAACGGCCTTTGTGATTAAGCGGTCATTTTTAAAGAATTGGAACAAAATTCGAACTTTTGCTTAAAGAGCAAGGTATTGACTAGGGGGCGAACCCCCTAATATACGTATTAAAAATATATGAATATAGAAGTTCGTTACGTAAGTTAATTAGTAAGTTACGTATATTTATTACTAATAAAAATGTTTGTAAATAAAATGAAACAAGTTTCAAGAAAGCCATTTAACCAAAATAAAAGTAAATTAATATGAAAATTTTGTTTTAATTATTCATGTACTGTGAGCCAAGATCAAAACCTGCATTTATTCAAAAACGTTCAAAAATTAAATAAAAAAAACAAGTTTTTTTTTAACTGAAAGTAAGGAGCAACATTAAAACATAAAACGAACAGAAATTATTCCGTATATGAAAGGAGCTGTCCCCTCCTCAACGCCTCACTCTTTACGCTAAAGTTTGACTTTCTCACAACTCTATTTTTTTTAAACAATAAAATCTTTAGCGTAAAGAGCGAGGCGTTGAGGAGGGGACAGCCCCTTTCATACACGGAATAATTTTTGTTCGTTTTAAGTTTTAATGTCGCTCCTTACTTTCAGTTAAAAAAACTTGTTTTTTTTTATTTAATTAACTTCGGAATCTACCTTGCTGTTCCTTTTTACAAAGGTGATGTGGAGTTGATTAAAGGTGTACAAAGGAGGGCCACAAGTGCATTTCTGGACTTGGCAAGAAACCATATAATGAAAGGCTCTCTAACCTAAAACTCCCATCTTTGACCTTTCAACACAAGCACAGTGAAATGCTACTCATATAAGTTTTGTCAACCAACCCCAAATATAAGCTCTTTACTCAGTTACCCAACAAAAGGTAAACACAATGTCATTCTAAGAAGCTTCATAAGTCTAGAGTTAACTGTAGAATTAGACAATACTCTTCTGCCAAAGAGTCATCACTGATTGAAACTGTTTAAGTGAGGAGACAGTGTCTTCAATGTCTGCTGAAGTTTTTAAAAGGAGACTTGACAAAGAATAGGAACCTAAACTTTCAAGATACAACTGGAGCTGCCCATCATCTGTGTCTCAAATACCAATTAATATATGTGTAAATACAAAAAAAGTTGGGCTAGGATGCTGATGTTGCTTGTCATACCTAACCAACTCACATACTCTATCAGAAATTGATGTTGTGTGGTGCTGTCTACTCTAAACTACAGAATAATTGTCCCCTTGATGATACACATCTATCCTAGCACACTTAGTCAGAAGGCATGTCACAGTCATAAATATAGTCACAACCCTATTTTTATACATATATATTCTTTGTGTATAAAGTGTTTTAACTGCCACCTCAACATTGGATCCAAACAGATCTAACATTGGACCTTATTTTGCTCCGAAGTGCAAATTAAGGCAATTAATTGAGGTATGGTAGTAATTCTTTCAGGAGATAAAGATAGCCTTGTTAACAAGATATTTGGACTTCAATATATTATCAGGCCAAATGGCAAGTGATAGCTGGGGACAGATAATCCAATTTTCACAGGTTTATATGAAATGTATGAGACCATAAAACTCCAACCAAATGTTCTACAAGGAGAAATTCTTAGATTGATCCAAGCTGCAATTTACGGTAGATGTTTCTCACTTTTTGCCCCAAGCAAAAATCTACCTTTTAATGGATGTCAAGAATAATCCACCCCTTAGTCAATATGAAAAAAATATATAAAAATTATGGAGCCCTAATGTTCATTGTATTGGATTCAGTCCATCTTTCCATTTCTAATACTATCACTTCTCTATGCTGCTATCAAAATCTACACAACTGAACTTCAGAGCTTGAGCTAAGAAATAATTTGTACCTGGGTGCACTTTCACTTGGTGTTTGTTTTTTGGACTACTTGCAGGAGGGTCTTCTACTACCAGCAAAAACCCTGGTTTGGTCCAGAAAATTCTCTACCTTTATTTCATTTATTCCTGACAGTTATTGCAAAAACTGAGTCTTAATTTATAGACCCAACCAAAGAATAGTGATGAATAACTCTTGAATGATGCTCAGCATACTTAATATTGTAGGTCTTTCATTTATTCTGGCTTGGTTTTTTGGTTTGTTTGATTAAGTCTTTCTTCTGCTCAGTTTGAGTTAATTTAAAAGATTACCTTTTCATCCTTTTTTAGCCCTTTAAGATGGATGGGCAGAATTCCCTGGCAAAATATCTGCCTATATCATTTTTGCTTCTTTTATGTCTGCTGGCTGACATTAACCACATTTTTCTTGGCTACTTGACTTTTTTTCTTGTTTGTCATATGCCAATCCTGCTTGTAGCCCTTTCTGTCTTTAACAGTTCACAGAACTAATACAATTTTATTTCAGTGAATATTTCACCATTTTAAAATTATAATTACCAGTGCAATAATACATTTTCATTGTGATAACATGAGATCTAACTCAGACAGACCACCTTTTAAACCAGTGAACACAGTTATACACAAAACAAAATCAAATTCAATCATTTTTCTGCCATCCTCTTTGTGCTCTGAAAATTGCAAGGTCTTAGAAAATATTTCATTAAAATATGTAAGATATGTGAACAACATTACTGATATTTTATCCTTTCAGTCATAAAGCAATTAGAACCTAAGAAAACAGATGAAATTCATAAGAATCATAGTAAATTCGTTTATAAACAAAACAAAGAAAAATCTAGAAAATCCACTTTAATTTTTTAAAATAGAGCTATTTGGTTGTTTCCTAGGGTCATCATAATCTTGCAAAACAGTAATCTATGATTTGTTTCCAACAAAACTGGAAGGAACTTTTATTAAATTTATGATTATTTTTTAATAATCTTTCATTTTTTCTAAATGCTCCATTTACATTTTATAATATTTTATATATTTCATAATGTATAAAGTTTAACTGTAAAAAAAAATCATTCCAAATCATCAATCAATCCGAACTATCTACATAATAGTCAAGATTAGAAACCTAATGTCTATGTTCATGAAGAATACATTTTAATAAAAAAAAATTGTCCAAGATTAGGCACTATATGATAACTGAAGCATGAACCTAACAAAGCAAATTATTTATGATTGTTTTGAAGTAGACCAGTTTTCAGAATTTGTTGTACAATTTTATAAAAAGGAACGCACTTAAAGGAACTTTGAGGGCACAAAATAAATTTGTCATGCAAGTGATTAGCACAAGGATTATCTAGAAAATAGATTATGTCTTGGATTAAACAATAACAAGGCATAAGAAAAAATGTATTATATAAAAAATTCAAAGCCATACTTAAATACTACTTTTCAACATAGCCACCACTCAAATTTAGACACTTGTATAGCAATGAATGAACTTTGAAATTCCTTCCTTGTTTAGGACACCAAACTTAGCATAAAACTAAGCATAAGTTCTGTTATTGTGAATCTTTGGTTTTCTTCGATTTTTGCATTGACTTTTTAAAAAATTTGGTATTCACTTATTGGGTCTTTGACTATGCTCCTCATCATGAAAATTCCTATAACAATTTAAAAATAAAAGCCATCATTGATATATTCAATTAAGTTGTCATTTATACACTCCAAAATAATATATTTCTATTGGTTTAGAGCTTATTAAAGGCACAAACTTATTAATACATGCACCTCAGTTTGTGGCATTTTCAATTATGGCAGATATTTTAAACTATCACTATAACATATAAGGACAGCCTATAGCACAAACCTGTCACTAGTATGTGCTAGACCTTCACCAAAATAGCTATGCTAGACCTTAGCAATACAAACAAAAATGTAGGCCTACTCAATTTTCTAGATAGCCATTGCATATTTGGGTATTGCATAGACATCAAATTGTGTGTTAATCTTGATTCTACAGAGGTAGTAGTCCATAGGTGCCCATGAGGGGGAGGGGGGACCACCCCCTGTCTTTAACAGAGATTATCAAAGGAAAAATCCTATTTGTACAATAGGGTGCTTTCTAATGAAAATACTTAACTACATAGGAATTGTAAAATTCTAGTTTAGCTACTTTTTGCTATCTTGGAAAGGGGTTAGGTTAGAAAAATTTAACTTTTAGAGATCAGTCTACAGAATAAAGTATGTCATGGAAAGGTATTTTGAAGTACCTACCACCACTCCTTCTCTCTCTGGAAAGTGACCTTTGATGACCTTCAAAAATCTTTGTGTTATGAAAGTGAAACCTTGCAAAACAGATCATCTACTTAAACAAAGTACAAGAAAACTGTTTCCTGTGACCCAATTTTTTTAGCTTGGATAACCAGAGGCAAGTACCCAGCACAAATACACATGCCCAGGTAGATCTCCTGGACTTAGCTGAACAGAAAAACTCCAGCAAAGCAGAAGAGCCTATACGAAAATATGATTGAGTGTGCTGCTGCTAGTTAAAAAGAGACTGGTACAGTGATATAATTACTGACAGTAAGTTTTACATGTGATAATTATGAAACATTAACCACTCAAAGTGCTAAAGATTCTGATGTATCCTGTTTATTCTTACAATCATTTGCATGCATAGGCTAGCTCATGGTTGGGTTTTCAGAACCCAACCTGTGTTGGGTTTTCTCCTCTAACATTTATTAAGCTCCTTTTATCCATTCTCTTTACTCTAAAATCTTACTCTTTTTCTACTTTTTTATAGAATTGAAGGGATTATTAACCACATTTTCAGTTGCCAGACTTGGAATCAGTGAATTTATGGATTAATTTGGAATGTTAGACTAAAATAAGATGACTAAGAAACCAACATTCCATTAGATTCAGAATTGAATTCTATACCCAATTATAACAATCACCTCCTCTGTAAATTGGTAAATTTGAATTAGTAGCAGACTGGAAAACAATTATAGCTGTTTTCAGCATAATGATCACTGCTGAATGACTACAAGCAACTTATGAATTGAAATGGATCTAAGGTATCACTGAAAGCTGGTCATAGATTATACTGGTGCTTGAAAATGCAGCTATTTTTAATAGCTACAATTTTAATTGCCAGTGACTTCCCCCAAACCAGTTGTTTGTTTATTGTTTTCTTGCTTTGTAAATTGCCAGATGCTTATTTCATGTTTGTTTTTTTGTGGTAAATACCTTATTGTAACTTTAAATGATAAATTTGAAAACTTCAAGTTATTTTCATTTAAAAATGTATTCATTGATCTGGTCATAGGCAACTGGCTACAAGCAATTTCTAAAATAAAATGTTTATTGAGCAACCATTGGCAACTAGTCAGAGGTAATTGGCAACTGATATTTGAAAATGCAGCTAACCATGCAGGGATGCCAGCCCTTGGACAAATTCTTATATCTAAATTCAAGAATTTTTATGGAGTGAGGGGGGAAGTTGGCAAAAAAATTACACACTCTTATCTCAAGTATTTCTACTTGGATCTAAGGATGTCAGTACTACTTTTTCTTTGGGATAAAAGTACCATGTTTGACAGCTAGGGCCAAATTATGGATAGATTTTACAGTAAAGAAAAAACGTTTTAAGTGGAAAAACTTACCAATTATGAAGAGAGCCAAAAAATAAAAATAGAAAAATGTCACTAATAAGTGCATTATTCTGTTGTATTTGATTTTAGTTTCTCATTTAGCAATATTATGCTAATAATGATCTGAGTCTTCAAAGATCCAGCATCATGAAATGTGATTCAGTCTTTTTGATAATGAATAAACTGGAATGGTCAAGAATAACATAATTTTCTGGTGTGTAGAAATGCCTTAACTAGAGGAGTCAACATTAAGTTCTGTGTTTGCTTATGTGTGTGACATCACAATGGTATCACATCAGGATTTTTTTTAATTCATTGTTAAAAAAAATTCTTGGATGTTGGGAGGGTTCCTTAAACTACAAACAAAATGTTTTTCACCAGCACTGTTTGCTCTGCTATAACAACAACTGCATAAGATAATCAATTTCCTCATCAGTTGATTCTTTCAGCTGGATGAACTACAGAGAAAGCTTGGATTTTTTGGAAGTCCACAAAAAATCAAAAAGACAGGTTTTCCTTTGCGCTTTCTTTGCCAAGATGAAGGAAAAGAAAATCCATCATTCATTAAGAGCTCTAAGAAGCTACTTGAAACAACAGGTGATACAAAATACAGAAGATTGCTGATTGAACCATCAAAAGAGCTTTTTGTTGAAAAATCCAAGATGGCATAGCAGCTGTCACTGCCAGCTTATGTATGCCCTCAGTATAGAATCTTCTGTCCGAGAGCAATCTACAAGCTTTGGAAATGTCAAGACTACCAGAAAAAATTCTTGTTTAGAGGCTGTAGATGTTTCCTTCTCACACAAAACTTAATGCTTGTTTTGCTCTAACCAGGGAGTAATAAAAAAGCCTCTCTTAAGCTTATCAATGTAGAAACGTTTTCCTGTAGTGAATCTATTGTTGTAGAAAGCAAATCTCCTTTGGAGCACACTGCAGTAGTATTCAGCAGAGTTAGTGGGATTGATCTATTGGCAGCTGGGGCAAAATACTACAAAAAGTGCATTGACAAATTTATGGTTACAAAGCCAAAATGTGATAATTTGCCTGATTTGAACAAAACACTATTCAACCAGTTCCTAGAGGGGATTGAGTCCAAGGAAGGGAGAATGTACCACATTTCAGATTTGAAAGAAAGCTCAGCAAGGTTTTGATTGAAAATGGACTTGTTTGGCAGAAGCATAGTGTGTTGGCTTAATAGAAATTTAAACAGACATTTTGGAAACCAGCTTACTAAGTTTGTTGACTCTCAAAAAGGCACATTTTATTATCTAAAAGGAAACAGTTTCTCCTGGGCTTATGGCTGCACAAGTGAAGGAAATGGTTAGAGAATTTGAATACAATGGTATTCTGATAGATTCAGATGATGTTAATATTGACTGCTCTGATTTGAATGAGATAGACCCTGATGTACTTGGACAATCCCCTGAATTAGTGACATCAAGTGATGATGACAAAGAAAGTGAACATAGAACTTCACCAAGGTTTTTGCAGTCTTCAGGGCCAACAAGTTCTGGTCCTAGTAGACTAAGTGATATATTTGAGATGGAACAAAGAAAACACTTTTTTTTATTTAATGACTAAAACCAAGACTCAATTAGTAGAAAATGTGAAGAAATTCATAGAAAGCAAAGGTAGCATTGATTTGAGAGGGGTATCAGTATTGTATATATCAACACAGATGACACAGACATTGTTGTCCTTTTGCTGTATCATTATGAGATTTTCCAAGGATTTCACTCAAATAGTGAAGAGTGGAAGGTTTTGTCCCAATTCTGTGAATATTTAGTACATATACATCAACTTCAGCCAAAATTTGCCAAACAATCTAGTTTTTTCTGTCTGCCTTCTTCATGCACTTTCTGATTGTGATACAGTTGGTTTTATGTTCTGCATGTGAAAGAGATAGAGGTCAAAACTTGATCCTTCTGTGCAAGAAAACTTTCTTTTTATTTGCAAAAAAGTCATTGTTACTGCATATGGTAAAGATCCATGCTTCTTTACCTCTCTTGATGAGTTGCAAGTACATTTATACCCTCAAAGTGGGAGCTCAATTTTTTGCCACCATCTGATGCCACCTTTGAGTGCCATGCTAAGCATGCTTATCTTCAGTTAAACATTTTTTTTTTATTAGGAAATTGACCAAAGCCTCAGTTTCTAGATCCCCTATAGTTTGGGTGGACTTTCCAGGATGGTGAGGTTAGGCTAGTTGTGACCACTCTTAAAGCATTCCAGATGGTGGTGGCCCCTGAATACTGCTTGTGCAAGTGCTGTACAAAACATTGTTCATGTGCAGGAAACTGTGTGATTTACTTTGTGGTTGTGGTGACAAATGCTTCTTTTATACTCTATAATTAATATTTCTAGTTCTATAATTTTCAAAGTTTCTTGTATCTATGATTAAGGGTTGGGTGGAAAACCATATACTGGTCAGTATCTTTTGAAAATGCGTTTGTTAATAAATACATCACACAAAATAGCTAACAGTTGCTACTAGAAGTAGTCAAATAATAACTTTCCATTACTTGCCAATAGTGAATGTCAGTTTTTTTTCTTACAAATGAAAAAAACTAAATTACAATTTTCAAGGTCATCCAGCATTACATAGCTCTCTGTGGTATCAATTACAATAGGCTGCGTGATCATTGTTGAAACATTTTGCAAAATGTATTATAAGAGAAAAAAGTGATTTTTTTTACTTAGAAGACTAGCCCCCCCCCCCCCCGCCAGAGTATATAATGCTTATATTTATAACCAGCGCTATCGATTATCCCGTTTTCCATCGTCAAACCTTCTGCTGCTCACTGGCCACCTACTAGTCACATTTTCAGCAAGTGGCTCCCTGACTAAAACCTAACCCCTTTCTAAGATAGCAAAAAGTAGCTGAACTAGAATTTTTACCATAGGAATATTCAAGGATATAAAGTATTTTTCCTAGCCTTTCCCTAAAATTCCAGCTTGTGTAGCAGTCTAAGCAACTTGAATAATGATGCTTCTTTACCACTAAGGTCACCACATCAGTAATCTTGATTTTAACTATTGTATGTGATATGAAACATTAAAAATTTATCACTAAATCCACAAAAGTTCTGAAATTGGAGTTTGATCAAAAAGTTGCCTTCATTTTCTGTATCTGATTGAAGTTTTTAGTCTATGATATTTTCAAATGTTGTTTGACAATGATTAGATCCAGATGAGGAGCCTAGGCTCTCTAAAGGTCATTTCAAAATTATCATGGTGTCCAGTAATTACACTAGCTCAGCTAGAGTTAAAATAAAAGTTTCTATATTTCTAGGGGGAAAACTAGGGTTTTGAATTGGACAAGAAAAAAAAAAGAAAAAGTAACTATTTCAATTACATTACTAATAACAAATATTCAGTGATCAGGTTATAGGCCAAGAGTACCAATTTAGGAAAACACATGGAGGAAGCAAGGATTTTGTTCTTTCCTCTCCATAAAGATGCAAAAAGAGGGTATTTTACACTTGAGAAAAAAACAAAACATCAATCTAAAGTTATTTTTTCCAGAAATAGGGGGAGGGGGTAATTTTACCCCCCTACTATATGAGCACCTATATTGAGCATGGTAAAGAAACAAAATAATTGTTAATTTGACTGATAAAGAGTATAATAATCTGGTGATTTATGTGCTGATCTAGGGCTTTTCTTCCACCAGGTGACCATCCTGATAATAGGGAGCTAGACAAGGATTTTTCTTTGAACCTATGATTAGCCTTACTGAATCGACTAACCCTAATCTAGTAACTTGCCTAACCTGATGGAAAGACCATTAAACTGACTGAGGGTTTCGACCATTTTGCTGAAGTAATATTGAATACATCAGCAACAAACATAATTTCTTTCGCAATGTCTATAGCCTACCAATTGTTCCCTGCATATTTAAATAGCTCTACAATACTAAGACTTAATTACAGAAGTGAAATATCTTCAAAAAAGGAACGAAAAAGAAACGATTGAATTGGATTACTAACCATCCTTCAGAATTTTTGATATACAATTACCCCAGTAAGGACGAAAACGTGAGCGATTGTTGTCAATATTCAGAGTAAATTATAACAAAAATTCTTGGATGTCAGAAAAGAAAACAGCCAAAACTCGGGCAACATAATACACAGCAGCTCTCGTCCTTATCACAGGCAGCTCAATATCCCTGCTTAAACAAAGAACGATGTTGGCACAATGTATTATTTTTTATTTTTAGTCCAGGGCACTTCATATAGAAGGAGTTGTCGTAGAAACATCAAAAAGAGCTCATTTGATTGTAAATAGAAAGTGCTAGTGCCTTTTTAGTAGTCCAAGTAAATTGAAGGCAACCAGCCCCCTCCCCCATACCCACCGTTTCCCCTACCACACCCAATTAAAATTTTTATATAATCATTTTGTTCACCGTAGTGAAAAGTTCCAGAAACTATGTTTTTGAGGATGACCAGCACCCCTTAGCCCTCAGGGCATAGGTGATAATTTATACCCTAGGGACACATAGGGTTCTTATAGAAAGGGTGGTCATATAAACTTCGGAATTTGTTTGTTGGATTGGTAATCAGAAGTTCTAGTGCCCTTTTTAAGAGTAACAGTGATCGGAGGGTAGCTACCCCCCCCCCCCACACACACACACGTCGTATTGTCCCGAAATGCATCCAATTGAAATTTTGATGTAGCAATTTTATTCAAAATAGTCTAAAGATCATATAACAAGGCTTTGGGATGGAAAAAAAACCCAGAGCCTGGAGACAAGGGTCGTAAGTTATACCCCGGGGGCATTTAGGATTATTAGGGGGGTGATTGTATAAACTTTAGAGGAGTCTCATTTGGTTGAAAGCTCGAAGTTCTGGTTCCGTTTTAAGAATCAAATATTACCCCCCCCCCCCTCCGACTAGCCCTCTTTTAATCAAACCCATCATATTGGCATTATGAGGTAGACATTTTGCTCAAAGTAGTCCAAAGTACATATAATGATGCCTCTTGACTTGGCAAAGCCCCTCAGAGCTTGGAGACAAGGGTTGTAAGTTATGCATGGGGGCAAACAAGGTTTTTATGGAATTACTGGTCGTATAAACTCCAACTGGGGCTCATTTGATTTAAAATCAGAAATTGTAGTGGTCTTTTTGAGGTTCAAAAGTGATTAGAGAGCCACCCTGCCCCCTTCCCCCCCCCACTATAACTTCGAATTTACACTAGATATGGCTGAAAAAGCAGAAGGTTGAAAAAACAGCCCCCCATCCTCCTATGCGGAATAATTCTTGTTCGTTTTAAGTTATGATACTGCTTTTTTATTAGTTATTCGCTTTTAAGACGTCATTAGTCATAATTTGTTACTCCCTCGGTCATTCCATCCATGTGCTCTAGATTTCATTGTAAAATTCATTTTTATTTAATCTTGAACTAAAGGTTATCACTTTTTATCTTCTAAGTAACTAAGTATGCCGTGAAGCGGAAAAATATTCGGAATTAAAAAAATTACAGTGTCCTTTTCCGTAAACTTTTTCATGCTTCATAAAACGATGTAGCAATGTCACATGTTAACAAAAGATTTGAACTGCTTGAATCTATGATAGTATTGATAGAGCCACGACAGTTTCGGTTTGTTTCGATTTTGCATACTGATAACTGGGAGGATGATACGCACAATTTTTAAATTGCTTTAAAACGTTGACGAAAACTTTTGTTCAGATCGACAATTCTAAGTTAAAAACATTTTTAAGGAACCAATATTTGAAAGAATATTGCTGAAATATTGTAACCAAGGCCATATTTTGCTTATTTTATTTTATTGCTCACTGTTTAGCTTTGGCGGAAAAGTATAAAAAAAAGTAGGCCAAACCAATGCAAAAACATTAAACTCGATCAGCCAATACCTTATTTAATGCCAGAAACAGAATTTACTTTCTTCGTTAAGATTCGAAAATTTTGCGAAACCACGAAAATACAAAATTAAATACGTTCACATTCTATCGTTTCTGCTCTAAAAAATTCACTTGGATTTTGGAAACAAAAGAGGAATAAGATTAAATTTTGTTTTGAATTTAAACCAAATCCTTAACTTTTGTTTTCAATTTGTACTATGATTTTGGATTTTGACTTAACTTCAATTATATTTAGTAATTAAACATATCACAGCTAGGTTTCCTTTGCATAATTTATATATTGTACCACCAAATTTCGGAACGTTAGCACCGGATTTTGAGTTTTTAAAGAATTCCAATAAAGTTTTGGAATGCCAGATATTCCGCTGTAGATACTTTGCCTTTTTTTGGATTCAGTAATATTTAGGACTTTTGATCTAACTCTCACGGAATCTCAAAAATTTTGGACTACTCCCCCCACCCGTTCCCGGCGCGACAGGCATTTAACGTCAGCTGGTTGCATGCCACCGGAAAAAATTGGCTGCCGTTTTTCCTTGACATCAGCTATTTTCTATGGAAAAGAAAACTAGTGGGTCATCGGGGTCTATTTGTTCAAGTTCAAATTCTATAAAGTTGAGGACTAAACGTATCAGATGACTCAGACATTTCTAAATTATTAATCTTAAGTGTGAAAACTTTGTCAATGTTCTGATTGAAAATGTTGAATTCAAATGACGCAATGAAAAGCAGATTTCACCAAAACAATGCCAGATTAAAATAAAATAGCTGAGCTTTACCCTGGGCTCCCACTTATGCGATTTCACGAAATAACGGTCGTTTTAGCATGATCCGTAAAATTTCTCCCATTTTTTGCTGCAAGTTTCTGCATCACAACGGTTCAACGGCTGCGTTAAAATATTTCTACAGAGCCATTGAAAACCGTATCCGTTATTTTGAATTGAAAGCTTTGTAGAACCATAAATTACAAGTAACTGAGAAACAAAACATGTTTATCAAAAGCTTGCCATTAATATTTGACAAAGATAATTTCTTAAACCACATTGGCCTGACATCACATAAAGAAAGAAAAACGAGCAAAATAACTCGCTTTTATGGTTGTTAGGTATTTGGTTTTAATTCTTTTAATTTTTGGCTTTTATTGAATTTTATTCATCTTTTAAGTTTTTGGTTTTTTGGTTCTTTTCACATTGACTTTCCGCGTTTGTTTTTTGTTGTTGTTTTTTTCTCTTCGGCACTTTCCTTGGATACATCGTTTCGTTTCGCGCTGAAGAAGAGAGGCGTTTGTCCTCTCGAAATATTCGCTTTGTTTTTTCAGTATTTTCATTTGGCCTATAAAAACCCCATTTTTGCTTGTTTTTCTTTCTTTATGTGATATTTGACAAACAACGTGATGGTCCTGTGCTTTTAATAAAAAAATTTAATAGGCAAGTCCTGGGGGCATGGGCGCCCATAAGCTGAATTTTAGGGGACTTACCTGGTCTAATTGGCACTTCCAATGCTGTATAATAGAAATATTATAACAAAAATATAAAATATAAGGCAGCATCATTCAGTCAGGGAGGAGCTGGTGTCCCCTTCACCCCCTCCCCATATGGGCACCCGTGCCTGGGGGATATTTCCGGGGAAATGAGCCAAAGACATAAGAAATACATTTTTCATTAAGGATAGTTAGCCTAGGCTAATACAGGTTAGCCCTTGGCTTTCTTGGCTTCTAAAACTTGATTTAGCATATTCCTAGGCATATGCTTTTTAAATGTCTCACAATGTCTTTGCGCTTCAACGGCTATAGTAAAACAATTCTGTGTGACCATTTATTGCGATTGTCCTACATCCGCTATCCGCGAGCCGTTTTGCATTAAAAAAATCGCACCAGTGGGACCAAAGGTTAGGCCGCTACCCATTTGAAACCGCTTTTACAACAATCTAAATAAGCCTAAGAAAAGCGTATGTACCAGTGACAATAAAAAGAACCTCTAAGTCCGATGTCCTAACCATCGTTCCTTAGAAGCAGCAGAAGAATAAAGCGGTTTTGACAGTCCTGCAAAATATGAAAATTGTTCATTTAATATATGGAGTGTGTGTACTCCTAACGTCATCAGAATGTCAAAGGAAGAAAGATGTAACGGAGTTTTAATATGTTTAGCCTTTGAAAGTTAAAATCTAGGCCTGTGTACGGACTGGTTTAGGTTAAGCAGTAAAAGTTGCTTAGGCTATAGGCTAGCCCAGCACAGGACTCAGATGAAAATAAAATACGTACCTTCAGTTTCCCATTCAGTGCTCTGTGTAGCACATCAGTTATAGCCATTGCAATAATATCCCAGCTCTCCTCCTTTCCAATGGGATCTTGTATAGCCTACCCCTATTCTAGGCCAGAGCTGAAGTTTTTTTTTTCTTGACAGGAAGGGATATTTGCATATTAGGGGGGTGGGGGTGAATTTTATTTCTGATGTAAATGGGAGGTAAGTTTAAACTTTACCCCCACCCCCCTAATGTGCAAATATTTACCCTGAATTGGCAGCCTATATGTAGAGGTAGGGGCAACATTCATTTCCAACAAAAATTATTATTATATTTGAAAAGAGCACAGACAAAAGGCATTGAGTTTATTTGTAAGTCAATAATAGGATTTGCAAAAAATTTACCAAATATTGAATTTTCATTTTATGAACTATTTGCTGGGAAGATTATAGATTAGAGATGACATCAGTCTAGTGGTTCACCATTTATTAAGGAGAGACACAAAATAAAGGTTGTTGCTAGGCTAAGTCTATAAATAGATTTGTTATGCCCTTCCCAAGTAGCATAACAACTCTTCTGACAATAAACTCTGGTAAATTTGCAGAATAAAAGCTCTCCAGAAGGAGACATTCTAAAAGAAAAAAAGAGGTAGCCTATTTTTAGAATACTAATTTTATCATCTTAATTGCCATTTTACATGCATAGAAAGATTGCTCTGTGTAGAATTTTGTCATTATTAACTTCACACTGGTATCCCATTATAGATACCACTCCTGCTCCCAGTCCTTGTTCACACCTTGTGTGAATAAATTCAGGTTTTGGGATTGGATAGTTTGATTTCTTAGGGAGTTCTAAAGTGGAGAGCATGGCTAGAGTAGAAGTGGTAGCATTCTCTAGAGTTAGTGGTTGGTTGAAAAATTTCATAGGGGTTCCCCTAAATTCTCTAGTTAGGGTTGATCAGGAGAGGGCTTGAAGCAGGATTTGCTCAGAGGTGCTTTAATTCTATGATGACATTGTCTCTCTCTTTTTCTATGGTTGATATGAGTAGAGATTTTTAATATTGCAAGTCTCTTATAGTAGAGAGGGGGGGGGGAGTCTCAGGTTCTATGGTATTCTGGTGGCATATTGCTGGATACTTTTAAGGATTTACTTATCTCTCATGAATTATGTTGCTGTTGAGCTACTATTCATGAATTACTGTTCAGCTTTGGCAGAAAAGTATAAAAAATAAAATAGGTCAAGTCTATGCAAAAATAGTAAACTTGATAAGCCAATAGCTTAATTAAGGCCAGAAACAGAATTTACTTTCTTTGTCTAAATTCAACAATTTTGTAAAACCACAAAATACAAAGTTAACTATTTTCACATTTTACCATTTCTGCTCTAAAAAATTCACTTGAATTTTGGAAACAAAACAGGAATCAGAATAAATTTAATTTTGAAATTCAACCAAATCCTTAACTTTTGTTTTCAATTTGTACTACAATTTTAGATTTTGACTTGACTTCAATTATATTTAGTAATTAAACACATCAATACATGGTTTCCTTTGGATAATTTATATATTGTACTACCAAATTTTGGAACTTTACTACTGGATATTTGAGTTTGTAAAGAATTCCAATAAAAATTTTGGAATGTCTGAGATTCAGCTGAAGATACTTTGCTGTTTTTTGGATTCAGTAGTATTTAGGACTTTTGATCTAACTCTCACTGAATCTCAAAAAGTTTGGGGTACTCCCCCCACTTGTTCCCAACACAACAGGCATTTAACATCAGCTGGTTGCATGCCACCAGAAAAAATTGGCTGCTGTTTTTCCTTAACGTCAGCTATTTGCTATGGAAAAGAAAACTGATGGGGCATTGGGGTCTATTTGTTCAAGTTCAAATTCTATAAAACTGAGGACTAAACAGGTCAGATGACTCAGACAGTTCTATACTATTAATCCTAAGTCTGAAAACTTTGTCAATGTTCTGATTGAAAATGTTGAATTCAAATGATGCAATGAAAAGCTGATTTCACCAAAACAATGCCAGGTTAAAATAAAAATAGCTAAGCTTTACCCTGGGTTCCCATTTATGCAATTTCACACAATAATGGTTATTTTAGCATGATCTGTCAAATTTCTTCCATTTTTTGCTGCAAGTTTCTGCATCACAATGGTTCAATAGTTGTGTTAAAATGTTTCTACTGAGCCATTGAAAATTGTATCTGTTATTTTGAATTGAAAGCTTTGCAGAACCATAAATTGCAAGCAACTGAGAAACAAAACATGTTTATCAAAACTTTGCCATTAATATTTGACAAACAACATGATGGTCCTGTCCTTTTAATAAGAAATTTTAGAAGGTGAGTCCTGGGGGCATGGGCACCCATAAGCTGAATTTTAAGGGGGACTTACCTGGTCTAATTGGCACTTTCAATGCTGTATAATAGAAGTATCAAAACAAAATTATAAAATAAAAGGCAGCATCATTCAGCCAGGAGGGGCTATTGTCCCCCTCTGCCCCCCCCCCCATATGGGTGCCCCTGCCTTGGGGCAGGGGTATTTCCAGGGAAATGAGCCAAAGACATAAGACATATATTTTTCATTAGGGATAGTTAGCCTAGGCTAATAAAGGTTAGCCCTTGGCTTTCTTGGCTTCTAGAACTTGATTTAGCCTATTCCTAGGAATAAGCTTTTTAAATGTCTCACAATGTCTTTGCGCTTCAACAGCTATAGTAAAACGTTTCTGTGTGAACCTTTTTGCGATTTTCCTACATCTGCTATCATGAGTCATTTTGCATTAAAAAATCACACCAGTGAGAACCAAAGGTTAGGCTGCTAGCCATTTGTAACCTTTTTTATGCCAATCAAAATGAGCCAGTTTGGAGTAAGAAAAGTGTATGTAGCAGTGACAATAAAAAGAACCTCCAACATCCTAATCATGGTTTCTTAGAAGCAGAATTAGAATAAAGTAGTTTTGACAATCCAGCAAAATATTAAAATTGTTCATTTCATATATGGAGACTCCTAACATCATCAGAAAGTCAAAGAAAGAAAGATGTAATGCAGTTTTAATATGTTTAGCCTTTGAGAGTCAAAATCTAGGCCTGTGTACAGACTGGTTTAGGTTAAGCAGTAAAAGTTGATTTTGGAAAAGATGTTTTTTTCACTCTAGTCAATTTGGTTTTAGAAAAAATATGTCTACAGAGCAGGCTTTATTATTTTTGACTACATTTGTTAACAACTGTTTATATTCAGGCTTAAAGGTGGCTTCAATTTTTTCTAGATATTATGAAGGTTTTTGACTGTGTTGGTTGTGAGATTTTATTGGCTAAGCTTGAAAAATGCTGGAATTTGTTTTAAAAGCCTCAAATTGATAGCTTCATTTCTTGAAGGTAGAACACAAAAAGTATGGCTGGGTACAGTCCTGTCAGAAGAGATGGTAGTAAAGTATGGTGTGCCACAGGAGTCTGTGTTGGGTTCCCTATTATTTCTTGTATACATTAGGGTCATTCTTTTACTCAACTTTGTGCTAAGATCTTACATCTTTTGACAAAGAATGCTTAAAAGTGAAGTCTTAGCACCAACATCTTACATCTTATAGCATTCTTTTGCAAATGTCTTTCATCATTCTGCTCTGATCAGCAGTCTAAGAACAATGATGAGTATATCATCAAAGTTCTCTCATCATTGTTCTATATAGCAGAAAGATGGCGCCTTTCACACTTTTTGCTAACATCAGTGAGCTGTAAGATCTTAGAACAAAGATGAGTTAAAAGAATGGAAATCTTGGCAGAAAGATGTGAGATCTTAGATGTAAGATCTTAGTGCAAAAGAATGGGCTTATTAATGATCTAAATGGATAGCTCAATCAGCTGTCAATGCCAAAGTACAATGATGACCTGGTGTTAGCAATACCTTCAAGTTTGGCTGATGATACTCAGTTAACAATGGCTGAAAAAAGAAGCGGATTTGAAAAATGGCATGAAATAAGGAGTGGTGATAATTGAGAGGGGGATGTGAGTGGACAAACTGCTTGTTAATCAGAAGAAAACAATGTTCATGTTATATGGCAGAAGTGCAAATTACTATCCATGGATTGAAGAAATTGAGTTTGAAAATGGACAAGCATTGTAATGTATCTTGGTGTCATGGTTTATGAATGCCCAAGCATTAAAGATCATATTGCATTTATAAGTACTAAATTAGCCAAAAATGCTGGAACTCTGCAGAAGCTGAAAAATTTTTCCCCCAAAAGGTTATTAGAATGTTGTATTTTCTCTCATTCATCTATATTTGTTGTACTGTGCCACAGCTTGGTTGTCAATGTTCACTAGTCATTTATACCTGCTCCATGTTTTACAAAATAAAGCTGTAAGAGTATGGACCAATGACTTGTCCCAGAATTCAGTAACATCAAGGTATCACCAATTAAAAATTTTACCATTTTTTGGTTTGGTTAAGTTTTATGCAATTTCTTTATGTATAAACTTTTTTCTAATTTGTTACCTGCATGTTTTTTGGAATTTCATAAAGAAAGGGAACATAGTTATGAAACTAGAAATGTTGAATAAGTTAGAGTGCCAGCTCCAGTTACTACCAAATCTAAATTTTCTATTATGTATTTTGGTCCCAAACTCTGGAACATGCTTCCAGCAGAAGTAAATGGTAAGAAGGCCCTTGAGGAATTCCGTGCTTCTTTGTGATGTATTTGCTTTAACCAGCATTGTAGACATGGATTGAGTGATTGATTTGGGAATGAGTATCTGCTTGTGAGTGTTAAAAGAGAAATTGATTTGTGTGTTTATTGAGCTGAGTGTTGGTATGTGAAAGGAAGCATGATGAATCATTGAGTATGAGTGTGGGATTCCTTTAAGTTCCCTGAAAATTATATTATTTTTAGAATGTTGATTAATTGTTTAGTAGGGGTGCGGGAGGGGTGGAGGAGTCTGAGAGTTTTTTTCCAAGGAAGTGTGTTAGTAGTTGATTTATCCCTTTTTTGGCTCATCCCAAACACGCTAATATGCATTGGGACCTATTTTGATATTGTTAGTATTATATGCAGGTTTTTTGTTAGTATTATTTGGAGATTTTTATGTTGTGTTTTTTGGGACCCATTTGTTAATGATACAAAAGAAATAATATCTATTGGTATCAAAATTCTGTTTAGAGTTTTGGTTACTATTAAGCCAGGTTGCTCCTTACTTACAGTCTTTTACCACAAACTGTTTGATACCTTGTTCCTTATTTTGCGAGTAGAAATAGTTTACAGCCTACCATTTGATTATAAATCCAATGCTAATTTACATTCCAAAGTCATATATTACATGTGCAGAGATATTACAATCAGATTTGATAAACTTAACAATTTAAGAAATATCTTGAAGCTTGAACTAGATGTGAAGCTGTTCATCATCTCATTGATTGAATCTGAAATGGAATGCTTGTTTAGGATGTTTTTTATTTGCCAGAAATAGTAGTATTCATTTTTATTTTTTTTTATACATCTATTGTATTACTTTGTCAACGTGTAAATTGACTACCTAGTAGCCTAATAAGCAGTAAATTCAATTTTCATTTAAAGAGATTTGAAGCTGGAAATGTCATTTCTGGAGTTCTCCATGGCTTGTTTCCTTGGACATTATTCTGTTTCAGGTTATTGGAGCAAGTTCATTAGCAGAAAAAGTTGAGCAGCTTATGGACCTTACTGCACGAAAACCAATCATCAAGCTGAATGGCGCAAAATTTAAAGAATATGTCAGAAGTAGTCCCAGAAATTACTCAATGATTGTAATGTTCACTGCCTTGTCCCCTCAAAGACAGTGTGTTATTTGCAAGTATGTATTTTATTTACAAAGCTTTGATCTTGTTTGTGTTAAATCTTTCATATATTTACATACATTGGTGTATACAGCCCATACCCTAAGAGAGGAATTTGTTGCTTCAAAATCATTTAGTTTTTGCTCCCATTTTTTTTTTTTTTTTTTTTTTTTTTTTTTTTTTTAATCTCACCCATATAATACAGAAATCTTTTGGAAGAAGATGTGTATGTTATGGTTCATTTCTATACCTTCTTTGGAGCTAAATGATGAAGCACTTTTTAATAAATACTTTTTCTTTTAATGGTAAAACTGCCTCTATATTTTAAATTTGTAACAGAAAAAAAAGAAAGTGTTGCATTGTTATAAATTAGAACAAATGTAAGCAGAGCTGTCAATATATCTAGTTAACCACTTCAATTATCCAATTAATATTCAGTGAAACAAAATAAGGATTATTAAGTTAGTTTGGTTAAAAGATGCTTAGGGTGACATGTTATTTAAGAAGTATAATTTGTGGAGAAGAAATAATAATAATAATAAAAAAAATCAATTAAGATTTAAAAACCTCAATTACAACCATGATTTACATTTGATTAATAATTTTCTGAAGTCTTCGTTTGATATACAGTCATACTCAAAATCATTCTCAGTTTGTGTAACCTTTTTCTATCTAATGCATGGTGAGTTCAAACTTTTTGTTTTCCCTATATATTTTTCTTTTCTAAGGATTATTCAAACAGGGTGATTCTTTGGTCTATTCTTTCTGGCTTGCTGTGGAAGTACCATGTCCTTTCAAGATAATGTTTTGACCACCATCTTCCCACTATCTTTGATTTGTTGACCACCGTCTTCGTTTTCTGCTTCTGCTTTAGAAGACTGTGACTGTGATTTACTAAATTTGCTAAAGGTTAAGCCTATAAGGTTGATGTATCATAATTCCCATCCTGTTCAGGAACTGCTTTTGCCTGAAAATTTATTTGGTTAATGTTTACAAAATTATGCACTGGTCCAATCTTCAAGTCAAATCCAATATGAGTTGGAATTTGATAAACTCCAATGAGGCTCTTTGCGACCTTTGAGATCCATCATTTTAATGGTTTTTCTTTCCTGCAGAACAGCTATATTTGTAACACAGTTTGTATTTGTTTTTCAGAGCTTTCTATCCATTGCAATTGCAGTAAAAATTTGAACCCCCCCCCCTATTATTTTTCCGAGTCTTAGCATATTCTTCTTCTTGTGATACAGTGGGATTTTTAAAGGCGCTTAGCAATATGGCAGACTTTAATAGGCCCAAAGTATACATATTTTGGTCTAGCTATCAATAATGTCCAGCTATTTTGCTTACAATTTTAGAACTTAAATTTATTCAATACTTCAGTAGATCATCAAACTGCTGTTTTTGTTTTCCGATTAGTGTGTTCATTATTGGTTTAATAAATAAAATTTTCGTATTTGATAAGTTTATGTACAAGAAAAGTACTCTGCACTATGAGGGTCAGGAACTTGCATGGCTCTTGAATAATTAAATGAGCGTAACACAATTATGCTCTTAATAGATAGACTAGCTTCCCACAGTATTCAAATAAGTTTCATTATATTCCAAACTAAACGGGAATTTCTGGGAAAAGCCATATATGAGGAATTTTGTTTTGTGAATGAAGGGGAGGGGACTTTGAAACGCTGGAAAATATCAATGAATAATGCAGAAGATTTATGAAATCATGGGGAAACCTGGGGATATCATGGGGGCATTGTTCCAAAGACCCACTCCTGTGTATGTTCCTACTTGGGAATCATAAAGTAGATGATATTGCAATAGCTGCTACTGCCTATGACCATTACCAATGGCAGGCTTGTACACTAGAGGGACATCCTTGTTGGTGTTTTTGGAATTATCGGAATTTGGAGTATAATGAAATTTAAACTAAGCAAGGGTGTATCTAGGATTTTTGTTCGAGGGAAGGTACAAAAAAGAAGAACTTAAAAGACACATCAAACAAAATTTTATGTTCATTTTTGTTACGTTTTACGAGTCGGTCAAAATTTCAGAAAAATGATGGAAATATAGTGTAAAAATGGTTTTGTACAAAAGATCCGTTAATGAAATGCTTCCGCGAAAAGTTTAACTCTAGAGCTGTCTGTTGGGTCGACAGGTCAAAGTTCATGAATCAATTGGAGTTTGTCCATATAAGAATTTGATTGAAATAACTGTTATAATAGCCAAGATATGTGGTTATGTATAAGAGTGAATACAATGCATAAATCATATCATATCATGTTCAGTTCCATTAATGCTCTACCTCTTCTTATTCTTGTTGAATGCAGTACTCTCTATAGAGGGCTAAATGGGTGAGGGTTTATGTGTCTTGATTTGGTATTTCCTTACACCAAAGTATTTTGGAGACTGATAAAAATTAGTTTTATTAATTGCTAAAAAATTAATGTGTTTGTGCAAAAAAAGGGTGAAATTGACTCTCAAATCTTGCTAATGAGAAAAACGACATCTATGTATATTTAAAGTTTAAGTGAAATCTTGTTCATAAAATCAAATAAGGAATTTATTTCCATTCTTAGGTATGTACCAAAAGTTTCTCAGGCAGTAGTATGATTGTTAGTATAAATTGTGTGATTGTCAGACAGTGGTAGTGCTAGTGTAATTTTTTGACTTCACTATCAACAATAATCACGACACAAACTTGCTCATAGATGGGAAACAACCCCTGGAAAACATGAAGAACTGTTTATCTTAAAATACTCTTTTTATATTTACTCCAACATTGCTCAATTTCCTGTTGTATATGGTGTATGTTCCTGTTTCTGGCTTGAAATTCTTTTTTCTTGTAGGCAAACTTATGACGAATATACAATTGTTGCAAACTCTTACAAGTACTCAATGCCTAGCTCCAACAAACTTTTTTTTGGCATGGTTGATTTTGATGACGCGCAAGATATTTTTCAATTGATGCGACTCAATACAGCCCCAGTTGTGATGCATTTCCCACCTAAGGGTAAACCAAAGAAGTCAGATACAATGGACATTCAGCGAGTTGGCTTCGGAGCAGATGCCATGGCAAAATGGATTGGAGAGCAGACAGAAGTTCAAATCCGTGTTTTACGGCCACCAAATTACTCGGGAACCATAGCTCTCTTGACCTTGTTTGGCCTTGTTGCTGCTCTTCTTTATTTAAGACGAAATAACCTGGAATTTCTATATAACAAGAATATGTGGGCTTTCGTTTCTGTGGTTAGTATCCTCTGTCAGTATGCATGTCATTTTCTTTTTACTCTTCTCTTTTAATTTTTATCTTGATATCCTCCTTGAGAGGATTCTATCCCTAAACCTTTATTTCTGCTCCTTGAGTTGTTTTCTTTTATGAAGTAATAGCGTCCAAGAAATCATTTTGTTTTAATAAGAAAAAGTGGTAGCATATGAAAGGATTAAGGGACAAAAATTCGTCAATTTCTTTCTCAACTTGATTTTTGGCCCCGGCACTTGGCAAGCGGCAGGCTTCTATATATATAGATTCTCATTTCAAGCCAGTTTGATTTTAAACAACGATATCTACTAAGCTTCAACCTTTTGGTTTTCTACGCAATTTAAAGTCTTTTCATTCTGTATATTTTCAAAGATATTTGATTATTAAAACAAATTTCATTTCTAACAACGATTTCTACTAAGCCTCAAACTTTTGGTTTTTTTATTTAAGGTTTTTGAATTGTTGTAATCCCTTGTTAAAATATATACAAATATTTTTGCTTTTACCAGTTTTTTGCTCTTTACGCAATTTAATGTCTTTTCATACTGCAATCTGTTAAATATATTTAATTATTGAAGCTAGTCCGATTTCTAACAACGATATGTACTAAGTTTCTAATTTTGGATTTTCTTTTTAAGGTTTTTGAATTGTTGTAATCCCTTGTCAAAATAGAGAATATTCCTTTGTAATAATTTTAAATTTTCGTTTTTTTGCCTTCCTATTGACATTGTATAACTGGTTGTGTCCAAAAAGATTTTCTTTTTTAAGGTTTTTGAATTGTCATAATACCTTGTTAAAATATATAAAAATATTTTGCAATTACAAGTTTTTTGTCTTTATGCAATTCAATGTCTTTTCATACTATTGCCTTTTCAAAAATATTTCATTATTGAAGCTTCCCCGGTTTCTAACAACGATATGTACTAAGCTTCATACTTTTGGTTTTCTTCTTTAAGGTTTTTGAATTGGTATGATCCCTTGTTAAAATAGAGAATCAGCATTTGTAATTATTGCAAATTTTCGTTTTTTGGGCCTTCCTACTGACATTATACAACTGGTTGCGTTCAAACCTGTAAGCTTAATCACGTAGCGAGTGGATTTTATCTCAAAAAAAACAAACCAATTTAAAAATTTTCAGTTATTTTTTTAATTTGAAATAAAACATTACAATTATTGCTCAGGCTCCGTAAATATTTTTGCATTTTATGTAATAACTCCAGTGATTCTCAACTCAACTTTCAATGGACTTTCAAATTTTTTCAATGTTTTTTCATGCCTTAAAAAGACATTACTTATACTTACAAGGAAAGAAATCCGGCAATGACGTTTTTCTAACAACGATTTCTACTAAGCTTCAAAAATTTTTGAAGCTTATTTGAAGCGAATTTTTATAATCCCTTGTTAGAACATATACAAATGTTTTTGCAATTACCAGTTTTTTGCTGTTTACGCAATCTCATGTCTTTTCATACTGAGGTGTATTCATAGATATTTGATTATTACCGCAAGTTCGATTTCTAGCAACGACTTCTATTTACTAAGCTTCAAACTTTTTGTTTTATTTTTTAAGGTTTTTGAATTGTTGTAATCTCTTGTCCAAATATATAGAAATATTTTTGCAATCACCAATATATATATATATTTACATATATCACTGTCGCTTGTCTTCTAAATGCAGACAATTTGAGCCTTTTCTTGGTGTCATGACGTCCAAATGTACCTTAAATTAGAAGCAGTGCCTTTGTAAAATTAGGTTTTTTATTAACTTTTGCCTCGACTTGTCTTTTGTCATTTTGAAATACATATCGCCGAACCTTTGTTTCTTGTCTTTTTCTTCCAACGATTTATCACTTATAACGCCTGTAACTTTTCTTTTTTTTTTGTCTTGTCTTCGTTTGACAGGTTTTTGATTTTCTCCTATTGTGAATTTAGTTTGTTTGGGCTGTTTTACCTCGGCTTGTCTTTTTTCATTATGAAATACATATCGCCGAATCTTTGATTTTTAACAAAGGTATGACCTTATCCATGTTAAAATCCCAAACCCAATCATCATCGCTATATTTTATAATTTTGACACGTTTTGATTCTTGCTGTCGATGATCTTCTAGCCCTTTTTTCTTTCTTCTTCATTTTGGATTTTCATTACTTCAGGCAAGTTGCCAATGCCCTTCGCTTTAGCTGCACTTATTGGTATATTCTCAGATTTTGGTCCAGGTTGTATATTTGTTAATTGTTCAGGTGGTTAGATAAAAATGTCTTTTTCTTCCAAGGAGTTATCATTTATAATACTTGTTTCCTTTGTTTTTTTTTTTTTTGGGGGGGGGGGGTCTTGTCTCTCATTTGACGGTCTGGGCTTTTGATTTTCACCCATTGTGAATTCAATTTGTTTGGTTCGTTTTATCTCGGGCTTTTCTTTTGTCACTATGAAATACATGTTGCTGAACCTTTGTTTCTTTAACGAAGGTATGGTAGAGGCATTGATAACCTTATGCATGTCAAAATGCCCTAACCCAATCATCATCGCTATCATTTTCAATTTTGACACGGTTTGATTCTAGCTGTCCAGGTTGCTGATTTTCACTCATGTCTTCTAACCGCGCGTGTCTTTGCTCTTTATTTTCGTTTTTGACTTGCTCAGATTCTCGATGTCGCTTGTCTTCTAACCGTGTGTGTCTTCGCTCTTCATTTTCATTTTTGACTCGCTCAGATTCTTCCTGTCGCTTGTCTTCTAACCGCGTGTGGTGATGGATTCGTTCCTAAATTATATGCATCCCATACAAAATGAACAGTTATTATAGACTCTATTATAGACTGTGAAGTAATGCTAACAGTTATGTAATAGTGTATAATCGCTTCACACCTGCCATAGATTGGGGAGTTCATGAGAGGTTTAATGAGAAGAAGGGGTTGAAGACTCAAAAAGTGCATTTTCAGGTTTAAAATTTTCAACTTGTCGCAAAGGGTCCTTCAAATTAACATTTAGGGGAATTTTCTGCTGAACCTCCCCTAATTCAGAGGAATATTTAGAATGACTACTGTTTAGTAACAACAAAGGGTCTCTGCCTAGTAAAGGCATTTTTCTCGCCTCTTTCAGCCCATGAAGGGAATTTTCACCATTTGAAATTTTTAGGGCAATAGATACTTGGCAAGTTATTGCTCCCTTCCTATTTAACTAAATGCCTTAGACGCATTGCGGGATTTATCTACATTGACCGAGTCTCAAATGAAGACCTCCAAAAACTACTCCGTTGTCCCCGCACCGTCATGGACCGGGTCAGAAGCCAACAACTCCGCTGGCTTGGCCATATCCAGCGAATGTCGGCCAACCAGCTCCCAAAAATCACATTCGAAGGACGGTTTCACGGCACGTGCCCTAGAGGCCGACCTCGTAAGAGATGGACCGAAAATTTCCCGGCACATAACCTCCCCCAGCTACTTCGTCTAGTGCCAGACAGATCGAACTACCGTCGCCACATTCATCATTTGCTCAGAAGAGAAGAAGCCCCAACACAGCCACAAAGGCCAGACGGGACTCAAGCCAAGTCAAGTATTTTAAAAATATTTTGAACGTGAAATACAAAATTATTATGCTATCTTTCACTGAGATTGAGGAGACTTCCAGCAACCCCAGGAACAAGATTTATCCAATGAGTCCCTCTCCCTTCTTCTAAAAAATTAAGAAATCATATGGAAATTATTTTTGCTATTTCCTATACTTATGAGGAGAACTGCTGCCACCCTAAGCTCCCCGCTCTCTTGGTTAAACTTTTAACATATCAAGTATATTGATCCTTTTCAACCTTACAGGGCAGGAAACTACTCTCGTATGTAGAATAACGTCTGTCTGTTTTAGGTTTTTCTCGTCGTTGATGCTCTTTTATTTTAAAAAAATATTTGATTTTTTTAGTCAACTGACTAATAAAAAATTAGGAAAAAATACAAATGTAAATCTACGAATAAACGAACTACATAAATGTGTATGTATTACGCAAATAAGCGTAATGCTGAGTTTTCTCTGCACCTGATTTCCTCTATCCCTGATTCAGAAAAGGGATAAATAGAGAAGCACTGTAAATGTGCCATATCTCTGACATTTCTTCTTGGAAATATTAATTGCTTTTCCTGTAAATATGTTTTTTGTTGCTGTTTAGAAGTTACTTCGTATTTATTTTTCTTCAATTAGCCAGTTTTTTCTTCTTTTTGTTCTTAGGTGGATTTCCAATGCGTTATGCAATTCATCAATAGTAAATTCGCATGATGAAAGACAAATTTTTGAAATCTGTCTTTGGAATCAAAATTTAACTAGTTCTTTTTGTTTTGCTTTTAACGACGATATTTTTTTTACGTCAGGTTTTTGTCTTGGTGATGATTTCTGGACAAATGTGGAATCATATCCGTGGGCCACCTTTCTTGCACAGGAATCAAAATGGAGGAATTGCTTACGTCCATCATTCTTCTCAGGGCCAGTTTGTTTTCGAAACGTACATCATATTTGCAATTTGTAAGTCTTTTCTTGAGTAAAAAATTATTTTATTTGGCACAAAAGATTCATTTCCATTTTTCGGCTTGTGTATTGTTCATCTCTATATGATTAAATGATTTACTCAGGGATTGAACCCACACACTAAGCCCATTATGTATGTCCATATGTATTCCACTCTCTTCTAGCGGCTTATTTAGATTCGCTTCAGGAGGAATCCCTTTTTCCTTCCTATTAAAAGAAATATTTTGCTAAAACAATTTAGAATAGCTAATGATTATAGCTGAAATATAATTATATATGCTTACAAGTAAAACATTAAGTTTTGCCAAAAAATTTCAATTTTGGACGATAAGTAAATCCATCTCCCTAAGGTACCTACCAGGACACAGTTTTATCGCATTTTTCCTCTGAAGCGAGGGAAGTATATTGACTCGATTTTTGGACGTTTAAATAGATTTTTAAGGTTAGTTAACCTGTATCTTATTAAAAACTAGCTTGAAGGTTGAAAATATTTAAAAAAAATGTAGTGTATTCTTTTCTCTTTTAAATTCCTTATGTTTCTGGATTCGTCTCACCACAAAGGGGAGTCATCGTAGCTACTTAATGAAATGTGCTCTGCGAGCCACTTTTCTAGAGACTACCAGAAATGGTTCTAGGCGTTTACCCCCCCCCCCCCCCATTCCATGTGAAAAATATCCCCCTGCGGAAAATACCCCCCCGCGGAAAATACCCTCCAGAAAATACTTACCTTGGTAAATACCCCCCCTCCCCCCGGTGGAAAATAAGGGCTTCCAAATTTGAGAATTTTATTTGAGTTTTATTTTTTTATTTCCTTAGGGGGAATGAATTTTCGTACTTGTGTACTATGCGCCACTCACTCAAGTTTACGCTGTGTAGAATCCAAGAACACACCAGTTTTTTCGTTATTTTCTTTGTTACTTTAGAAAATAAATTCGGGCTATAGATTGTATATTAGGGGGGGGGGGGTAAACTATAGAGGGTCTGCATGCAAAATTTGTTTTGTACAATTATTCTGCATATTAGATAGATAGGTAGAGAGGTGTATTTTAAAGCCAAATATACGGCCATGAACATAGTAAAATAACATAAATGAAAGGCACAAATAACATAAATTTTGATCAGCGATCATCATAAAACCTTAAATGAAACACTACATTAACCTTATAATAGTACTTAATACGGTCATTGGAAAGAAAACACTTAGCACTTGGAAAAAAACACTTAAATGAAACATTTCATTTACTTTATACTGGTTTTTTTTTTTTTTTTTTTTTTTTTTTTTTTTTTTTTTTTTTTTTTTTTTTTTTACAAAATTTCCAGATACCTCACTATTCTTCTGTGGTTTTTTTAGTGGCCATACCTAGAAAGAATTGTTTTCTGACTTCAAACTGTCCAAATACTTTACGAAGTCAGAAAATATTTTTCTAGGTATATAGCCACTAAAAAAATGCAGAAGAATAGCGAGGTATCTGGAAATCTTGTTAACTAAAAAAAAAAAAAAAAAAAAAAAAAAAAAAAAAAAAAAAAAAAAAAAAAAAAAAAAAAAAAAAAATATTCCCAGTATAAAGTAGCCTAAATGTAATGTTTCATTTAAGTGTTTTTTCTAAGTGTTAAGTGTTTTTTTTTCAATGACCGTTTTTCCATGTATTAATTACTGTTATTAGGTTAATGTAGTGTTTCATTTAAGTGTTTTATGATGATCGCTGATCAACTTATGTTATTTGTGCCTTTCATTTATGTTATTTTACTATGTTCATGGTCGTATATTTGGCTTTAAAATACATTCTCTGTCTATCTATCTAATATACAGAATACGTGTACCAAATACATTTTGCATGCATACCCGCTATACCTTTCCCCCCCCCCCCTAATATGCAAATCTATAGCCCAAATTTATTTCTAAAGTAACGAAGAAACTAACGAAAAAACTGATGAGTTCTCGAATTTTACAGAGCGTAAACTTGAGTGAGTGGCGCGTAATAGACAAGTACCGAAATTCCTTCCCCCTACGGAAATAAAAAAAAAACTCAATTGGAAAGCCTTATTTTCCACGAAGGGGGAGTATTATCCGGGGGGAATTTTCCGGGGGTGAGGGGGGGTAAACGCTGGCCACCCTCTTGATATGTTTTAGGTGTTAGATGAAAAGTAGTGCTCCCTCACTATGGCTGAAACACAGCATTTTGAAGGTATATTTGGAAACTACTCTCCAATTTTTGCGTGGGCAATAATAAACTAGGGGGTGGAAAAGTGCTCTTCAAGGCTTATTTTGCCTTGATCTTTCAATTTTCTATAAAGGTCCTCATACTTGTCTGCGGATTTGCAAGACGTTTATGGAAACTAATGATTTAGTCATGCTCACTTAGGTATGGAGCTGGTCTAACGGGCCCTTAGTAAACTTTTTAATGGTTAAATTCTATCATCTCTAATTCAACCAGTGCAAAGCCCATGGACCAACATAATCATTTCAAACTTTAGGATATCTAAACATATTATTTCATATAACTAAAATCCCCCGCCCCTCAGTTCCTTCTTTCTTCTCTTTTGACTACTATTATTGTCATTAAACCGTAATTAAGACTTTTAACACTGATGACGTGTTTAAGGCGTTTAACAGAAAGCGATGCTCTTCCATCATATTTGAAATAAAATATTTTTTAATGTGCATTTTGGGAACTTATCTCCAATGTATGCGTTGTTCAGGATATATTTAGGAGATACGAAAGTGCTCTAAAAAGTCTGGTTTTATCTCTTGGCAACTGTTGCCTACTCGTTGTTGCTCTTGCAAAACATTTACAAAGTATTGGATTCGATCATAGTCAGTAATGTTCAGAGCTGGTCTAATGGGGCCGTAGTAAATTGGCTATTTGTTAATTCAATTCTATGTGACTGAACTAGTGTAAAAACCATAAACCAACACAAGTATGTCAAAGTAAGATATATAAACAATATACTTCATTTAACTCCCCCACCCCCACCCCGATTTGTTCATTTTTTTTTTCCATTTTTAGGTAATTCCCGCAGGAACTTTGCTAAAGGTTTTCTTTTATGTGAGAAAATTATTGGAAGAATGTGTTTTTATTTCTTCAGAAAAGGAAAAAGAGAATATGTGTTTTATTTTGGGAGATTAAATTTTTGATTATTTTGAGGCTTCAAATAATAGCAATTTCATAACGTATGTTGCCTTTGTGCAAGTGATTCCGCTTATTAATTATCTTCCGTATAAAAGCAATCACACTCCACAGACGACATTGTTGATTTTTTTTTTTATTACATGAAAACCCAGTTTCTTTTAGAGAAAGGGTGTCGCTATTATCTTTTCAGAACTACGGAGCTATACACCCCATTCGAACTTGCAATTGTTGATGGACATGAGAGGACATTTAGAGCACATGAGAGGAAAAATTCATAATCTTTTTTTTTGTAGATGCTGGAATCGCTTTCAGCTTAGTAGCCATGACTGAAGCAGCAAGTGGTGACAAAGGTGACGGGAAAAAGAAGCGAATATATGCCGTCGTTGGTCTAGTCATGTTCGCTGTTTTCTTTTCCTTGTTGCTCTCGATATTCAGGTCCAAAGCTGGGGGATATCCTTACAGGTATGTGTTATGACGTCTCAGCTATTAGATTATTTTGTTGTAAATAATAACTTCTAGGAGTGTGACTGTGACTTCTGTCACAAATATTTGATGCTTAACCTTTGATTAGCTAAAATTTACTATTACCAAAGTGTTTACTATAGGTATTTTAGGCTTTCGCCCTGAGGTTTAAAATTAATGAGGCGTTAAATAAAAACTAAGATTGATTGGCTGACTGTCTCTACAAATCGAAAAATATTCTCTATCCATAATTCTTTTTTATTCCGGAATTCATTAAACGCTTGATTTTTTGCTATTATTATTATTATTATTATTCTTTGATGTATTCTATTCTGTGTTCTGTCTAATTTTGAATTCTATTGTTGCTTCATTTGATGTACTGGAGTGTTTGTATAACTTTATTTACAACTCTTTTATGCTCCTTGATTTTGAGAGAAATAAATCATTATGGAGACTAGACCTAACTCACCTCATTTTTGAAGAGGAGTTCATTCTTGTGCTGATGACAAATGCTTTTTTCTGAGAAGTTTAGCCTAAGTTTAGTATTTCCCAGTTTTTTGTTTGTTCTGGGAAAACTAGCATAATCTAGTCGATATTTTCTTCAGTTTTTGTTTTAACTTTTCTGTCAGTAAGGGTTAGATATTGAGTGCCCAGAAATAAAACCTGGTTAGATTAATCATTCTGCCCGAGAAGCAGTTAAAAAAGAATCGCAGAAAATGCAAAAAAAATATGTGCAAAGAAAATGGGATAAAAATTGAGTTTTACGTAACACCTAGTCAGGGAGTGGTCCTGGTCTTAGGATTCTAGTTAAAAGTGTTTTAAAGACTCTATTTCAAAGTAGTTTAAAACATTTTAATATCAAACTTTTCATTTTGTCTCTTCTGAATTTCTTATCGTCTCTAAAAACTAAATTAAAATAATATAACATTTGATGATTTATTTTCCTCCTTGCATAGGTTGCCATTGAAGTAGATTTTCTCCAGTTTTTTCAGTACTAGAAAATTCAAATAAAATCTGGCTTTTTGATAACGAAAGTTTCTGTTCAGGTTTCATATGTGATTTTTTTCCCCGCATGAGGAAGAAATCTGGACAATTTGAATTCAGTTTTAATATACTCCAAGAATTTTTTTTTGTCAGGAATTTCTTTGGGAAAACGCCTCTCGTGGGGCCAAGGACCAAAGTTGGTCAAAATCCCCCTTGAAACTGGTAAATTATACAAATAACAGAACAAACGGGGAATCCATATAAAGTCTAGATATTTCAAGGGGAGCTCCGGCCCCTATGCATGTGCGGTATACGCCATTTTGCTCCACTGTAAAAACAAAAAAAGCCATTTCTCTCTTATATGTGACCTGAATGTATTAAAAATACTAAAGATGTATCGCGAAAATGGCAATTAAAAGCATGTGTTTTACATGTATCTCAAAATAATCTGCAAAAAAGGAAAGATATGAGATACACTGATGTCACTTGTGTCAAACTAGAGAGCTTTTCCTATAGAAAGTTACGCATTTCAAAAATTCATAAACAGCTAATGATTATTTTTTCTTCGCTATACAAGTCTGTCTAGAATATCTTCTCACTAATTTAAACTATATGAATAATAATTTAACAATGCAAAGATGAAAAAAAAGTTCCAAGAATGAGTAAGTAAGTGAATTTGGCAGACGAATTCACTGAAAAGTTCAGTGGAAAATCTGTGTTTTTGAGGTCTGTGCTCTGAGTAAAGTATGATGGTTTAAACCAGGAATGTGTTAGCGAACATTATCGATCCAGGCCAGGAGGGATAGAGCTGATGGGCAAATTAGAAAATAAAAGAAAATTAGGGAAACGTGTGAAGAATTAAAGAAACTGGGGGGGGGCGGTAATCATGAAAGGTTATAATATTTGGAGGGGCTGGTTCGTATGAAATTTTAAAGAAGGTTTCAATTAATCTGAATTTGAATGTGTGGGAAGCGAAGATACTTATTGTGGTTTTCGAAAAAAGTTAAGGTTGAATTTATGGCTTTCTTGCCTAGTAATACTATTTGATCAATTCGTTGAGCGAATGATTTAATCCATCAACGACAATGTCAGGTGAGGGTTAATACATGTTTAAAGAATTTTAAGTCAATTGCTTGCATTTCATCCACATAATCCATGCTTTTGCTTGATTCCAGTATTGGACCGGAATTGGATCGAGATTTCAGTTTGATCACCACTGCCTTTTATTTTCTTCACCAAATTTTATCCTCTGGGAAAGTCTAATAACAATCCAAATTTTGCTTTTGAGAATTATAGCGCTCTAGAAAAAATTGTACTCGTTGCAGCTTTTTGCTTTTTCTTATGTACTTCCGCTTTTTCCTTCTTTGTGTTTCTAGATCCTCAGTTGACAATGGTACTAATCCCAATTTAAAATGTCTCGTTGCAGCGTTTTTACTCTTTCTTATGTACTTCCACTTTTTCCTTCTTTGTGTTTCTAGATCCTCAGTTGACAATGGTACTAATCCCAATTTAAAATGTCTCGTTGCAGCGATTTTACTCTTTCTTATGTACTTCCACTTTTTCCTTCTTTGTGTCTCTAGATCCTCAGTTGACAATGGTACGAATCCCAATTTAAAATGTCTCGTTGCAGCGTTTTTTACTCTTTCTTATGTACTTCCGCTTTTTCCTGCTTTGTGTCTCTAGATCCTCAGTTGACAATGGTACGAATCCCAATTTAAAATGTCTCGTTGCAGCGTTTTTACTCTTTCTTATGTACTTCTGCTTTTTCCTTGTTTGTGTTTCTAGATCCTCAGTTGACAATGGTACTAATCCCAATTTAAAATGTCTCGTTGCAGCGTTTTTACTCTTTCTTATGTACTTCTGCTTTTTCCTTCTTTGTGTTTCTAGATCCTCAGTTGACAATGGTACTAATCCCAATTTAAAATGTCTCGTTGCAGCGTTTTTACTCTTTCTTATGTACTTCCCTTTTCCTTCTTTGTGTCTCTGGATCCTCAGTTGACAATGGTACGAATCCCAATTTAAAACGTCTCGTTGCAGCGTTTTTACTCTTTCTTATGTACTTCTGCTTTTTCCTTCTTTGTGTTTCTAGATCCTCAGTTGACAATGGTACTAATCCCAATTTAAAATGTCTCGTTGCAGCGTTTTTACTCTTTCTTATGTACTTCCACTTTTTCCTTCTTTGTGTTTAAAAACGCTGCAACGAGACATTTTAAATTGGGATTAGTACCATTGTCAACTGAGGATCTAGAAACACAAAGCAGGAAAAAGCGGAAGTACATAAGAAAGAGTAAAAACGCTGCAACGAGACATTTTAAATTGGGATTCGTACCATTGTCAACTGAGGATCCAGAGACACAAAGAAGGAAAAAGTGGAAGTACATAAGAAAGAGTAAAAACGCTGCAACGAGACATTTTAAATTGGGATTAGTACCATTGTCAACTGAGGATCTAGAGACACAAAGAAGGAAAAAGCTGGAAGTACATAAGAAAGAGTAAAAACGTTGCAACGAGACATTTTAAATTGGGATTAGTACCATTGTCAACTGAGGATCTAGAAACACAAAGCAGGAAAAAGCGGAAGTACATAAGAAAGAGTAAAAACGCTGCAACGAGACAATTTAAATTGGGATTCGTACCATTGTCAACTGAGGATCCAGAGACACAAAGAAGGAAAAAGTGGAAGTACATAAGAAAGAGTAAAAACGTTGCAACGACACATTTTAAATTGGGATTAGTACCATTGTCAACTGAGGATCTAGAAACACAAAGAAGGAAAAAGCGGAAGTACATAAGAAAGAGAAAAACGCTGCAACGAGACATTTTAAATTGGGATTCGTACCATTGTCAACTGAGGATCCAGAGACACAAAGAAGGAAAAAGTGGAAGTACATAAGAAAGAGCAAAAACGCTGCAACGAGACATTTTAAATTGGGATTAGCACCATTGTCAACTGAGGATCTAGAGACACAAAGCAGGAAAAAGCGGAAGTACATAAGAAAGAGTAAAAACGCTGCAACGAGACATTTTAAATTGGGATTCGTACCATTGTCAACTGAGGATCCAGAGACACAAAGAAGGAAAAAGTGGAAGTACATAAGAAAGAGTAAAAACGCTGCAACGAGACATTTTAAATTGGGATTAGCACCATTGTCAACTGAGGATTTAGAAACACAAAGCAGGAAAAAGCGGAAGTACATAAGAAAGAGTAAAAACGCTGCAACGAGACATTTTAAATTGGGATTCGTACCATTGTCAACTGAGGATCTAGAGACACAAAGAAGGAAAAAGCTGGAAGTACATAAGAAAGAGTAAAAACGCTGCAACGAGACATTTTAAATTGGGATTAGTACCATTGTCAACTGAGGATCTAGAAACACAAGAAGGAAAAAGCGGAAGTACATAAGAAAGAGTAAAAACGCTGCAACGAGACATTTTAAATTGGGATTCGTACCATTGTCAACTGAGGATCTAGAGACACAAAGAAGGAAAAGTGGAAGTACATAAGAAAGAGTAAAAACGCTGCAACGAGACATTTTAAATTGGGATTAGTACCATTGTCAACTGAGGATCTAGAAACACAAAGAAGGAAAAAGCAGAAGTACATAAGAAAGAGTAAAAACGCTGCAACGAGACATTTTAAATTGGGATTCGTACCATTGTCAACTGAGGATCCAGAGACACAAAGAAGGAAAAAGTGGAAGTACATAAGAAAGAGTAAAAACGCTGCAACGAGACATTTTAAATTGGGATTAGTACCATTGTCAACTGAGGATCTAGAAACACAAAGAAGGAAAAAGCAGAAGTACATAAGAAAGAGTAAAAAACGCTGCAACGAGACGTTTTAAATTGGGATTCGTACCATTGTCAACTGAGGATCCAGAGACACAAAGAAGGAAAAAGTGGAAGTACATAAGAAAGAGTAAAAACGCTGCAACGAGACATTTTAAATTGGGATTCGTACCATTGTCAACTGAGGATCCAGAGACACAAAGAAGGAAAAAGTGGAAGTACATAAGAAAGAGTAAAAACGCTGCAACGAGACATTTTAAATTGGGATTAGTACCATTGTCAACTGAGGATCTTTTTCCTTCTTTGTGTTTCTAGATCCTCAGTTGACAATGGCACTAATGCCAATTTAAAATGTCTCGTTGCAGCGTTTTTACTCTTTCTTATGTACTTCCACTTTTCCTTCTTTGTGTCTCTAGATCCTCAGTTGACAATGGTACGAATCCCAATTTAAAATGTCTCGTTGCAGCGTTTTTACTCTTTCTTATGTACTTCCGCTTTTTCCTGCTTTGTGTCTCTAGATCCTCAGTTGACAATGGTACGAATCCCAATTTAAAATGTCTCGTTGCAGCGTTTTTACTCTTTCTTATGTACTTCTGCTTTTTCCTTGTTTGTGTTTCTAGATCCTCAGTTGACAATGGTACTAATCCCAATTTAAAATGTCTCGTTGCAGCGTTTTTACTCTTTCTTATGTACTTCTGCTTTTTCCTTCTTTGTGTTTCTAGATCCTCAGTTGACAATGGTACTAATCCCAATTTAAAAGGTCTCGTTGCAGCGTTTTTACTCTTTCTTATGTACTTCCACTTTTCCTTCTTTGTGTCTCTGGATCCTCAGTTGACAATGGTACGAATCCCAATTTAAAACGTCTCGTTGCAGCGTTTTTACTCTTTCTTATGTACTTCTGCTTTTTCCTTCTTGTACTTCCGCTTTTTCCTGCTTTGTGTTTCTAGATCCTCAGTTGACAATGGTACTAATCCAATTTAAAATGTCTCGTTGCAGCGTTTTTACTCTTTCTTATGTACTTCCGCTTTTTCCTTCTTTGTGTCTCTAGATCCTCAGTTGACAATGGTACGAATCCCAATTTAAAATGTCTCGTTGCAGCGTTTTTACTCTTTCTTATGTACTTCTGCTTTTTCCTTGTTTGTGTTTCTAGATCCTCAGTTGACAATGGTACTAATCCCAATTTAAAATGTCTCGTTGCAGCGTTTTTACTCTTTCTTATGTACTTCTGCTTTTTCCTTCTTTGTGTTTCTAGATCCTCAGTTGACAATGGTACTAATCCCAATTTAAAATGTCTCGTTGCAGCGTTTTTACTCTTTCTTATGTACTTCCACTTTTTCCTTCTTTGTGTCTCTGGATCCTCAGTTGACAATGGTACGAATCCCAATTTAAAACGTCTCGTTGCAGCGTTTTTACTCTTTCTTATGTACTTCTGCTTTTTCCTTCTTTGTGTTTCTAGATCCTCAGTTGACAATGGTACTAATCCCAATTTAAAATGTCTCGTTGCAGCGTTTTTACTCTTTCTTATGTACTTCCACTTTTTCCTTCTTTGTGTCTCTGGATCCTCAGTTGACAATGGTACGAATCCCAATTTCAAATGTCTCGTTGCACCGTTTTACTCTTTCTTATGTACTTCTGCTTTTTCCTTCTTTGTGTTTCTAGATCCTCAGTTGACAATGGTACTAATCCCAATTTAAAATGTCTCGTTGCAGCGTTTTTACTCTTTCTTATGTACTTCTGCTTTTTTCCTTCTTTGTGTTTATAGATCCTCAGTTGACAATGGTACGAATCCCAATTTAAAACGTCTTGTTGCAGCGTTTTTACTCTTTCTTATGTACTTCTGCTTTTTCCTTCTTTGTGTTTCTAGATCCTCAGTTGACAATGGTACTAATCCCAATTTAAAATGTCTCGTTGCAGCGTTTTTACTCTTTCTTATGTACTTCCACTTTTTCCTTCTTTGTGTCTCTGGATCCTCAGTTGACAATGGTACGAATCCCAATTTCAAATGTCTCGTTGCAGCGTTTTTACTCTTTCTTATGTACTTCTGCTTTTTCCTTCTTTGTGTTTCTAGATTCTCAGTTGACAATGGTACTAATCCCAATTCAAAATGTCTCGTTGCAGCGTTTTTACTCTTTCTTATGTACTTCCATTTTTTCCGTCTTTGTGTTTCTAGATCCTCAGTTGACAATGGTACTAATCCCAATTTAAAATGTCTCGTTGCAGCGTTTTTACTCTTTCTTATGTACTTCCACTTTTTCCTTCTTTGTGTCTCTGGATCCTCAGTTGACAATGGTACGAATCCCAATTTAAAACGTCTCGTTGCAGCGTTTTTACTCTTTCTTATGTACTTCTGCTTTTTCCTTCTTTGTGTTTCTAGATCCTCAGTTGACAATGGTACGAATCCCAATTTAGAACGTCTCGTTGCAGCGTTTTTACTCTTTCTTATGTACTTCTGCTTTTTCCTTCTTTGTGTTTCTAGATCCTCAGTTGACAATGGTACTAATCCCAATTTAAAATGTCTCGTTGCAGCGTTTTTACTCTTTCTTATGTACTTCCCCTTTTTCCTTCTTTGTGTCTCTGGATCCTCAGTTGACAATGGTACGAATCCCAATTTAAAACGTCTCGTTGCAGCGTTTTTACTCTTTCTTATGTACTTCTGCTTTTTCTTCTTTTCTTTCTAGATCCTCAGTTGACAATGGTACTAATCCCAATTTAAAATGTCTCGTTGCAGCGTTTTTACTCTTTCTTATGTACTTCCACTTTTTCCTTCTTTGTGTTTCTAGATCCTCAGTTGACAATGGTACTAATGCCAATTTAAAATGTCTCGTTGCAGCGTTTTTACTCTTTCTTATGTACTTCCACTTTTTCCTTCTTTGTGTCTCTAGATCCTCAGTTGACAATGGTACGAATCCCAATTTAAAATGTCTCGTTGCAGCGTTTTTACTCTTTCTTATGTACTTCCGCTTTTTCCTGCTTTGTGTCTCTAGATCCTCAGTTGACAATGGTACGAATCCCAATTTAAAATGTCTCGTTGCAGCGTTTTTACTCTTTCTTATGTACTTCTGCTTTTCCTTGTTTGTGTTTCTAGATCCTCAGTTGACAATGGTACTAATCCCAATTTAAAATGTCTCGTTGCAGCGTTTTTACTCTTTCTTATGTACTTCTGCTTTTTCCTTCTTTGTGTTTCTAGATCCTCAGTTGACAATGGTACTAATCCCAATTTAAAATGTCTCGTTGCAGCGTTTTTACTCTTTCTTATGTACTTTCACTTTTCCTTCTTTGTGTCTCTGGATCCTCAGTTGACAATGGTACGAATCCCAATTTAAAACGTCTCGTTGCAGCGTTTTTACTCTTTCTTATGTACTTCTGCTTTTTCCTTCTTTGTGTTTCTAGATCCTCAGTTGACAATGGTACTAATCCCAATTTAAAATGTCTCGTTGCAGCGTTTTTACTCTTTCTTATGTACTTCCACTTTTTCCTTCTTTGTGTCTCTGGATCCTCAGTTGACAATGGTACGAATCCCAATTTAAAATGTCTCGTTGCAGCGTTTTTACTCTTTCTTATGTACTTCCACTTTTTCCTTCTTTGTGTCTCTGGATCCTCAGTTGACAATGGTACGAATCCCAATTTAAAACGTCTCGTTGCAGCGTTTTTACTCTTTCTTATGTACTTCTGCTTTTTCCTTCTTTGTGTTTCTAGATCCTCAGTTGACAATGGTGCTAATCCCAATTTAAAATGTCTCGTTGCAGCGTTTTTACTCTTTCTTATGTATCCACTTTTTTCTTCTTTGTGTCTCTGGGTCCTCAGTTGACAATGGTACGAATCCCAATTTAAAATGTCTCGTTGCAGCGTTTTTACTCTTTCTTATGTACTTCTGCTTTTTCCTTCTTTGTGTTTCTAAATCCTCAGTTGACAATGGTACTAATCCCAATTTAAAATGTCTCGTTGCAGCGTTTTTACTCTTTCTTATGTACTTCCACTTTTTCCTTCTTTGTGTCTCTAGATCCTCAGTTGACAATGGTACGAATCCCAATTTAAAATGTCTCGTTGCAGCGTTTTTACTCTTTCTTATGTACTTCCGCTTTTTCCTTCTTTGTGTTTCTAGATCCTCAGTTGACAATGGTACTAATCCCAATTTTAAATGTCTCGTTGCAGCGTTTTTACTCTTTCTTATGTACTTCCAGTTTTTCCTTCTTTGTGTCTCTAGATCCTCAGTTGACAATGGTACGAATCCCAATTTAAAATGTCTCGTTGCAGCGTTTTTACTCTTTCTTATGTACTTCCGCTTTTTCCTGCTTTGTGTCTCTAGATCCTCAGTTGACAATGGTGCTAATCCCAATTTAAAATGTCTCGTTGCAGCGTTTTTACTCTTTCTTATGTACTTCCACTTTTTCCTTCTTTGTGTCTCTGGATCCTCAGTTGACAATGGTACGAATCCCAATTTAAAATGTCTCGTTGCAGCGTTTTTTACTCTTTCTTATGTACTTCCGCTTTTTCCTGCTTTGTGTCTCTAGATCCTCAGTTGACAATGGTGCTAATCCCAATTTAAAATGTCTCGTTGCAGCGTTTTTTGCTCTTTCTTATGTACTTCCACTTTTTCCTTCTTTGTGTCTCTGGATCCTCAGTTGACAATGGTACGAATCCCAATTTAAAATGTCTCGTTGCAGTGTTTTTACTCTTTCTAATGTACTTCCGCTTTTTCCTTCTTTGTGTTTCTAGATCCTCAGTTGACAATGGTGCTAATCCCAATTTAAAATGTCTCGTTGCAGCGTTTTTGCTCTTTCTTATGTACTTCCACTTTTTCCTTCTTTGTGTCTCTGGATCCTCAGTTGACAATGGTACGAATCCCAATTTAAATGTCTCGTTGCAGCGTTTTTACTCTTTCTTATGTACTTCCGCTTTTTCCTGCTTTGTGTTTCTAGATCCTCAGTTGACAATGGTACTAATCCCAATTTAAAATGTCTCGTTGCAGCGTTTTTACTCTTTCTTATGTACTTCCATTTTTCCTTCTTTGTGTCTCTAGATCCTCAGTTGACAATGGTACTAATCCCAATTTAAAATGTCTCGTTGCAGCGTTTTTACTCTTTCTTATGTACTTCCACTTTTTCCTTCTTTGTGTCTCTGGATCCTCAGTTGACAATGGTACGAATCCCAATTTAAAATGTCTCGTTGCAGCGTTTTTACTCTTTCTTATGTACTTCCGCTTTTTCCTGCTTTGTGTTTCTAGATCCTCAGTTGACAATGGTACTAATCCCAATTTAAAATGTCTCGTTGCAGCGTTTTTACTCTTTCTTATGTACTTCCACTTTTTCCTTCTTTGTGTCTCTGGATCCTCAGTTGACAATGGTACGAATCCCAATTTAAAATGTCTCGTTGCAGCGTTTTTACTCTTTCTTATGTACTTCCGCTTTTTCCTGCTTTGTGTTTCTAGATCCTCAGTTGACAATGGTACGAATCCCAATTTAAATTGTCTCGTTGCAGCGTTTTTACTCTTTCTTATGTACTTCACTTTTTCCTTCTTTGTGTCTCTGGATCCTCAGTTGACAATTGTACGAATCCAATTTAAAATGTCTCGTTGCAGCGTTTTTACTCTTTCTTATGTACTTCCGCTTTTTCCTTCTTTGTGTCTCTGGATCCTCAGTTGACAATGGTACGAATCCCAATTTAAAACGTCTCGTTGCAGCGTTTTTACTCTTTCTTATGTACTTCTGCTTTTTCCTTCTTTGTGTTCTAGATCCTCAGTTGACAATGGTACTAATCCCAATTCAAAATGTCTCGTGCAGCGTTTTACTCTTTCTTATGTACTTCCATTTTTCCGTCTTTGTGTTTCTAGATCCTCAGTTGACAATGGTACTAATCCCAATTTAAATGTCTCGTTGCAGCGTTTTTACTCTTCTTATGTACTTCTGCTTTTCCTTCTTTGTGTTTCTTTTCCTGCTTGTCTTTCTAGATCCTCAGTTGACAATGGTACTAATCCCAATTTAAAATGTCTCGTTGCAGCGTTTTTACTCTTTCTATGTACTTCCAGTTTTTCCTTCTTTGTGTCTCTAGATCCTCAGTTGACAATGGTACGAATCCCAATTTAAAATGTCTCGTTGCAGCGTTTTTACTCTTTCTTATGTACTTCCGCTTTTTCCTGCTTTGTGTTTCTAGATCCTCAGTTGACAATGGTACTAATCCCAATTTAAAATGTCTCGTTGCAGCGTTTTTACTCTTTCTTATGTACTTCCACTTTTTCCTTCTTTGTGTCTCTGGATCCTCAGTTGACAATGGTACGAATCCCAATTTAAAATGTCTCGTTGCAGCGTTTTTACTCTTTCTTATGTACTTCCGCTTTTCCTGCTTTGTGTTTCTAGATCCTCAGTTGACAATGGTACTAATCCCAATTTAAAATGTCTCGTTGCAGCGTTTTTACTCTTTCTTATGTACTTCCAGTTTTCCTTCTTTGTGTCTCTAGATCCTCAGTTGACAATGGTACTAATCCCAATTTAAAATGTCTCGTTGCAGCGTTTTTACTCTTTCTTATGTACTTCCGCTTTTTCCTGCTTTGTGTTTCTAGATCCTCAGTTGACAATGGTACTAATCCCAATTTAAAATGTCTCGTTGCAGCGTTTTTACTCTTTCTTATGTACTTCCACTTTTTCCTTCTTTGTGTCTCTGGATCCTCAGTTGACAATGGTACGAATCCCAATTTAAAATGTCTCGTTGCAGCGTTTTTACTCTTTCTTATGTACTTCCGCTTTTTCCTGCTTTGTGTTTCTAGATCCTCAGTTGACAATGGTACTAATCCCAATTTAAAATGTCTCGTTGCAGCGTTTTTACTCTTTCTTATGTACTTCCAGTTTTTCCTTCTTTGTGTCTCTAGATCCTCAGTTGACAATGGTACTAATCCCAATTTAAAATGTCTCGTTGCAGCGTTTTTACTCTTTCTTATGTACTTCCACTTTTTCCTTCTTTGTGTCTCTAGATCCTCAGTTGACAATGGTACTAATCCCAATTTTAATTGAAGGGATCGTTTGTTGTAAGATATTTTATAGTCTTATAATACAAACAAACTATGGCTAGTTGTAGACTAGCTTGTTTGCGCAATTTAGGGTAAGGCAGCTGGCTTCTTATTTTCGGAATCCTTTTCTTGTGTTAAAAAAAGGCGCTTGACACAACAATCTGTTTTGCAATATTTATTTCTTGTATTTTAATGTTGTCATTGTTCTACTTTAGATGAAAACGGACAGTGTATCGAGCAGTCTCGGCACATTTTAGTTAATTATTCATCAATGGGTTTGCATGTCGCTTAACATGTTTTGTGAGCTTTTTTACTCGCTTGACGATTTGACGGCGTTGAATTTTGTCCACGGATTTTTCATGTCTACAATATCCATATTATGCTAATATTTATTTAAACCTACTATTCAGAAAAAAGGTCAAAATGATAGATCCAAAATACTTAAGTTAATTTTTGTCATTATTTGCTTTTTGATGAGAGATGACCGTTGAGTTGAACCACAGATTACAAAATGTTAGGTTGATGACGAATTGACTGTGGCAAAAATGTGAAGCATGAATTACGAGTAAAGTAAAGAGCTTTTAATTATTTATCACTTGAAAAAAAATTAATGTACCAATGAGACAAAGAATTTAACGACATTCAGTAGTTATTTAAGACTCGCTTAGGTTTTGATATTTTTTCGTTGAAATCCTTAAGTAAGATAAGCACATTGGCGTTTTCTTTTTTTTTTATAATATCTCCCCATTTAGTTTGTTTCATTTCTATTTCTTTGTTCTCTAGTGGCTTGATTCGTCTCGTTTTAAGTCTGATTGCATCATTTCCTCGTTCTATTTCACTATTGATTGGGTTTTGGCAAGACAGATTCCTAGATTTACGCAAATATTTAGATAAGGTAGTTGAGCCTTAGCGGTAGGGAAGATGAAATAATTTTAATATTTTATGTCCTTCTGTGTTTTATTTCTTAACCTTGACTAAAAAATATTCTTATGTGCAGTTTCGTAACGTCGAAATAGCCTTTTTAGGTTAACATACCAATAATTTATTTGAAAAATCGTCAAAAAGATAGACTAGTTCGATTTCCAAAGGCAGAGTATTCATCTCCATCTGAAAATTTATGATTTTCTGATTTCGTCGTACCATGCGCAAGGATTATCATTTCCTATTTTTGAGAGCTTTTTTCCCTTGCGTAAGATGATATGCATCAACTTTGCTAGCTTACAATGGATGTTAATTCGTTTCTAGTGTCTTCTAAAAGGAAAAAGAGGCTTCTAGATAACAGTGAGCTTTAAGAAGTAGCGTATGCTCTAAGTAAACCTTATTAGCGTGGCCTTCAGATTTTGTGTCAGAAATGAGGTTTACCAAACTGTCTAAATTCTCGTCCACTTTTGACGTTGAATGAAAGAACCTTCATATTTTTAAATTACCTATAGTTTATCAATAAGAAAGTTACCTATATTTTGTTTTGAAGAAAATGAAAAATAGCCATAATATATTAACGTTGATTCAAAAATTTGTTGATATATTAGAGCATGAAAAAAAAAGTCAGTAGATCTACGGTATCTGTTTTTTATAATCATATTGCGATATTACAGTTAAAACTATTCAAAATAATAGTCAACTTCCCCAATTCAGCTATAAATGGCAGATTTTTTTCCAGTAGACAGTTTTTAAACGCGTTTTAAAATTTTCGGTTACTGTGGGCCGTGGTTCGCTCTTTAATATGTTGCAGCTATCGTTGAAACCTTGACCATCCGTATCATCACCTAAGGTACTGTTTTGAAAAATAATGTCGGAGATAGAAGGTGAAACTTTATTTTAAAACCTCTCTTGCCCATTATCTCACGTACTTTCGGAAAATAATTGCTAGTTCATATTACCACAAATTTATTATACTGATTTCTCTTTTATTTCAGTTTCCTGTTTAAATGATCATATTGGAAGATAGTTACAAGTTCAGTGTGTGGGTAAAATGGTATTTGTGTGCTTTTTGTTATGTTTTTTTTATTTCCAGAGTTAATTTCATTTCTACTTTCTCTTTCATTTTATTTTTAGGTTAAAACGATTAATTAGGTTTACCCCTATTGTTTCTACTTATAGACTAGTTAAGTCTGAAAGTTTTCTTCCATGCTCAGAAATGAAAGTTCTGATGACAAAATTCCAAAATTTTTGATAAGAAGCTAAGTAGCTGGATTGTCAGGCTTTTTATTTTTGAAATTTGGTGGAGTAATATCATTTGTTTGTACAAGGTATGTCAAAAATGCCCTCCATAAATGGTCCGATAGTAATCAGGTTTGACCTGAGACCTGAATTAATAGCAAATTTGAACTCGCTGTCGTGTGAAACACATCATTATGTAGACAAATTTGACTTTTGGAGAAGGAATAAACTAAATAATAATTTTTCCTTTCGTCTGTCTCAAAGAAGTATTAAAAATAAACCGAAAGATTCAGAACATTTACAAAAACAGAAGGCTATAAAGACTATTAAAACTAGCAATTCATAATGAATGTGGCATGACAATTCATGATATTGCTCAGATTTTAATAAAAAATTTGGATCCTTTTATTGAGATACTTTTTTTTTAAAGTGCTCCTCTTTTTTTGAGGGGGAGGGAGACCTATCGACACAACCTGAGTAAATGCATCTTATCGAAATTTTTACATATGAGAACGTGTATAGCTATGGATTTACCAGTAGGGGGATGGATCACTTTCTTCTATTCAAACTTGGCTTTACACTTGAATTAAGATTTTATGAGAAGATTAGGGGCATCCCGAATAAGGGGGTAATGCCCAAATGGAAGAATTAAAAAGAAGATATATTACTGATTTGATATTAATGTGATCAATCACCGAGGTGAGAAAATGTCCAAGTTTACATTTTGGTTTGGTCATACTTTTGGGAACGAATAAAGGGTTTTAAGCATGTTTTCAAAAGTTCTGAAGCTGAACTGACTAACCAAGACAAAATTTTGATTCTACTTCCCACATTCAGATTCTGCTTTGACTGAGTGTGTTTTCAGTCATCCCGTCCATTCTGAGCAGTTTGAGGGTGCTCCAGTTATTTCTGAGGACAGGAGTTGTACAAAATGAGCAAGAGAAGCTATAGAAATAAGAAAAAACACATTTCTCTTCGTATACAGTATATAGAAGTATTGGTATTCTTGATGTTTATCCAATCTATAATAACATTAAAAATAAATTGAGCCTATTATTAAACTATGTAGTTTGGTCATATAAAATCTTTAATTGAATGAGTTAAATTCCGTAGCTAAAAGAAAAGCTGCAATAGATGCTAACCAGATGATAATTCTTCAGCAGAATTAATAATTTTTTATTTATTTTAGGAGCTTTTGACTTGGGGTGCCTTGTTTGATTCAAGCAGAATATTTGCATTATTTTTTGTCATTCTCTCTTTTGCTTCGTAAGCCCTTTCTTGGCTAAAAAGTGTTCTTCGGTTTCTTTTAGATACTTTTTATTATAAACTTAATTCAATTGGATTCTGGAAATAATTTAGATATTATAAAGTCAGATTAATTGGATTCTGAAATAAATTTGATAGGCAATATATTTTTGTAATATTTTTGGTATTAGTAATTATTTTCAGGGAGTGCCCTTGTAAATCAAGTGCTTTGATGCTGAAGTCTCAAAAAACGGAAGAGGGGACTTAATAAAATTCGCTCCTGAAAGGCCTATGTTATGTTGAAACATTTCGTTCTTTCGTATTGTATTTAGTCACAAAATGTTGGAAAGGGATATTAAGAAAAAAAACAGTTATTGACAATTATGTTATGTTTTTTTCAATAATACTTTATAATTTATTATTACTATTTAAAGTCGTTTTAAAGTTGTCCCTTACATTATGGCATTCATAGTTTTTCAACTTCGTTTTGATGCTTCCGCAAAAGCCAGACTCAAATTTCAAGCAAATTTTTTAAATTAACTGCAGGAATGTTTATGAACCTTCCAGGCAAGGCCGTATCCAGGGGGGGGGGGGGGTTGACCCCCCCCCCCCCCAAAAAAAAAATGTTTGTCTGACTCGTAAAAATGTAACAAAAATGGACATAAACAAATTTAGTATGCGTTTTTTGTTGTTTTTTTTGTAAACCCCCCTTCCAAAAAAAAAATTTGAGTAAAATCTCCCTCCGGAAAAAAATCCTGGGTACGGCCTTGCTCCCAGGATACCAATTCCTATTGAACAATGTAACAATATCAGTAGGATTAACAGCTATAATCAATATACACAATTGACAATAAAAATGAGCGCCAAAATTCTTTTTTTCAGCAAAGGCAGTGCTTTAGGATTTCTTGACGTTTGCAGCAGTCTATAGATTAGCTATTCTTGCAATTGTAGGGGTATCACAACTAGTGGCTCAGACTTGGCAGGGTTCTTTATGTAGATGCTCCAAGTAAGATTGACGCAGTCAAATATTCCTAAAGAGAAATCAGGAGATTCGTGAGTATATCCAGGTATTTCAGAAAGGAGCGATAGACTCACCTAAGCTCAAAAATTGATAAATCTTTGCGAAATGAGTTGTAAAGGGGTTTTCATAAAATATTGGGTGTGACCCTTTTTCTGATTTTGAGAGCTATGAGCTAATGAGTTAATTCGAGAGCTATGAGGCTACATGATAGATTTTTAAGCGGAAATAATAAACTGAGAAAGTTTTTCGGATTATTTGTCTGTTAATAATGATCCTTTTCCTTTTGTCTCTATTTTATTCAAGAAATGTTGTTTTCAACAAAAAACACCTTGATATCTAAAGTGTTTGTGTAAACGTGGGGCGACGTAAGCATAACCAAAAAAAAGTAAAACAATAGTAAAACAAACTTGATAAGTCGATCTTCTGTGGTCGGTTGAAAGATATGAGGCTAAAGATATTAACTTGAAAAAAGCGTTTTAGACAACCTTTCGCCAATCTGGTAAGTGAAGTTTGTGGCGTCGACGCTGCGCTGCTTTCAGACATAGAGAGAGAATTGTTTTTGAAAGCAAGCAATTTAGGTCGACCTGATAGAGAGCAACAACTTATTCCTCCCCTCCTCAGACTTCTTAGCAGAAAGTTAGGCACGCTGCACCTCGTTTGAACCAGAATACCGCGCATATTTTCAATCGGCATGATTTAAACTTCCAAAAATGTTCATAACTCCTCCAATGACTTTATAAACATATCAAAACAAAGATAGGTGTGCTGCGCTTTATTTGAGCGAGATTCCCGCAAGGACTTCTAATTTTTATGATTCGAGAAACAAAGTGGTTCTGAGCCTCCAAACTGCGTTACCCTTGTTCCTCCCGTCTCCAAATTAAAGCTTAAAGGTAACCAGTTCCATCTCGTTTAAACCGAAAAATGCAGTTGTTAGTTAAGTGTTTATGGTGTATTCACTCGGGGAGAGACAAAATGAAATTGTAACTCCCTTCAAAAAAAAAAAAAAAAAAAAAAAAAAAAAAAAAAATGTTTTGAGGTCAAGTAACGTAAATATTGTTTTGTAAATGCCGCATTTCTCGAATTAACAAAGACTGGGATATGTTGTTTTTAGTGGGCAAAGTACGTATTACATCATGAAAGTTTCATTTCAGAAATAACAACAATGATTTGGGGACGAAAAATTGAGAACAATGTTGGTTTGAAGGAAAAATAGCTTATTTTGAGATCGTCTTTAAGAAGCCAGTAATCGTCTTTTTTATGGAAATTTGTTTTTTGGACATACCATTTTAAAATATATATATATATATATATATATATATATATATATATATATATATATATATATATATATATATATATATATAATATATATATATATAATATATATATATATATATATATATATATATATATATATATATATATATATGTATATATATATATATATATATATATATATATATATATATATAATATATATATATATGTATATATATATATATATATATATATATCGATAATCCAGAGTTTCCTTACCAGTACAAACTGTTTTCACGAAATCAGATCTCCACCTTCCCGAAAAAGGAGAATATCGTATCGATTGATCACCAAGTAGACATTTCACATCATTGCAACATTTTGGCTTCACAAACTTGGAAAACGTGTCATGTCTGTGGCAACTGCTTTCTACAGCCAGTGAGCCAGGTGCCTCGTCTACCTCGAGTCTTAAATACCTGCGTAAGAGTAATTCTACAATACAATGAGATGGTCCACGCAAAAATCAACTCAAAAAATTTAATCTGGTAAAACTCAACTAAAACGAAATCCAAGTCTGAAACAAGTCTGCAAAAATCAGGGCTCGGAAAATTCAACCCAGTAAAAACATAACGTACTAAAAATTCAGTCCTGGCACCTGAAGCTGAGGGGGACCTTTAGATCTGAATTTAGAACGTTGAGCACCTTGATATTTTTGACGTTGAGCACCTTGACATTTTTCGTATGATTTTCCTTCTTTTTTTTCCACACATATATCAAACAGCTCGTGGTAACGAACTGTAAGTAAGGAGCGACCCGGCTCAATGGTAACCGTAATTCTAAAAAACGGAATTTTGATACCAATAGATACATCAAAAGAATCAGATTTTAATTCTGATTTCAAATATATAAGTTTCATCAAGTTTAATCTTACCTATCAAAAGTTACGCGCCTGAGAAAATTTGGCTGATTTTCGAAAAAAAGGGGAAAGACCCCCTAAAAGATATAGAACCTTAATGAAAATCACACCATCATATTCAGCATATCAGAGAACCCTACTGTAGAGGTTTCAAGCTCCTATCTACAAAAATGTGGAATTTTCCATTTTTTTGCCAGAAGAAAGATCACGGATGTGTGTTTATTTGTTTTTTTGTTTGTTTTTTTTTTTTCCCAGGGGTGATCGTATCGACCCAGTGGTCCTAGAATATCGTGGGAGGGCTCATTGGAACGGAAATTTAAAGTTCTAGTGCCCTTTTTAAGTGACAAAAAAAAATGGAGGGCAACTAGGCCCCCTCCCACGCTCATTTTTTTCCCAAAGTCACCCGATCAAAATTTTGAGATAGCCATTTTGTTCCATGGTCGAAAATATTGTAACTATGTCTTTTAGGATGACTTAATGTCTTAATCCCTCGAAGCCCCCAGAGGGAGGGCTGAAAGTTATGAACTTTACCCAATGTTAGCATATAGTATTTGTTATTGGGACCCGGTTCAATGGTAACCGAAACTCTAGAAAACGGTATTTTGATACAAATAGATACATCAAAAGAATCGGATTTTAATGCTGATTTCAAATGATTATATAAGTTTCATCAAGTTTAATTTTTTTGAACAAAATTCGAACTTTAGCTTAAAGAGTAAGGTATTGACTAGGGGGCAAACCCCCTAATATACGTATTAAAGATATATGAATATAGAAGTTCGTTACGTAAGTTAATTCGTAAGTTACGTATATTTATTACTAATAAAAACGTTCGAAAAAAAATTAATATGCAAATTTTGTTTTAATTATTCACGCACGGTGAGCCAAAATCAAAACCTGCATTAATTCAAAAACGTTCACAAATTAAATATAAAAAAAACAAGTTTTTTTAACTGAAAGTAAGGAACGACGTTAAAACTTAAAACGAACAGAAATTATTCCGTATATGAAAGGGGCTGTCCCCTCCTCAACGCCTCGCTCTTTACGCTAAAGTTTGACTCTGTCTCGCAGCTTTATTTTTTAAAACAATAAAAAAAATTTTAGCGTAAAGAGCGAGGCGTTGAGGAGGGGACAGCCCCTTTCATATACGGAATAATTTCTGTTCGTTTTAAGTTTTAACGTCGTTCCCTACTTTCAGTTAAAAAAACTTGTTTTTTTTTTTTATTTAATCCTCTAACAAAACTCCTACATACTTGTCTTGTTCGATAAAAAAAAAAAAAAAAAAAAAATAAAAAAAAAAAAAAAAAAAAAAAAAAAAAAAAATCAGCTCAACAAAACTCAAGTATTGGAAAATTGTGTACCACTCTAAAAACCCATTTGCTACAACTCACCCACAATTCTCTGCTTCTGGTTATCAAAACCAACGCAATGATCTAGCGCCTTCATTTGTATTGGCATTATTTTATAGTATTAAATTAAAAAAAAAAAGTTTTTTTTTCAACTGAAAGTAAGGAGCAATACTGAAACTTAATACGGACAGAAATTATTACGTGTAAGAAGGGGATTGCCCCTCCTCAACACCTCGCTCTTTACGCTAAACTTTTTTAGTACTTTTAAAAAAGCTTCATATTGTTCTAATTAAAAGACCGTTTTGTTTCAGGAGTCGTTCTTAAAGAATTGGGGTAAAATTCAAATTTTAGCGTAAAGAGCGAGGTATTGAGGAGGGGGCAATCCCCTTCATACATGTAATAATTTCTGTTCGTTTTAAGTTTTTAATATTTCTCCTAACTTTCAGTTGAAAAAACTTGTTTTTTTATTTTATTTCTGATCGTTTTTCAGTAATGTCAGGAAATCTGGCAACACCTCCACGGAGAAATCCCCCTCCCCACGGAAATATTCTCTAGACAATTTAATCCCGGTGAAAATTTACCCCGACAGTTACCCTTAACAACTCCACATGTAAAATTGAGACGGAAAAGAGAAAGCAAGACATTGAAAAGAATTTTGTATAGGAATTCTGGCAAAGTCCCCCAATGCATAATTTCCCCTGACAAGTTTACCACCCGGAAAATTCCCTCCCATTAAAATTCCCCCATGGAAAAATTCCCAGCAAAAAATTCATCCCTCCCACCCGAAAATATATACATACTTAACAATAACAAATACTATGTGTCAAAAATGGTCAAATTTTATGACTTAAAGACCTTCACCCTGGGACTGTGGGGGGGGGGTCATGTTATATCCAAAGCCATAATTATTGGGCTTTTCAACTATGATGAGCAAAATAGCTATCTCAAAATTTTGATCGGACGACTTCGGGAAAAAAAGGGACGTAGAGGGGGCCAGGTTGCCCTCCAATCTTTTTGATCATTTAAGAAGGGCATTAGTTCTTTTAATTTGCGTTCGAACGAGCCATCTCACTATATTCTAGGTCCACCGGGTCGATGCCATCACCCCTGGAAAAATAATAATAATAATACAAAATAAAAACGCATCCGGGGCCTTTCTTCTGGCAAAAAATACAAAATTCCACATTTTGCAGATAGGAGCTTGAAATACATAGACTAAAATTTAAAAACGCAGAATGCTTGAATAAAATTGAGAAAACCCAGTGGCAACGTTGCATTCATCCTGTGAACACGTGCTTTTGGATTCTTTTGAGATTTTTGGTGATTTTGATGGTTAAGAAGACTGTAAACTGAAGGAAAGTAAGTTGAGTAGTGGTATTAAAGTTGGAAGTGACAATATGAGCAGCCAAGACCCCCAGCAGGGGGGTCCACTAATTCCTGGAGCTTATCCAACCCCACCCTATATGATCATACAACCGAATACCAGTGCTAGTGGACAGTATAGTAGCACTGTGCAGTATATTACAGCTCTAATGCCATACAGCCAGTTTTCAGGCCGCCCATTTTCCCCAGCAGAGACAGTTCCAGCCTCAGCAGCAAGTTTTGCATATCCCAGTTAGTGACTCCAATGGACGACTCAGTGCGCTTAGTAGAGTGGATATAATTTACCTGTTAAAAACAGGTTCCAGGTTCTTGATAACAATAATGAATTTCCACCATTATCAGAGGATTTTGATGAGGATATGTCAAGTGTAAATCCAATGTTGGCTGAAGGATTAACCGATGGCAGAGTGAATGAAAAGACTAGATTCCCAAGTCTGGGTTTGAATCCATCTTTGGGAAGAAAACGTGTGAGGTCCCCAGTAGAGAATTTGCAAAGTATAGTAAAAAGGCAAGAATTAGAAGCAGAAGTTTCTGGTCAAAGTGAGATTCCGTTGAATGAATTGCTTCAAGTAAGAGTGGAATTTGAAGTGACAGATAAAAATGAGAAACTAGCAGATGATTTTTCAATATCGAAATGTTTAAAGGAGAATGTTTTTCCCATCAAGTTCGAATTTGAATCAAATAGAGAAAGGAATGTGTTGATAGTTCATGTCAACGACAATGAAGAAGCTGAAAAAGTAATGAAAATACAATCAATTGGAGGTGTATCAGTTAGGGGAAAAAAGAAGGTATGTATCAAAAGAGGAATCATCAAGGGAGTGCCCTTGTATCTAAGCAATGAGCAACTTAAAGAATGCATCGAGTCACTCTGTTGAGATTACAGAAGTAATTCGTCAAAAGAGATGTAACAGGGATTTAAAGAAACTTGAGGATAGTTATGCGGTGATGGTCGTTTTTACAGGCAATTTTCTGCCACCCAGTGTATGGTGCTGTGGAAGGAAAAAAGAAGTTTTTGTCTACAATCGTAGAATTCTCCAGTGTTTTAAATGCCAGCGTTATGGCCATGTACAGAAAAATTGTAGAGCAAATGAGCCAGTCTGTTTGAGGTGCTGTGGAAAGCACGAGTCTGTGAGTTATCCCCTCAAAAACAGTGATCCTGCAGAAAAAGTTAAATTTTACAAATGTGCCAATTGTAAAGGCTGCCATTCTCCAACATCAAGGGAGTGTCCAATTAGGCAGAAAAATAGAAATATTCTGGAAATGGCCGAAAAATATAATATGGGATATAGGAGAGCACAAGTTATGTACAGAACATATGCCCAAGCTGCTCACAGTAACCAAACTCACAGTGCCAAGTCAACACAGCGTAGTGGTCTTCCAAACCAAGGAACCGAACAAGACATATATAGAAGAGTATCAGACACAGTTACAAAAATTCTTGTTGGATTATTATTATCCCCAGATTTATTAGATATGGCCAGCCTTCCCCTGCTGGAGAAAGTGGAAAAACTTTGTTCATTTATCAATGAATTAAATATGGGATCAATTGATTGTGAAGCAATAAGAAGCAAATGTATTGACAAATGACTTTAAAGTTACTTTCTTGGAATGCATGTTCAGTGATGAAGGAGAAGAAGGACATGGTATGCCATTATGCGATTAAAGAGAAAGTGGATGTCATATGCATTCAAGAGACATGGCTTAAACCTTACATTAAAATAGGATATCATGGATTTAATATAATAAGGAAAGACAGAATAACAAAGGATGGAGGAGGTGTTATGATTGCAATCCGCACAAATTTGCATTATGAACAGTGGGACATTGATTATGGTGATGAGCCTTCAGAAGAAGTGGAGGTAATTGGATGTAAATTATATCTTGACTCCAAAACTGTGATCAACATTGTGAATATTTACAATCCAAGCGGTAACAACAAGGAAGTTGGTTCCTTGGCAGCTGGAATTTTCGATGAGGTACCTAAAGCAGAAGAACTTATAATAGTTGGTGACCCTAATGCACACAGTAAAATGTGGTGCAGATGTGATTTAATTAATGACTCCGGAAAAAGTATAGAACAATTTTTACTTGAAGAAGATATATACTTGGCCACTCCTAAGGGTTTACCTACAAGAAAGAATGTGCAATCCAGTACTTATTCAACTATAGACTTGGTGTTTACAAGGACTAGATTTTGCAACAAAGTAGATGTTGAGGTGGTAGAAGATCCTACACTGCAAAGCGACCATTTACCAGTGTTAGTACATGTGGATAAGCCATGTCCACAGCAAACAACTAGCATTCCAAGATTTAAGATTAGAAAGGCAAATTGGAAGGAATTTAATTGTCAACTTGAAAATATGGACATTAAACAAATTGTGCAGCAAGCACAGTCCTTGGATGACAAAGTGAAAGCTATTCAAGATGGAATCATAATAGCAGCCAAAAACTCTATACCCATGTCTGATGGATGTGAAACCATAAGGAATTATTCTAAGTGGTGGAATGAGGAGTGCAGTCAGTTCAAAAAGGGGTTAAAGTGCCAGCAAAACATTTACAAGCGGATATCTACAGTCGAGAATTATGTTGCAGTTAAAAAGGCTTACACCAAGTTTAAAAAATGTGTGATTGAGGCAAAACGTAGAAGTTGGACAGAATTTGTTGAAAGTCTAGATTTTAGGAAGCCAGTGTCTAAAGTTTACCAGTTTATAAAGAATATGAAAGCAAAAGGTGATAAGACAGGAAACCCCCCCCCCCTTACTTTTGAAAACAAGATATTGATTAGTGATTTAGAAAAAGCCAATGGAGATGCAAAGCATTTATTAAAGACTATCGGAAGAGAAGATCCCTTTCATGATGAGGTAGCACGATCAACAGCAAAAGTAAGAAGACTTAGTAAAGTTGGTAACGATGAACCCTATAACCAGCCATTTACCATGAAAGAGTTGGAAAATATTGTGACGAGTCTTCCAGATACTTCCCCAGGCACTGATATGATTCATTCACGATTCGTGAAAGCAATGCCTAATAAATGGATGGATGCATTATTGGAAGTAATGAACCTTGCTTGGGACAGTGGAGTGTTCCCTACTATTTGGAAAAAAGGCCAGGCCGTGATGATACCTAAGCCTGGTAAGGATATGTCAAAAATAGAAAACTATCGATTTATCACACTGTTACCAGTACTAGGTAAAGTTTTTGAAAGAATGATAAAAAAGAGGATAAATTGGGAGATAGAAAAGAGGGGTTTTCTAAAAGATATCCAGTGTGGTTTTAGGAGAAAGAAAAGCACAGTTGAAAACCTGCTCTGTTTTAAACAAGATGCCCTTTATGCATTGCAGAACGGATGGATTATGGTCATTGTCCATTTGGATGTGAATGGTGCTTTTGATTCAATGGTGCATCGTCAGATATTGAGTGGGGTTATGGAAGCCGGAATCAGAGGAAGGACATTAGCTGTTGCTGAGAACTATTTGACAGGAAGAGAAGACACTGTTAGAGTTGGCTCTGTAGAGTCTAGTATTATATTAAGAAGAAGACGCGGGGTTCCACAGGGATCAGCACTTGGTCCTGATTATTATAATATTGCAGAATATGATATACCGATTGAGAATGGAGAGTCGAAAGGGCTGATATTTGCTGACGATAATTCTTTTTGGGCAGTAGCAAGAACACTAGAAGAGACAATGGAGGTTGTAAAATCCACATTACAAAAAATTGAACATTGGGCCGAGGGAATCGATTTGAAATTTTCCCCTCACAAATCTAAGATGATGGTGATTACTAGAAAGAAAATAACGAACTTACCCATACTTTATCTCAATGGTAATCCTATTGAGTACGTGAAACAGACTAAGGTCCTTGGGTGTGTAATTACTGACAAACTGAGTTGGTACCCACATGTTGAAATGGTTCGTGCTGCATGTATGAAGAGATTGAATATTATGAAGTTGCTCACTTCATACTCAGGGGGAAGAAGGCAGATATGTTATTGGAGTTCTATGTGAAGTATATTCGACCTAAAATTGAATATGCTTCAGTGACATATGGGTCTGGACCGCATTCAACATTAAAAAGGCTGGATGTAATACAAAATTCTGCTGTTCGAATTGCTTTTGGAGCAAGAAAAACAACACCAGTGATATTTTTACTATCTGAAAGTGGTCTACCGGAACTTGAGACTAGAAGGAAAATAAGTGTATTGAAGTATTTGCAAAGATTATGGATAGCTGATAAGACCAACCCTTTGAAGTCAAGAGTTATAAAACAAGGAAGAATCTTCAGTGCAAACCCCAAAAATAAGAGGTTCCAGGCAAATATACTTGAACAATGTGACAGTATTGCAAAACCTCAGGGAATTGAACTGAAGTTTACTGAGATGTTAAGAGTACCTCAAGTGGTGTTACCACCTCCTTGGAAAGAGAAATCTGTAGTATGTGGTTTGGACTTTAAGCAGACTAATAACTTAGATTGGAATACCTGTTTCCGGATATGGAAGTTAGAAAAGTATCAAGGATTCTTTGACATTTATACAGATGGATCAAAAAATGAAGGGATGGTTGGTGCTGCATTTGTTGTCCCTAAAATGAATGTTTCAAAACAGTTTAAACTTCACAGTAAAGCATCAGTTTTCCAAGCAGAAGCAGTAGCTCTTGCAGAAGCACTTGAGTTTTCATTATCAGAAGTGCACGAGGAAGATTTTGGCATATTGATATGTTCTGACTCTAAAGCTGTGATTTCTGCCATTAAGTCATTCCAGGCAGATCGGCGCAAATCAGGAGAAATAGCTGAAATGTTATTCAGCTAATGAGAAATGTTATTCAAAGTTGTTAATGTTGATGGAATCGAGGAGAGTAGCATTGCAGTGGGTTCCATCACATGTGGGAATAATAGGAAATGAATTGGCAGATAGCAAAGCCAAACATGCAGCCACAGAAGGAATGATTCGTAATTGCTCTACCCCCATAGTGATCAGTCAATTGGAATGTGTGCGTAAAGCTGTATTACGAGAAAGCTTTGAGAATGTGAGAGATCAGACTGGCAATTTATTTGTTACAAGCAAGCTGCATTGGAAGTTCGAAAAGTCAATTTATAAAAATCTTAGCAGACACGAAGGACGCCTACTGTTCAGATTGAGGTCAGGTCACTGCGGCACGAATAACTACAGAGCTAGATTTTACGGTGAAGACAGCAATTGCATGACTTGTTCGGAAGAAGAGTATGTGGAACATTTAATATTGGATTGCGAGGAGTATCAGGAGCAAAGAGACAAGATATATGCTTTCTTCAGAGGGAGGCCTGACCCCATAAGTTTGCACTCCATTCTTGGAGGGCTGAATGACTTAGAAGACAACCTGAAAATGGTCAGAATTGTAATACAATTCTTTAAGGGAATTGGAAAAGACTTGACGCTATAAAAACATTTAAGTTATGTGAAGTGATATATATAAAACAGTGATTTGGTTCCCAAGGTGTTCAACACAAAGGGGAACTCAAAAGCTTGAAATCACTACATTAAGGTTTTCTAATACGCTGAATCTGATGGTGTGATTTTCATTAAGATTGTATTACTTTTAGGGGGTGTTTCCCTTTTTTTTCGAAAAATCAGGCAAATTTTCTCAGGCTCGTAGCCTTTAATCGATAAGACTAAACCTAATGAAACCTATATAGTTGAAATCAGAACAATAAGCCAATTCTTTTGATATATCTATTGGTATCAAAATTACGTTTTTTAGAGTTTCGGTTGCTATTCAGCCGGGTCGCTCCTTACTTACAGTTCGTTACCTCGAACTGTTTGAAAATAAGAAAAGCAGGGACTCTGGAATAAGTTTGTCCCCGGGCCCGGTCTTGGCTTTTGATAGCGCTGGTCACGGCACCGTCAATATGAGACGTGGCTGGAAGAAGTATTGAAAGAGGAGTTAAATTTATTTTTGAGGGCATTGTTGAACTGGTTAAATCAGAATGGTGATGATAGTGACACCCATGATGGCGCGAACAATGATTAATATGATAACAATGAGGAAGAAGGCGACACTGACAACTATCGACATCGACAACAAAAATCTCCTTTATCAACCAAATTATTTCAATATAAAAATGAATGGGGACGACATAATTGATATCATTAGTGACGATGTCGGTATCAGTAATGATGATAATGACCTCTGACAATGATGGTGATTAAAATGACGATGCTAGTTGCGACATTTATATTGATAAAGATGGATGTCATACGGCTGAGTGCCGCCTCAGATCCACTCTCCGAAGAAAAAAGGAACTTGTACAAAGAAGATTAGTGAATTCTTCTCCAAATATTGGCCCTAAAACCCCTCAGGAAGAGTTTGGCTTAATAATGCAATCTCTATTTTCAAATCATCTCCTCGTCTAGAGAAATCCTGCGGGATCCTAGCCTCTGAACCGTAGAGACTCACGTTTCGTAACATTCTCTAAGACAGCAGGTCAAACATGAAAAAATGTATTTTCAGGCTATTCCAGGTATTTTTGGTATTCCAGGAGGACTAGGGTCCTTCCGGTAAATTAGTGAAAGGGTGGCGAAGGATCGTCTATTTCTCTTTTTTGTGTGTAGCTGTATGTTTTTGTCAAATAAAGAAGCTGGAAGAAATGAATGAATTTGGAGCATTTACTTTCTAAATTTGTCCCGTTTACGCCAATTATTGTTTTTTTCTGTTTTTACCTATCCTATGATCTTTTTCATGAAGAGGTTACATTTTTGATGTTTCCCATAATAATATGAAGTGGTACGTCGCTTTGTGCTGTTTTCTTTTTTTTTTTTCTCTCTCTCTCTCTCAAACGCCAAATGAAAATAAGGTTCAGCGACTTTTGGAGATGAGCCAATGTGTTACGAAACCCAACCAATTCATGTATGCATTTGACTAATATCCAAGGTTGTCTTTCGTACCGTAGAAAAAAAGATTGTACGTACTCCAGTACCCTAATAATTAGTTCATGGGCGCCCATAAGGGGGGGGGGGACATCACCCCCCTGACTGAAGGACGGTGTCATATATTTGTATTAATTTAAAAAACTTTTTCCACAGAATAAGTTTTCAAAGAAAAGTAAAGAGCTCTATTAAGCCAAAAATGGGCAGAAGTAAAGTTAGATAATCTTCCAAGCGTAAAACTATCACAAATCACTGTCAACATTTAAATGAAACTCAAAACGAACAGAAATTATAATAAATAGCCTATGCAAACTCAAAATGAGCAAAAATTAACATTACTAGGGCTGTCAACCCCCATGCCTTCTCAAGACCAGAACATAACTTAGGCTTTACTGGAAAAAAAAAATGACCGTGGATTGTCAGTTTAATATGCCTATACTGTTATTTATTCCTTAAAATAAATAAAGGGTAAACAAAAGTGAGTAAAAAAAAGTTTTTTACTTATTTAAGTAAAAAAAAGTGGAAACATTTAAACATATTTTGTTTTCAGTAAAGCGCAAATTATGTTCTGGTCCTGAGAAGGGATGGGGGCCATCAGCCCTACTAATGTTAGTTTTTGCTCGTTTCGAGTTTGACTCGGCTATTTATTCTAATTTCTGTTGATTTTGAGTTTCATTTATTTATTGATAATGATTTGTGGTAGTTTTACGCTTGGATGATTACTTGACTTCATTTCTGCCCATTTTTGGCTTAATGGAGCTCTTTAGTTTACTTTGAAAATTTTTTTTTGTGGAAAAAGTTTTTTTTAGATGAAGTTCTGTTCGTTTTTTATTGACAAAGTCATTTTCATGAGGGAAAAAATTTATATCTTTTCGGGTTTTTTTCTTTCAGAATCTATAGTTTGGCATAATTGTGGGGTTTGACATGCCCAATATCCCTAAATAAATAGTTGCTGGACCGTTCTACTATGCTGAACAAAATTTTTCTCTCGAAATTTTGACTAGATGTGTTTGGGAAATAAATCGGCTTGAGAGACGGGCTGATTGCCCTCCAATCTCTTTTTAGTCTTAAAAAGGACCCTAAAACTTTTAATTTTGAATCGAATTAGCCTCTTTAAATGTTTCAGTGATATTTCTAGCTATTATAGAGTGGTGCTGCCTACGATATTGCTTATATGCCTTTTTGAAAACTGCATGTATACAGTTTTTTCGTTTAATTGGAACGCCCCTTAAACACTTCCTAGAAGTTTCACATTAATACTCTTGGTGTTATTAGTTACAGTAACTGTAGTTGTAGTACTAAAAGTATACACATAGTGCCTTCTGGCAAGTTCAAAATCCCCCACAACTTACTCTTAAAGATCTAACTTAACAATATAAGTTGTTCTTGAGATATTGCTTTGTCACCTTTTTGAAAGTCCACGTGCTCATAGTTTGTTTTGATTTATTTCAACGTCAGCCTAAATATTTCTTATATTTATTTACTGAAGACGTTGTTATATTCTCATTGGACTATTGGCTACAAAATGGCTATCTCACAATTTTGATCGAGTGTGTTTGGGGAAAATATATCGGGGAAGGGGGGTGTTTTCTTTTCATCAAGCTTGACTCTTAAAATGAAACTAGAACTATGCATTTCAAATCAAATGAGCCGCCTCTAAAGTTTACAAGACCACCTCTTCCTAAAAACCTTACATCCCACCGGGGCATAACTTAAAACCCTTACCCCCATACTCTGGGGAGTTGCTTCAACCCCAAAGACTATGTTATGAGATCTTTGGACTATTTTTTAACAAATGGCTATCTTAAAATTTTTATTGGATGCATTTGGGGAAAATATGACGTGGGGTTGGGGTATCACTGCCCTCCGATTGGACTCTTAAAAATGGCTGTTCAACTTCCGATTTCCAATCCAATGAGCCCCCTCCGAAGTTTATTGTCCTGAGGACTGTGAGGGGGTTCTCATCGTTAAAGAAATAATTTCTGGACTTTAAAACTACGTCAAACAAAATAACTATGCGTTTCTGAAAAATGCAACGTATGTGTGTGTGTTGGGGTGAGGGGGGGGGGGGGTATTTCCCTTTTGATCACTTTGAATCTTAAAAAAGCACTATAACTGGTTGCCCTCCATGAGCTCTTTTTGAAGTTCCTATGATATTTCTTTCTATAAGAAGTTCCCTGGTCTAAAAAACAAAACAATATATTGGGCCCACATCGCTCTTAAGTTAGGCAGCGCTGTCGCGCTGCTCATGATATTTTGTCTTGAGATTTCAATTATACAGTACTGGAAGTGCCGATAGGACCAGGTAAGCCCCCCCCCCTAAGATTCAGCCTATGGGTGCCCATGAATTAGTTAGAAAAAGAAGCTTCCGGAGTTGTTTACTTACTTGTTACAGTGAAGAAAGTGTTCGCCCGGACCAATTGTTAAAATGCTAAGATTAGATTCATCTTCATTTGTTGACGGAGCTACTTCAACATTGTGAAACAGGCGATCTCCTTCCTAAAATTATGAGACAAGTTATAACACGAAGTATGTCAACGAATTAAACAATGCCGTACTAATGATTGAATGTTTGCTGGCTGCTAAATCTATCCTTTTGCTGTCCTAATGCTTTAGGTTTTGGCACGCAGTATAATTCTTTTCTTCGTAATCTCCAGACAGAGAGCCGATCCAATTGGTGATTATATAGGGAAGCCTAAGACAGGCATAGCATACAACCTGGAATTTCCGGATATTTAGAACTTTTTGATGAGTGTTGTATTGATGACATGGTGTAGGAAAATAAGCTTCTGTTTGAATTGAAGACACGCGCACAATAAGTATGTTTGTCTTGGGCTTGAGGGAGTAGATAATTGGAACAAGCACAAACAAAGCATGAAGTTTTATTCTCTTTCTTCCTCCAAAAATGTATTCTTTACTAGGTTGCAGCTATTGCTACAACCATGATAAAACATGGAATGGGAAGTATCCCTAATTAAGGAATCATAAAATAAAAGACGACCTGTTCGTTTATTCCCGAGTCCACGCAGTCACAGTAGTATCGTTGTTTAAGGGGGGAAAGGGATAAAATATCTCGCTTGAGCCGCCTTTGAATGGGTTCCAACAAATGCCCGAAAAATTTCTTGGAAACTACGGATTTACAAACTATTATAACGTGGGAAACTATTCTTTTGCGTAAATATGATATATTGAGATAATTATATTAAAATTTATTTTTTACATTTTTTCAGTTACAGTTTACAGTTTTTTTTTCAACCGATGGGATGCAGTGTGAAAGCTTACATTTGAAAATTTATGAAATGAAATAAATCATATTTCTGAGCTATTCCCAATAAAAGCTATTAGACGAAGGTCATATTTTATAGTAAAAAATAATTAAATAATGTTTAATTTTTGCAATTTGGACTTGTTACTATTTTTAGTTCGATTTTTTTTTTATCTTTTTGCTAACTGTAAAATTAGCACAAGCACATAGAGAAGGTGAGGTTTTCTTTGTTGTTGTTTTTATCTGAATGTCATTCTTGGCTTTCATGTCAAACTTATACAAGTCCAGGGTTTTGGTTTTGAGGTAAGGGGAAGCGAAATTTAAGCAAGCTTACCTGCTTGATGAAAGTCATATTGACTGAAAAACCATCGGATGAACCAGTAGGACGATCTCTGAGAATTGCCTGAGCCTTTTCCATTGACTGAGCGGACAATAATGCTCGTGCAAGAAAATGACGCGCTAAAATCAAATAAAGAGAAAAAAGAATTAATTTCAGTATCTCTGGAGTATCTGAACTTCATAAAATAAGGGATCAAAATCAAGTCCAAAATTGTCTGTTCTGATCAGAGCCCCCCCCCCCCCCGAAAAAAAAGATAGAAATAATCTGTTTCGATTGTTTCAAGCAAGCAAGCAAGGAGCGAAAGTTCAGACTTGGAATTAGGAAAAAGTAAACTCAAAATAGATCTTGTTTTAACCTTGAAGCCCAAGCTTTACTTTTGTTTTCTAGTATGCTTTTTAATTAGGAATTTTATGACCGTTGTCGTAAGTGTGCTATGCTATAGCTCCTTATAACTTACCTAGTTACTTGTAACTATAGCAGCAACAGAATAAAATTACTACAAAAGTGGTTAAAACACAAAGACGAATTTTTGAAGTTGTCTCGGAATCTCGGAAAGGTTGCCAAATCTCGAAAAGTTGTCACATGCATAGATGTTAGTTCGCTCCATAGTGCGATTTGAGGTAATCTTTAATAAGTTGTAAAAACCATACTTCTCTGTAAAAGAGAAGAAAGGCGTTGGACAGAAAACAACCAGATAGGTATAAGGTGATTGTCACGACTGACCGACACTGTGCAAGTTCCCTTACCACTTTTTGAAACGCTCAAAATTGTACGTGATCAAGCCCAATTTTTGACGTTTTCAAAGGATTGCTCCAAAGCATAGCGGATTCTCTGTATGTAAATGCAGGTATCTCCGCTACTAATGTGGATATGATTAGAGCTCATCTTTTTCACGAAGAGTTTGTTTTTGTTGCTCATTGTTGACTCAAATATAGATTTGGATTGATTATTAGGTAAGTGCTTATTCCTGAAATGTCAGTGGCATTATAAGATAACTGATACTCCCTTTTTCTTTTCGGCAAACTGTTGAAATACAAATCGATCCAAGGCGCTATTTTTTCGATTTTTTTTTTTTTGTTTATTAGAGATTACAGTTCAAGTATGGCGAATTTAGTGTCAAACTGCCAAGAAATGCGTATATTTAGGAAACGTAAATACAATTTTTAGAAACAGCATTTACGTCTTAAATTGAAAAAAAATGCATTATTGACAAAATTCAACTTTTGAAGCCAGTGTTTTAATTCGAAACTTTCAAAAAAAAATGTACGAAAAAATCTTATTATATATAAACCAAATGCCAACAAAACCATTGTTCATTTCTCATTTGCCTACAATTTGAAAAGATATAGGCCACAAATTCCCTCGCGCCGATTCTTAATTTCAAGCAAATTACTTTAGGTACCCGTACATTTTCAGATTTAGGGAAAAATACTATTGAAAAAAAAAATACAGTTTTTTTTAGGTGCATGTTTAATCCTTTACGAAATATTAAATAATTGTTTTTGGTTTATCTGCCTTTTCAAAAATCAATTAAAACGCTAAAGATTAAAAGCATATAAAATGGCGAAAGGAAATTTTTTCTCCTTTTACTCATTTTTTATAAATAAAAAATTTAGCACTTACGTGTCTTTTTTGTAAGAACTTTTGCAGGTGTTAGAATATTTATCGAGTAAAGTAGTCCATGATGATTGTATCCCATACAAAATCCTGGAAGATGTCCAGCATAGCAAATAGCTGAGAATTCTTCTTCTTGTACCTTCCACTTCCCTTGAGGTTCATTTTCACGAATATGAGCATTAACAATATAGCAGTGATTCAAAGCTTCTGGAAGGGCGTCTTCAGTGTGTCCCAAGAAAGCCTGTAATCAACAATATTATTTAACCTTGGGATCAGACCTAATCAAACAGTTGGTAGTAGTCCCAGACCTAATCATACAGTTGGTGATAGTAAACGGTAAGTAAAGAGCTACCCATACAAATCTAGGTTGTTAACATGACTGAGATTCTGTCAAGTTGACAGGAATTCAGTAGAGACAATAGGCTGTCAGTAAATGATAAAACAAAGAAAGGAATTAACAGTTTTGGCAAGTTTCCAGCCTCATTTTAATAGGTCTATTTACGGTTATGAGAAATTGTGTTGAACAGTTAACAACCTACATCAGTGAAAACCTAGAAGTTTTGTTACAGACATGCTACGTCCTTTCAATGCAATTCAGGTAGCCTACTATCCCATCGCAGTTTAGAAAAACGGTAAGCATTTTTTGAAATTATTTTGTTGTTCATCAATAATTATTCTGTTCTATCTTTGACAAAAAGTAATAAAGAATGAATGCAGCTAGGGACAAAAGCACTCATCAAGAGCTGTGCTGAAAGTCTTTGGAATGCAGCCTACAAATTCGATAATGCTCGGGCAGCAGTACTTGAAGTCATATTTATTCCAGTTCCAGTGAAATCTGATAGGTCCTGACCTAATAGAATGTATGCATTTGTGAGGTCTTTCTTCTCTTGGGCTATACATGTAATTTTATTTTGTTCTTCAAGCTAGGTTAGAAAAAACTTCCTGAAGTTTTTGAAGCTTCTCTTTGTGATATGATTAACTTTTTAGCAAACAGCCGAAAATAAATGGTTAAATTCAAAACTTGTTCAAGAGGTGGGTGTATCCAAAGGCTCCAGATTACTGCATAAATAATTAACACAAGCTGTTTTTTTTTCTACAAGACCAAAAAAGTCAACTGTCTGAACGTAGTTTCAAAGGAGTAATATAGAAATCTATGTACTTCTGTCCACCTTTAAAACAACAATGGGAAAGGCAATCAAATGTTTTGTCATATCAAATATTGTGGGGAATCAGGACCCTTTTAGTTACCAATTGTGTGAAATGCCTCTATTTTTCTCAAGAAAATATTTTGTGGGCCAAACGTTGAAAACTGGCTGAATGAATGCTAATTTATAACCAAAGTAACGGAACAGGTCCCACTTCTCTGTTTGAAATATTATGAATAATTGCTAAGGAAAATGAGAAAAAGGGTCAACCATCAAGACTAATGGCTGAAGCCATTGACGAGTCTAAGCCCAGGCATTGTCTTGAATGGTAGAGATGTCAGTGTAGTCCATAGATGTTTGTTTTTTTTTTTGGGGGGGGGGGCAGGGGACACTTGCCCAGGTGCAGAAATCTTAGGGGCACAAAACTTCGAATAAATAATTTAACAATTATAATCATCTTTGTAAGTGGTGGATTTTTTTTTATATATAAACTAAAGGAGGCATTGGCTGTAAGTATAAGCATATTGAATCTAAAATTTTCATTTTTTCCATATCTTTATCACCATTCCTTAAAAATCAAAGTAAGTAGACCGGATTCAATTAATATTGATGTTTTCTTGTGATATTTTGTATCAAACCTGCTCGTATTTTGCAGGATGTTGAGATAATTAGTAATTCTGCAGAGGCTAAAGTAAGAAAAGTAAAATTTAAATATGAAAAGTTTTGCTAATAAATTAATATTTTGTTAATAAATGCAAATTTTGTTAAAATCTGGCCTGAAACTTTTTGAAAGACAGGGGGGTGGGGGCGCTAGTCAAAATTTATCCTGGTCGTAAGAGAGGTCAGAACCGCCAATTCCGTAGTCCCTTATTCCCCATCTTGATTTTAACAAACGTGTTCGCTTTCCAAATATTCTTGTTTTCAACGTTATCTTGCATATAAGTAATGTCTTAAGTGCCAGGAGGGCTCTCTGTACTGCACGATGTATAATATTCTAATGGCACTACAATGCGTCGCGATTGTTTGTGTTACTGAGCCGTGTTAAAACAAGAAAAAAAAACAGAAAATTGTATAGTATACCTGCTCTCCCGTAGTGACACAAACAGTGCTACATCCAGTTGATGCCATTGGCGCGTCAGACTTCTTAAAGTTCATTAATAATGTCTGATCAAGGTGAAGAAGCAGCAGCTAAAAATGAATTTTTAAAAGCATCATTTTCTTTTGTTTTTCTCTGCTCTGGCAAACGCTTAAAAAAATAAATCGCGGTCTTTTGCGTGGTTGTACATTTCCAAGTTCTCTTTTTAAAGTTTTTAAAGCTGTTTTTATACGCAATATCATTAATGTTGATTTTTTAAATTGTAGAAAAAATTAATTGTAAAAGATGTTTTTTTGCTAACTCGCTAACATTTCAGTAAACTACTTATCCTCTGATATTTTCATAATATCTTAGGGATAGTCAAGCATAACTGGCTATTGAATAAACCCATTAAATCCTGTAGCTTATAATGTTTATTCAATCTAGCGCTTTAGTGAAAATACAAAACGGCCCCAAAAAAAGAGTGTTTTCTTTGAAGAAAACTCTATGACTAGCCTGCACAAAACAAAGACTAATTTGTAAGTCTCTTAATAGTCTTTCAGTAACCATGATATCGATAAATTTTAGAATACAAACATAGTACTCGAAAAGGCTCCAGTAAACTCCGTTTTCAGTAAAGCACTAGTTTTTAGAATTCTACAGATATTGGAAAATGCCACGAGTCACTTTATATGAGCTAGTCTTGGATATATATCTTGCGTAATCAGTGAAGCAAGATTTTTTTTTAGTTTTAAGTTCCTACTTCGTTCTTTACTTCCGTAAGAATTTTTTTTTCAAATTGATTTATCTTCAGAATTTGAAAATTTTGCAAAAGGTTGTAGAATCGTTCTACAACTAGTTGTAGGAGAATCGTTGTAAGCCCCAAATCGTTTTTTGACTTTTCTTGCTTAAACATGGTTCATCAGTTGTTTGTGGACAGAAAAATTCACTTTGCTGTAAAATAAGAAAATAATACTTATGGTACTTTGTTTTCACTTTTGAGCTAATCAGTACCATGAGAAATTGGGACACAGAAAGCATACAACCAACCACAAGTCACGAAATGGAGTCTAAAGCTTATTTTGGACATAGTAACCTGCTACCAGGGCTAAACTATGTTTATACAAAAGCTTCAAAGCTCTGTGTGATCTATTGAGCCTTTCCATGTAAGATTATTCTACACAACAAGATAAGGAAGAACAATCTTAGTTTTGACAAAGGCAAAAAAAGATGCGTGAATATTTTTTGGAATCTTGCGTGTGTAAACCTTCTCAAGAATATTTTTGCCAGGTTGCTTCTGAAGCTGCAACCATGATTCTGAAATGTGGATTTCAATTTTGACGATTGTGTTTTTTGCTTTTTCTGATTCATATTTTATAATCTTTTTTCTCTGTTCAAGGGTAAGCTACCCTGGTCGGCTACTTTTCAGCCATTTGACGAAAAGGAACGCCAAGAATTGAGTGAAGTACGTGTCTGTTTCCTCGTTTAATACGATTTAAACATAAATGGAAAAATACTCCATCACACAGTAAACAGTCCTAAAAATAAATTCTCATAAATTTTCGAAGGATTTGTTTTCTTTCAAAAATCCAGAAAAATGAGCATAATTGACAGGAATGAATGGGCTGCCATTAAAAGCATTGTATTTTGTTCGATATTACAAACAATCAAGGAGGCACACTTGTGCCTCTATAAAGAGGCGACCCACCACAATGTTAAGCGATTTCAGGTCCTAGAGGTCGCAGAGAGACGGCGGCAATCGCATTTTGTAGCCCAAGCTCAAACTAAGAAACTTGCAAAATTTCATCCTTCCGACTTTATCTTCATGGGGTAAACTGGGCCGGAATTTTCGACCCTCCCACCACAGCCCCCCTTTAACGTTGTCCGATTGGGCTGAAATTTAGAGGTTAAGCTTTCCTAGGGCCCGGGAGCTTATCCTCGAAATTTCAGCTCAATCCGATCACTCCTTCCCTGTTTTCAAAAAACCAAATATAGCCACTTAAAATTCATCATTTCTTTTTTTTCTTAGCCACGCCTACAGGCCACAGTTGGCAACTGATCCGGGTGAATGAGGACTCATTCGAAGCAGAATTCGACCTGTTAGGGCCTTTTGATATTTTCAGACCGAAAAAATTATCCCCCGAATTTACATTTACGAAAAACCTCGTTTTCCTATAAGAACCCGCTATAAGCGGGCTAGCCCGCGAAAACGCGGGCTCGTTTTCCTATAAGAGCCCGCAAGCGATTTCCGGTCCTAGCGGTCGCAGAGAGACAGCGGTAATCGCATTTTGTAGCCCAAGCTCAAACTAAGAAACGTGCAAAATTTCACCCCCCTCAGACTTTATCAAGGAGGCACACTTGTGCCTCTATAAAGAGGCGACCCACCACAATGTTAAGCGATTTCAGGTCCTAGAGGCCACAGAGAGACGGCGGTGATCGCATTTCGTAGCCCAAGCTCAAACTAAGAAACGTGCAAAATTTCATCCTCCTCCGACTTTGTCTTCATGGGGTAAACTGGGCCGGAAGTTTCGACCCTCCCACCACAGCCCCCCTTTGACGTTGTCCGATTGGGCTGAAATTTAGAATTTAAGCTTTCCTAGGGCCCGGGAGCTTGTCCTCGAAATTTCAGCTCAATCCGATCACTCCTTCCCTGTTTTCAAAAAACCAAATATAGTCACTTAAAATTCATTTCTCTTTTTTTTTTGTTATCCACGCCTACAAGCCACAGTTGGCAACTGATCCGGGTGAATGAGGACTCATTCGAAGCGGAATTCGACCTGTTAGGGCCTTTTGATATTTTCATACCGAAAAAATTATCCCCCGAATTTACATTTACGAAAAACCTCGTTTTCCTATAATAGCCCATGTTAATTTTTCCCACCACAACCCCCCTTTAACGTTGTCTGATCGGGCTCAGATTTAGAGGATAAGCTTTCCTGGGGCCTGGGAGCTTATCCTCGAAATTTCAGCTCAATGTGATCACTCCTTCCCTGTTTTGCAAAAACCAAATATCAAGTTTTGTGGGAATTTGCTTTGCGAAAATAGATTCCATTTACTAAAAAACAATTACAATTGTGTCTCATTAGTCTAGCGCTTGATACTTCAGACTGTGAGGCGAAACACCCGGGTTCTATTCACCGTCAGAGCAAATTTTTTATATACTGAATTTAAACTTTAAAAAAGAAACTCAGTTTCTTTTTTAAATTATTTGAAAAAAATTACGTTTTCTAAAGAGTTAAAGAGGTTGAGTTACAAGGTCGACCCTTAAAACGTACAGGGATTAGGATGCACAGTTGGGGGGCTGTTAAAGAGGCTGAGTCACAAGTTCGAACCTTAAAACGTACAGGGATTAGGAGGCACCCTGTACGACGTGATTTGAGTATTCAGGAATTAAAAGCCTTAACACAAGAATGTTCAAGAGCGGAGGGTTTGGGGGCGACAGCCCCCCAACTTTAACTCCTTACACGATCAGCTAACAGTTAGTCAAGCAATAATAAGTAATAAACTGTACAAAAACGTGTAGAAATTATTTGAAAAAAACTACGTTTTCTAAAGAGTTAAAGAGGCTGAGTTACAAGGTCGAACCTTAAAACGTACAGGGATTAGGAGGCACAGTTGGGGGGCTGCCGCCCCCCAAACCCCCGCTTTCGCAGCCTTTAAATAAAAAAAAAAAGTTTTTTAAACTGAAAGTAAGGAGCGACATTAAATCTTAAAACGAACAGAAATTATTCCGTATATGAAAGAGGCTCTGCCCTCCTTAACGCCTCGCTCTTTACGCTAAAGTTTGACTCTGTCTCACAACTTAATTTTTAAAACAATAAAAAACTTTAGCGTAAAGAGCGAGGCGTTGAGGAGGGCACAGCCTCTTTCATATACGGAATAATTTCTGTTCGTTTTAAGATTTAATGTCGCTCCTTACTTTCAGTTTAAAAAACTTTTTTTTTTATTTAAAGGCTGCGAAAGCGGGGGTTTGGGGGGCGGCAGCCCCCCAACTGTGCCTCCTAATCCCTGTACGTTTTAAGGTTCGACCTTGTAACTCAGCCTCTTTAACTCTTTAGAAAACGTAGTTTTTTTCAAATAATCCCATTATAAAGCCAACATATAGTTTAAATGTACTTTATGTATTAAATGCACTAATTGGTTTTAGTTTCAAAGTATTTTACTTTTAATCATTCGCCACAATATAAACCAATTACAATTAATGTGAGTACCGAAATGAAATTAATGAATATTGAAAAGAAAAAGGAAGACGTCTTTTCTTCATTTCTAAGAACACGGTTCTTGTAAATAAATAATATGTAAATAGTTTCTTCATGTGTAAACAATTTATATTGGTTCAAACACTTTGATATTAAAGTAAAATTAGTTAAATACAGACCTTATAGAAAGGAACATCAGCACCATCTGCAGTTCCGCGAATCTCATTTACGTATTGAGGGAAATTTTCTTCGAGTTGGAGCAAAGATTCGTTGTATATCTGTTTTCCTTCAGGAGCTTCAAAGGCTGGAATAAGCTCGTCATTCAGTCCATCAGATATTGTAAGGAAATCTTGAATAACGTGTCGGAATGTTTTACCCTGGAGAAATATTATTGTTAATTTTGAAGCGCTAGAATGATAATCCTCTTGGAACGAAAATTTATAAATAACTGTATAACGTGGCTTACTAAGGCTTACCATGGCTAATCAAGAAATTCCTATTCTCAGTACCAGGGACTCAGAACCTTTCAAGTTCGCAAGACTTAAGCAGAGTTAAGTATCCACATGGCAAATGACACATCATTCCTCCTGATGCTTCTGGCACGTTGCGCCATGAATTGAAGCAGAACATTTGATAAAAAGATCAGCATAAAGGTATGAAGCTGTTACAGTAATATCCCTTCTACCCCGTTAGAATAAAAACAATTCGAGTTTTACAGGTTCTTATTAGTTTAAATGAAGGAAGTATTTTACTTTTAGTATTTTACAAGTTTTAGGTGTTCTTCCATTAACTGTCGCATTGTTAAAAGTCATTTTTTTGCATATGTATCTTTATTTAAGAAGCAGCGTTAAGAAATAAAATATACAAATGTGCGAGTTTGAACTCCGATTTCATCAATTAAAACCAAATCTCCAGATATCTATTTAATTCGAAATTTTATGTTCTCAGTTAAGACAAAATAAACTTTCATAGACAATTAAAGCAGAAAAGCAGCTAAAAAATTTGACAACAAGTCATTTCAAATTTTAACAGCTCTGACAAGAAGTCTTGTCAAATCTTTAATATTTGAGCTGAGCCGCAAAAGCATATGTCGGAGTTCCATATCTTTGAGTGTCCGAAAAAATTGTAAGTCGGCTTTCTCTTACCTCGGACCTTTTCTTGTTTCCGATTGAAACAAGAAAAGGTCCACAAAGACCGTTCTGTGCCCTTGACTAGTTTTCTGGTTGGCTGTGAAACTGCAACCCTTACAAACACTACCCCCATGTCTACTGACATACAAGTGCCTCACAAATGAAGCCCTTTTGTAATAAGACAGTAAAATAGTATTTCAATAAAATGGCCTATGGTCTATATGGGATTGCTGAGAAGACAACTTACTATGTCAAAACCAACTTCATAGTATGTTCCAGAAGTATGAATAACGGGTAAACAGTTTCGCCTTTCGTTATCCATGTTTTGAGTTAAAAAACTTTTTAGTGAGGTAACCTTATTAGATATAACTTAAAAACTAGTAAAGAGAATTATGGTAACATGAAAGTTCTAGGATTTCAACTAATTTGATTAAAGATAGTTGAAACCTTGGTAATGCCTGTTAAATTCCTGGGAAAATAATCTATGCTTTTTAAATAATCAATAAGTAGCAGAAAAGTGGGAATTTAGCGTGAAGACTGGGAGCGACCTCCAATAATTGCTTTTGATATCTATTTAAGGGAAATACTAACCACAGATGATCCGTCTTATATATATGCTAGTTTAAATACATGCTAGGTTTTTTAGTAGACTTTGTTAAGATTGTTAATAGGCAAAAAAACAAACCAATCAATATATGTAATCTGAAGAGAATATTCAATATGATGTATTTTTTCGTAAAAAAAGCATTCAGAGCAACAACCGTTTATCAAATGCTGCAAGTCCCTGTTTCCTGTTAATGTCGTCTAATACAAGCAATAAAATGCCCGATCCATATTGTAGTCATACATATGGGTAAAGTAAAATTATTCACGACTATAATAATCTGTTTATTTAAATTAGGTTCAACTTTCAAGCTTAATTTTTATGATTAACCAATCAGAACGAATATTCAAGGTGTTTTTTTCTAAAATTCATTCAAAAAAATTTTTCCACAAAACAAGCTTTTCAAAAAAAAAATGTAAAAACTCAAAACGCGCAGAAATTAATATGAGTAGGGTTCTAAACCCCTATGCTTTCTAAAAGCCAGAATATAATTTGTACTTTACTGAAAAAAAATCAAATGAATTTACTGAAAAAATGTGAATTGTCAGTTTAATATACATATGCTGATAGTCTTAATTAATTTTTGATTTCTTAAAGTTATAAAAATGAAAACATTTAAAAGGATTTTTTTCAGTAAAGTACAAATTATATTCTGGCTTTTAGAAAGCATAGGGGTTTAGAACCCTACTCATATTAATTTCTGCTCGTTTTGAGTTTGACTGTTGTTTATTTTAATTTTTGTTAGTTTTGGGTTTTATTTATTTATTGATACTGATTTGTGGTAGTTGTATGCTTGGTAGATTATTTGATTCTATTTTTTTTTCATTTTTGGTTTAATGGAGTTCTTTATTTTTTGAAAAACTTAATTTGTGGAAAAAGTTTTTTAATTAATATATATTCATTTTATATTCACATAGTCTTTTCCAGGGAAAAGACTATTCCTCAAAGACATAATTTCCAGAACTTTCAACTACGTCGAACAAAATTGCTATCTCAAAATTTTGATTGAATGTGTTTGGGAAATGGTGGGTGTGAGAGGAGGGGTTAGTTGCCCTCCAATCACTTTTGATTTTTAATAAGGGCACTAGCCCTTACAATTTCCAATTGAATGAGCCATTTTTGAAGTTTCTGCAACAACGTTATCTATAAAAAAAACTTATATGTCCGTGGACATAACTTACAACCTTTTCCCTGAGGGATGTGGGGGGTTTGTCATCCTCAAAGACCTAGTTTTCAGAACTTTCAACTACGTTGAACAAACTGGCTATCTCAAAATTTCGATTGGATGCGTTTGGGGAAATGGTGGGCGCGAGAGGAGGGTTAGTTGCTCACCAATCACTTTCGACTATTAAAAGGGCACCAATTCTTTCAAATTCCAATCAAATGAGCCCTTTTTGAAGTTTTTTACGACAACGCTTTCTATATAAAACCTTATATGCCCCCAGAGAATAACTTTCAACCCTTTCCCTCAGGGCTCTGAGGGGGTAATCGTCCTCAAAGACCTAATTTCCAGAACTTTCAACTACGTTGAAAAAATTGCTATCTCAAAATTTTTATTGGATGTGTTTGTGAAAATGGTGCGCGTGAGAGGGGGTTAGTTGCCCTCCAATCACTTTCTACTATTAAAAAGGACACTAGCCCTTTCAATTTCCAGTTGAACGACCCTTTTTAAAGTTTCTACGACAACCCTTTCTATAAAAACCTTGTATACCCATAGGGCAGAACTTACAAGCCCTACCCTGAGGGCTCTAGGAAGATTATCATCCTCAAAGATCTAATTTGCAGAACTTTCAACTACGTTGAAAACAAACTGGTATCTCGAAATGTTTATTGGATGTATTTGTGGAAATGGTGGGCGTGAGAGGAGGTTAGTTGCCCTCCAATCACTTTCTACTATTAAAAAAAGACAGTAGACCTTTCAATTTCCAATCGAATGACCCTTTTTTGAAGTTTTTACGACAAAGCTGTCTATAAAAACCTTATATGCCCCCAGGGCATAACCTGCAACCCTTGCTTTGAGGGCTCTGAGGGGGTTCTCATCCTCAGGGACCTAATGTCCAGAACTTTCAACTACGTCGAAAAGAATGGGTATTCTCAAAATTTTGATGGGATGTGTTTGTGGAAATAGATGGCGTGAGAGGGGGATTAGTTGACCTCTAATCACTTTCCACTTTTAAAAGGGACACTAGCCCTTTCAATTTCCAATTGAATGAGCCCTTTTTGAAGTTTCTGGGACAACCGTTTTTGTAAAAAACCTTATATGCCCCCAGGGCATAACTTACAACGCTTTCCCTGAGGGGTGTGGGGGTTTGTCATCCTCTAAGACATAATTTCCAGAACTTTCAACTACGTTGAACAAAATGGCTATCTCAAAATTTCAATTGGATGTGTTTGGGGAAATGGTGGGCGTGAGAGGGGGGTTAGTTGCTCTCCAATCACTTTCGACTATTAAAATGGACACTAGCTCTTTCAATTTTCAATCAATTTTCAATCAATTGAGCTCTTTTTGAAGTTTCTACGACAAGGCTTTCTATAAAAACCTTATATACCCCCAGGGCATAACTTACAAACCTTGCCCTGAGGGCTCCGAGGGGGTTATCATCCTCAAAGACCTAATTTCCAGAACTTTCAACTACGTCTAAAAAAATGGGTATGTCAAAATGTTGATAGGATGTGTTTGTGGAAATAGATGACGTGAGAGGGGGTTAGATGCCCTCCAATCACTTCCCACTTTTAAAAGGGACACTAGCCCTTTCAATTTCCAATTGAATGAGCCCTTTTTGAAGTTTCTGGGACAACCGTTTCTATAAAAAAAACCTTATATGCCGCCTGGGCATAACTTACAACCCTTTCCCTGAGGTGTGTGGGGGGTTTGTCATCTTCTAAGACATAATTTCCAGATCTTTCAACTATTTTAAACCAAATGGCCATCTCAAAATTTTGATTGGATGTGTTTGGGGAAATGGTGGGCGTGGAAGGGGTGTCAGTTGCTTTCAATCACTTTCGGCTATAAAAAAGGGCACAAGCCCTTCCAATTTTCAATCGAATGAGCCCTTTTCAAAGTTTCTGCGACAACTTCTTTGATACGAAGTGCCCTGGTCTAAAACCCACCAAAAATACATTGTGCCAATATCGTTCTTTACTTAGTCAGCTCTATTCCGCTGCCTATGATTCGAGAAGATGCAAACTTGGAATATCAGTTTCCCTATCAGTGTGACGAATCTGGCGAAAGATAAAAAAAAAAAAAAAAATACATGGTATTAGTAGAAAATGCATGGGAACTAATTTTTGGTAATAAACGTCAATCGCATACTACATGAAAATTAGGGGGGATGCATTTCTTAAAATCTGGACGGGGTAATTTTTTTTTCTTTTTCAATGAAAACACCAATAAAGGCATTTACATTGAAAATAACAAAAAAGGTAATTTTCAAAACCCAGGGGGTATAAATTCCTCATTACTGCAGCCCATCCCCCCTCACCCTCATCCCTCAATAGTCACCACTGCTAAAGCCTTTTCTAACCGATTTCTTGCCATTAAAATTTTCGTTTGTTTTGTTTTTTAGTACAATTTGTTCGTTTTTTTAGTGCAAATGCGATGCTAAAATCAAGAAAAATACACATAATTCACAAATCTCTGCTTTTTTATGTATGGGTGTGACTATGCTGTGGCCCAGACATTATTCGTATTCACAGATTATCGACATTAACAAGATTACCAACTCAAGTATATTCCTGTCAAGAGCATCCGTCTGTATAATTGCTGTTTGCCGATAGGTAAAACATTAAGGGCTAAATAATGATCAAAATTTCCAGAATAAGCCCCAAAGAAGCATTTATTGATATTTAATATTGCAGACTAGTATCTTATGTGACAGATAAGAAAAAAAAGATGGACGTTTAAATGAATATTATTGTGTTGTATCCTTATATTTGACTTCATTTTAAATATCATTTGGATACATAGAAATCGATAATCTCGGTAGTTTCGATCAGTGGTTCCCAACCTATTTTGGGCCATGTCTCACCTTGGTATTTTTACAATCCTGATGTCCCCCTCGTTATATTTAAATTTTGTTTTTCAAAATTTTACGAGCAATCACCTGAAGGAAGCTTAAAAGGCCATAAACCTGACATCTTCTTTTAGGTCGTCCTCTAGGCAGATTGTACACTAATAGGCCCGTTCTTTTGTATTGAGATCTTACATCTAAGATCTCACATCTTTCTGCAAAGATTTCCGTTCTTTTAACTCATCTTTGTTCTAAGATCTTACAGCTCACTGATGTAAGCAAAAATTGTGAAATACGCCATCTTTCTACCACTTAGAACAATGATGAGAGAACTTTGATGATAAACTCATCATTATTCTTAGACTGCTGATCAGCAGAATGATGAAAAACGTTTGCAAAAGAACGCTATAAGATGTAAGATCTTAGTGCTAAGATTTCACTTTAAGCGTCCTTTGTCAAAAGATGCAAGATCTTAGCACAAAGATGAGTAATAGAACGGCCCTAATGAAAAATATTGTCTGAACACAGCACCTTGTGTACAATGCATAATGTCATTGCAATGCTATCCAGTATCTTTTTTGCTTTTTAAATGCGTTTGAATATGACGTCATTCACATAAAAAATGTTGTTTTTTTAAAATTAAGGCTCTAAAGTATATTCAGCCTAAGTGTGCCCATTTTGCCCCTGACCCGCTAAAATATTGTCATGCCCCACTCTAAAAGGCCTGTGCCCCACGTTGGGAATCACGGGTTTAGATTAAATATCAATTCTTGTCAAGGCTGTACCCAGAGGGGGGTTTGAACCCCCGCCCGAAATGCTTGTCTGGCTCGTAAAACGTAACAAAATAGATATAAATAAATTTCGTGTGCGTTTTTTCAGTTTTTTTTGTGTAACCCCCCCCCCCCCCCTGTAATTGTTTTTAGTAAAACCCATCCAAAAATATTTTGGGTACGGCCTTGATTCTCGTCTATTTAACTGAATTTGGTCCACACTTTTTCCAGTATAAGTGTATTCAGAGAATGCCCTTACGTTTGAAAGTTGTTTTTGAGATTTATAAGTTAGTAGCTACTCAAAATTTAAAAGAAGAGCCATGAATTTCCTGAAAGCAGAAACTGAAAGAGGTAATAATGGTAAGCAGGCCATAAACAGATGCTACAGATCCTATCATAGATGTAAGAAGTAGACACCATTTGCTCAGGGGGAAGTAGAAAGGAACTTGCCTACCTGGAAGAAAAGATTTGAATCATGATTGAAAAAACGAACAAAGAACTGGAAAAAATAAATGTAGAAGAAGAGCAATCAGACATACAGGCACAGAGAGTGAGAGAAGCAAAAACTCATACAAGCACACAGATTCAGACACACAAACAGACAAAGACAGACACTATGAACAAGCAAGCATCCGTCAAGACACAAAGGCACAGAGGGTGAGAGAGACAAAAACACATACAAACAAACATATTCAGACATACAAACAGACAAAGGCTTACACTGGGACAAGCAAAAAACCGCTCAGACACACAGGCACAGAGAGTGAGAGAGACAAAAACACACAAAAACAAACAGATTCAGACATACAAACAGACAAAGACAGGCACTAGGACAAGTACCCCCCCCCCCCCCAGACACACAGGCACAGAGAGTGAGAGAGACAGTAACACATGCAAACAGACAGATTCAGACATACAAACAGACAAAGACAGAAACTGGGACAAGCAAACACCCGCCCAGACACACAGGAATAGAGAGTAAGAGAGACAAATACACATCCAAACACACATATTCAGAAACAGACACAACAACACACAGATTCAGACACAACAACAGACAAAGGCAGACTATGGGAATAAGCAAACACCCGTCAAGACACACAGGCACAGAGAGTAAGAGAGACAAAAACAGATAAAAACGCACATATTCAGACATACAGACTGATGAAGACAGACACTGGGACAAGCAAACCCCCGCCCAGACGAAAAGGCAAAGAGAGTGAGAGAAACAAAAACGCATACAATCACACAGATTCAGACATACAAACAGCCAAAAATATATACTGGGACAAGCAAACACCCGCCCAAACACACAGGCATAGAGAGTAAGAGACAAAAACACATCCAAACACACATATTCAGAAATACAAACACACAAAGACAGACACTGTGACAAGCAAACAACCACCAGACACACACGCACGGAGAGTGAGACAGACAAAACCCATACAAACACACAGATTCAGATATACAAACAGACAAAGACAGGCACTGTAAGAAGAAAACACCCACCCAGACACACAGGCATAGAGAGTGATATAGACAAAAAGATGTACAAACACACAGATTCAGGCATACAAACAGAAAAAGACAGACAAGCAAACACCTGCCAAGATACACAGGCACAGAGAGTGAGATAGACAAAAACACATACAAACACACAGATTCAGACATACTAACAGACAAAGACTAACACTGGGACAAGTAAACACTCGCCCAGACACACAGGCAGAGAGAGTAAGAGAGACGAAAACACATACAAAAACACAGATTCAGACATACAAACAGACAAAGACAGACATGGGGATAATAAAACACCCGCCCAGACATACAGGCACAGAGAGTGAGAGAGACAAAAAAACACACATACACACAGATTCAGACATACAAACAGACAAAGACAGACACTGGGACAAGTAACCCCCCCACCCCAGACACACAGGCATAAAGAGTGAGAGAGACAGTAACACACACAAATGCACAGATTCAGACATACAAACAGACAAAGACAGACACTGGGGACAAATAAACAGCCGCCCAGACAAACAGGCACAGAGAGTGAGAGAGAAAAAACACATACAAACACACATATTCAGACATACAAACAGACAGAGGCTTACACTGGGACAAGCAAAAAACCACTCAGACACACAGACACACAGAGTGAGAGAGGCAAAAACACATACAAGCACACATATTCAGAGATACAAACAGACAAAGACAGACACTGAACAAGTAAACACCAGCCCATACACACAGGCACAGAGAGTGAGAGAGAAAAAAAACACATACAAGCACACATATTCAGACATACAAGCAGACAAAGACAGACACTGATTCGAGCAAACACCCACCCAGACACACAGGCACAGAGAGTGAGAGAGACAAAACACACACAAATGCACAGATTCAGACATACGAACAGACAAAGACAGACACTAGGACAAGTACCACCCCCCCTTCCCAGTCACACAGGCACAGAGAGTGAGAGAGACAGTAACACATTCAAACACACAGATCCGGACATACAAACAGACAAAGACAGACACTGGGACAAGCAAACACCCGCCAGGCACACAGGCATAGAGAGTGAGAGAGAAAAAAAACAGAAACGAACACATAAATTCAGTCATACAAACAGACAAAGACGGACACTGGGGACAAGCAAACACCTGCCCAGACAAACAGGCACAGAGAGACAAAAACACACACGAACACACTGATTCAGATATACAAACAGAAAAAGACAGACACTGGGACAAGCATACACCCGTCCACAAACACAGCCACAGAGACTGAGCGAGACAAAAAACGCTCACAAACACAGCAATTCAGACATATAAACAGAAAAAGACAGACACTGGGACAAGAAAACACCTGGCAAGATACACAGGCACAAAGAGTGAGAGAGACAAAAAGATATACAAACACACAGATTCAGGCATACAAACAGACAAAGACAGACACTGTACAACGACAGAGACAGACACGTGGACAGGCAAATGTCCCCTTAGACACACAGGCACAGAGAGTGAGAGAGACAAAAAGATATACAAACACACAGATTCAGGCATACAAACAGACAAAGACAGACACTGTAACAAGCAAACGCTCGCCCAGATACACAGGCACAGAGAGTAAGAGAGACAAAAACACATACAAACACACGGATTCAGACATACAAACCGACAAAGACAGAATCGTGGACAAGCAAACACCCGCTTAGGCATACAGGCACAGAGAGTGAGAGAGATAAAAACACATACAAACACACAGATCCATAAATACAAACATACATAGACAGACACTGGGCAAGCAAACATCCACCCATACACAAATACAAACACACAGATTCAGACATACAAAGAGACAAAGACAGAATCGTGGACAAGCAAACACCCGCTTAGGCATACAGGCACAGAGAGTGAGAGAGATAAAAAACACATACAAACACACACATCCATAAATACAAACATACATAGACAGACACTGGGCAAGCAAACATCCACCCATACTCACGGGCACAGAGAGTGAAAGTGACAAAAAGACATAAAAACAAACAGATTCAAACATACAAACAGACAAAGACAGACACTGAGACAAGCAAACACCCACATAGACGCACCGGCACAGAGAGTAAGAGAGACAAAAACACATACAAACACACGGATTCAGACATACAAACCGACAAAGACAGAATCGTGGACAAGCAAACACCCGCTTAGGCATACAGGCACAGAGAGTGAGAGAGATAAAAACACATACAAGAACACAGATTCAGATTTACAAAGAGACAAAGACAGACATTGGGACAAGCAAACACCCACCTAGACACACAGGCACAGAGAGTGAGAAGACAAAAACACATACAAACACACAGATTCATAAATACAAACATGCATAGACAGACACTGGGCAAGCAAACACCCGCCCAGACACACAGGCACAGAAAGTGAGAGAGAAAAAAACACATACAAGCACACATATTCAGACATACAAACAGACAAAGACAGACGCTGAGACAAGCAAACACCCGCCTAGACACACAGCCACAGAGAGTAAGAGAGACAAAAAACACATACAAACACACTGATTCAGACATACAAACAGACACTGGGATCAAGCAAACATCCATCAAGACACGCAGGCACGGAGAGTGAGAGAGACAAAGCACATAAAAACACACAGATTACGGCATACAAACAGACAAAGACAGACACTGGGATAAGTTAACCCCGCCCAGACACACAGGCACAGAGAGGGAGAGAGATAAAAACACATACAAACACACATATTCAGACATACAAACAGACAAAGGCTTAATCTGGGACAAGCATAAAACCGCTCAGGCACGCAGGCATAGAGAGTGAGAGAGACAAAAACACATACAAACACACAGGTTCAGAGATACAGACTGACAAAGACAGACACTGGGACAAGCAAACAGCCACTCAGACACGCAGGCACAGAGAGTGAGAGAGACAAAAGTGTTTATAAAAACATAGATTCAGATTCACATATTCAGACATACATATTTAGGCAAACATAGATTCACAGATTCAGACATACAAACTGACAAAGACGGACACGTGGATAAGCAAACACCCGCTCAGACACACAGGCACAGAGAGTGAGAGAGACAAAAATATATACAAAAACATAGATTCAGATATACAAACAGACAAAGAAAGACACTGGGACAAGCAAACACCCACCTAAACACACAGACACGGAGAGTGAGGGAGACAAAAACACATACAAACACACAGACTCATAAATGCAAACAGACGTAGACAAACACTGGGACAAGCAAACACCCGCCCAGACACACAGGCATAGAGAGTGAAAGAGACTAAAACAGAAACAAACACACCGATTCAGTCATACAAACAGATACAAACTTACATATTCAGACATACAAACAGATAAAGGTTTACACTGGGGAAAGCAACAAATCGCTCAGACACACAGGCACAGAGAGTGAGAGAGACAAAAACACACACAAACGCACAGATTCAGACATAAAAACTGACAAAGGCAGACACTGGGACAAGGAAACACCCATTCAGACACACAGGCACAGAGAGTGAGAGAGACAAAAATGTATACAAAAACATAGATTCAAATTCACATATTCAGACATACATATTCAGACAAACATAGATTCACTGATTCAAACATACAAACTGACAAAGGCAGACACGTGGACAAGCAAACACTCGCTAAGACACACAGGCACAGATAGTGAGAGAGACAAAAACACATACAAACAAACCGATTCAGTGCAAACAGAAAAAGACAGACACTGGGAAAAGCAAAAACACCCACCCAGACACACAGGCAAAGAGAGTGAGAGAGACAAAAGCGCATACAAACACATAGATTCAGACATACAAACAGACAAAGCAGACAAAGACATACACTGGGACAAGTAGACATCCGCCAAGACACTCAGGCGCGGAGAGTGAGAGAGACAAAACACATACAGACACACAGATTCAGACATACAAACAGACAAAGCAAGACGCTGGGACAATTAAACATCCGCCCAGACACACAGGCAGAGAGAGTGAGATAGAAAGAAAACACATACAAACACATAGACTCAGACATACAAACAAACAAAGACAGGCACTGGGACAAGCAAAAACTCGTCCAGACACACAGGTTCAGAAAGTGAGAGAGACAAAAACTCATACAAACACAGAGATTCAGAAATAAAAACATGCAAAGACAGACACTAAGACAAGCAAACACCCGCCCAGACTCACAGACACAGAGACTGAGAGTGACAAAACACATACAAGCACACAAATTCAGACATACAAACAGACAAAGAAAGACACAAGGACAAGCAAATAGCCGCCCAGACACACAGGCACAGAGAGTGAAAGAGACAAAACACATCCAAACACACAGATTAAGACATACAGACAAAGACAAACACTGGAACAAACAAACACCCGCCCAGACGAACAAGCACAGAGAGTAAGAGAGACAAAAACTAATCAAAAACACAGATTGAGAAATACAAACAGAAAAGACAGACACTGGGACAAGCAAACACCCGCCCAGACACACAGGCACAGAATGCGAGAGAGACACAAACAAATACAAACAAACAGATTAAGACATAAAAAACAGACAAAGACAGACACTGGGACAAGCAAACACCTGCGCATACACACAGGCACAATGAGAGAGACAAGCAAACACCCAGTCAATTTCTACCTGCACCCGGGTACCTGCTGCCAACCTACAATCCCCACCTTGGTTTAAAAAACTTCATTCAAGTTAGGTTTATTTAGGTTCACTTAGCGTGACGCGCCACGTTAAGTGAAAATAAATGAACCTAACTTGAATGAACTTACTAATTGAATATGTCTGTTGGCGGGTGTTTGCTTGTTCCAGTGTCTTGGTGTCTGTCTTTCTTTGTTTGTATGTCTGAATCTGTGTGTTTGTATGTGTCTTTGTCTCTTTCACTCTCTGTGCCTGTGTGTCTGGGCGGGTTTTCTTGTCCCAGTGTCTGTTTTTTTCTGTTTGCTTGTTTTTGAGTTTTTGCTTGTCACAAAATCTGTCGTTGTCTGTTTATATTTATGAATCTGTGTGGTTCTATGTGTTTTTGCCTTTCTAACTCTCTGTGCCTGTGCGTCTGGACGGGTGTTTGATTGTCCCACTGTCTATCCTTGTCTGTTTGTATGTCAGAATTTGTGTGATCGTATGTATTTTTGACGCTCTCACTCTCTGTGTGTGTGTCTGGGCGGGTGTTTGCTTTTCCCAGTGTCTATCTTTGTCTGTTTGTGTGCCTTAATATGTGTGCTTGTATGTGTTTTTATCTCTATCACTCTTTGTCCCTGTGTGTTCGGGTGGGTGGTTGCTTGGCCCAGTATCTGTCTTCGTCTGTTTGTATACCTGAATTTGTGTGTTTGTATGTGTTTTTGTCTTTCTCACTCTCTGTACCTGTGTGTCTGGGCGGGTGTTTGCTTGTCACAGTGTCTGTCTTTGTCTGTTTGTATCTCTATATCTGTGTGTTTGTTTGTGTTTTCGTCTCTCTAACTCTCTGTGCCTGATTGTCAGGGTGGGTATTTGCTCTTACCAGTGTCTATCTTTGTCTGTTTGTATGTCTGATTCTGTGTGTTTGTATGATTGTTGTCTCTCTTACTCTCTGTGCCTGTGCATCTGAGCGGGTGTTTGCTTGGTTTGCTTGTCCCAGTGTCTGTTTTTTATGTTTAAATCTATGTGTTTGTATGTGTTTTTGTCTCTCTCATTCTCTGTGCCTGTCTGTCTGGGCGGGTGTTTGCTTGTCACAGTGTTTGTCTTTGTCTGTTTGTATCTCTGTATCTGTGTGTTTGTTTGTGTTTTGTCTCTCTCACTCTCTGTGCCTGTTTGTCTGGGCAGGTATTTTCTTGTACCAGTATCTGTCTTTTTCTGTTTGTATGTCTGAATCTGTGTGTTTGTGTGTGTTTTTGCCTCTCTCACTCTCTGAGCCTGTGCATCTGAGTGGGTGCTTGCTTGTCCCCTGTGTCTGTCTTTTATTGTTTTTATATCTGAATATGTGTGTTTGTTTGTATTTCTCACTCTCTGTGCCTGTGTGTCTGGGCGGGTGTTTGCTTGTCACAGTGTTTGTCTTTGTCTGTTTGTATATCTGAATATGTGTGTTTGTTTGTGTTTTTGTCTCTCTCACTCTCTCTGCCTATGTGTCTGGGCAGATGTTTTTCTTGTCCTATTGCCTGTCTTTGTCTGTTTGTGTGTCTGAATATGTGTGTTTGTATGAGTTATTGTCTCTCTCAATATCTGTGCCTGTGCATTTGAGTGGGTGTTTGCTTGTCCCCAGTGTCTGTCTTTGTCAGTTTTTATGTCTGAAGCTGTGTGTTCGCATGTGTATTTGTCTCTCTCACTCTCTGTGCCTGTATGTCTGGGCGGGTGTTTGCTAGTCCCAGTATTTGTCTTTTACTGTTTGTATGTCTGAATCTGTGTGTTTGCATGGGTTTTTGTATCTTTTACTTTCTTTGCCCCTTGTGCCTGGACGGGTGTTTACTTCTCCCCAGTTTCTGTCTTTTTCTATTAGTAAGTCTGAATCTGTGTGTTTTTATGTGTTTTTGTCTCTCTCACTGTGCCTGTATGTCTGAGTGGGTGTTTTCTTGTAACCGTGTCTTTCTTTGTCTGTGTATATTTCTGAATATGTGTGTTTATATATGTTTTTGTTTCTCTCAGTCTCTGTGCCTGTGTGTCTGGGTGGGTCTTTGCTTGTCTCAATGTATGTCTTTGTCTATCTGTATATCTGAATCTGTGTGTTTGTATGTGTTTTTGTCTCTCAATCTCTGTGCCTGTATGCCTGGGCGGGTGGTTTCTCGTCCCAGTGTCTGTCTTTGTCTGTTTGTATTTCTGAATCTGTGTTTTTGTATATGTTTTTTTGTCTCTTTCTCACTCTCTGAGCCTCTGTTTCTGGGCGGGTGTTTGCTTGTCTGTGTGGATTTGGGAAAAAATTAGCTCATTCTTCTCAGACTCTAGTAAAAGCTCTCTTAACCGTTCTCAGATTCTAATATACCTCCTCTGAAACCACTAGTAGCGGTAATCTTGTCTCTGAAAATTCCTTTTCTTACATCTCCGACTTTTTTTTAATAAACCTTCGATTTGCTAGCTTACCATAAAAATAATGGAAACGTAACAAATTAATGTATAAAATATTTTTATTGAAATAACGACTGTAGAATATCATCATAAAAATAAATTGAATGCTTTGAATCCATTCCATAGTATAACTCATTATGTTTTCTCTTGACATGACACTTATTCTAGCTTGGAGTCATACACGAATTTTAACATGGTTTCAGCTACAATCGCATCACACATTTCATCATTGGTATTATTGGGATTAAGTGACGATATCTCTTGGTATATGATCAGTGGTAGTAATGATTTTCACATGCGCTTTGTTTTTTCATCAATTCATCGTTATACTCCGTTGTTATTTTGTCTGTCAATGCCCTTTTAAATCTGATTTGATTTCACTATCTATTACCACATTTATTTTTACATAGTTTGCAGTTTTGGCACATAGACAAGATATGCATTCTGAAATTAGTGCATCAGTAGGCCTTTCTATTTCCCATCGCTTTCATTTGAATACTAATACCAGAATGATGACAATAAGATCTATCAACTGATAACATGTTACTAGAACCGTGAGCAAGAATTTGACCCTCATGGTCATCTATTAGGTTTAAATTTGCATTCTCTTTCATCACCGTTGTCTGTGGAAATGATACTCTCACATATCCGCAATAATGAATGCTGAATCTTTTTGGTACTCTAAAGAAATTTAATCTCTCACTGTCATGACAATGCACACATACATTTCCAATAAGATCCCCACTATTGCTTATTTCATAGTTCAAATATTTGTCTTTGTCAGTATTCAACGCAACGATAACTTTATCGTGTGCGCATACTTTCTTGGAATATTTCATCTTCACTTTTTTTCAAAAATATGATGCAAGTTTTTATCCTTCGAGTGTACAATTAGTATTCATCGAAACATATAATAAACCATCTACACTCGATGACTAACCACAAAGTACTACGGGGGCAGCTACATAACAAAAACCATGTTCACCAGTCCGAAAAATTGTAAGTCCCAAAGAAATTCACTTGTGACATTTTTGAATACAAAATGAAAATGGTATACATATGATACTCATGATTTTTTGTTTTAGAAAAACCATATTTGTAATAAATTTGTTTTTATTTTCGATTTTTTTTTGAATTTTTTATCTTTTTTTAACTTAGTTCTTATTTTGTTTTAATGATATTAAAATTTTATTCTCGGCACCTTTTTGCATAATATATCTAAAATTATCGCTTTATATTCACTTAATGCAAGTTTCCTATAAATATGTAAACCGGTTTCATTCAGCCCAAATAAAAAAAAATTATTCATATAATTGTCATTGGATTCAGCTTGGTAATCATGCCCAGATAAAATTTTGCAAATTATGTAAGCGTTGGATACCTGTCTGTAAGTAGATCAATGACCCAAATTGGATATAGTCTGCAGCTTTAGTTCCCAAATAAGGAAGTTATCAAGGGAGCTGGATCCCCTACATTATAGGAATTAAAATCTTAAGCAATAAATATCAGCATATATACATATATATGCTGATATATATATATATATATATATATAATATATATATATATATATATATATATATATATATATATATATATATATATATATATATATATATATATATATATATACTATATATATATATATATATATATATATATATATATATATATATATATATATATATTTATATATATATATATGTATATATATATATATATATATATATATATATATATATATATATATATATATATACATATATATATATATATATATATATATATATATATATATATATATATATATATATATATATATATATATATATATTATAATATATACATATATATATATATCAAACTGTCAATGTATTTATTGCTCCTGATTTTTGGTTGTTTTACGCTTGGTTGATTATTTTATTTTATTTTTGCTTATTTTTAGATTAATGGAGTTCTTTACTTTTCTTTGAAAAACTTATGTTGCAGAAAATATTTTTAATTAATCCAAGTTTTCAAAACGGCATGCCTGAAATATTTCAAGAACAGTTAATTAAAGCTATTAATTTGAATATTTCAGAGAAGGTTGAGGGGACGTGAAAATTAATATAAATGCTAATATGTGGATCCTGATGGTCAAAAGAACGTATCTGTAACATCTCAGGATTGGCTAATGATATTTAATTCCACTTGAAATTGAACTAAATTAACAGATACTATATTCAACCAGAGTAGGGGCCGTGTATTAAATTCTAACTATACAAGACCACACCCATTTATGGACCAATCAGAGATGTTTCTCAGCCTATTGAATATAGACGGGAGTGACGCCAGACCTATAGTTTATAAGAATTCTAGCCTTGATTTGCGCAATTGCCCCAGGAGGTCTTAGCAACCGCTCATAGCAACCACAATAATATAAGGAAGGTTTCTTAGTCTAGTTCATATTAGTGCGAGAATAGAATTTGGGGAGAGAGAACAGTTTGTCTATACTCGTTTTTATTTGTCAAGATATATATTTGCAATAATGAGTGGTATGTTTACACTATAAGAAGTTGATAGTGGAGCTGGTAGCAGCAGCAATGATACAAGAGTACCAAACATTGCAGTAGAAATTACAAGAGGATCTGGACTATGTCTTGAATGGGATGAAGTGTATGCAAGATATGTGATATCATTGAGTAAATTTAAGTTGGAGGAACAATTATGCTTTGCTGCGAAAGCTGATATAGTGCATATACATAGACTTCAAACTGCTTTAAATGCAATAGTGAAACATATCGAGGAAAATAAGTTATATCAGTAATTGTATATGTAATATATTACTGTTGTAATTATACACACACAATAAAATTGTTTCGAAATCGAAAATGTACTCTTTATTCTTGTTAGATTTGTTGAAGAAGGTTAGCGAATATTCTTGAAGTAGAATGAATCCTTGTTAGTCTAAAGGCAGCAGTGAGAGTGTTAGGATTGAAAAATGAATGAATTTGAGAAAGAGAAAATTATGTCGAATCGTGTGATTATTGAAAAACGTTTGATTCTAGATGATGATTTTCTGGAGTTGTCTCTTCAAAAGAAAATATTTTCTCAAAGAACACTTGACAATACAATGAGAAATGATTCTCCATCATTGGATTATTGTATGCAACTTTTGCTACGTGAATCAAATGCATTTACTCAATTTATTGATATATTAATTGAAACAAAGCAGAATAATATCGTGGATTTACTTTTGAATACATTGCCATAGATTTTACCTAGATGAGTCTCTTCAAAACAGGTTATGCAACGTCACATAGTTACTCCTCTCTCTCTCTCTGAATTTAGCAAACGTAGATCAGTTTGATTTTAGCTGTGAGAGAGTTAACACTGGAAATAAATGTTCTATACATATCCACTATGTATATATATACCCTTGGCAGTTGGTCATCATGTGAGAATTGTACAATTGTTGATGAGTATGATGAAAAGTGTAGATTATGCAATTCGTGTAAATTACATAGAGGATATGCAATACAAATTAAAGGCTGTAATTCATGTCTTGATGAGATTTGTGACTCTCACCCTAGAGAGCATCTATGTTCTAATTGTCACTCTGACAAATGTGATCAGTGGGAGAATACTTATCCTGGTATGATTGGAAAGAAACCTAAACATGATTCTAGTTTATTTCTACGAGACTGGTATTGTCGTGGTTTTAAATTATTTTGGGAGGAAGAATCAGAACTACGATTCAACTGTTGGAGTAACAAGACAATTTGGTTTCTAAGTCATCGTTGTGATTACACTGGCTATTATTACTATAAACCTAGTGATTTTTATTTGGCTGTTACAGAATGTGACTCAACATTTGAAAACAGTGTATGTGATATTGCTTCAAATAGGCAAATTGAAATCCGTGAATTTTACAATATGAATGCAAATAGTATCATTGACTATACAAAGAGATGTAATAAGAGTGAAGTTACATTGCACTGTAAAAAATGTGACCCTGACTTTGTAGCCAATCAAGATCAATATACAGTGAATTCAAATGATATACCAGCATTAGTTGTTCTCGACACTTGCCTATACGCATCAGAAGAAGAAGAAGAAGAAATCTAAAGTGGAGAATAAAGACAGTGTCTGTGCATATATATTTTTTTATTAATAAACAAATTTACATACATTTTTAAAACACTTTACTCGTAGGGCACTAAAATCAATATTATACAGGTCTGAGAGCATATTTTCCCCCACAAAGTCGTTCAGACATTGTATTTTCTACGTAAATGTTGAGGAACTGTAAGTATAACCACGACATCTGAAAACGAAATATAGTAGCGCATGAAAACCACAGCTTTTAGTCGTTAGATACTGCACTCTCTTCCGGTTTTGAATTATAGTTTTCCCACTGCTTTCAATATAGTTGTTGATTTGCGGAGTGTAGAATGTATAGGGTAGACCAAGAGGATCAAAAAATTCAATATTCTTTATTGTTTGAAAGATGCACAGCCAATGACCTGTCTCTACACTCGATGGACTGCTATTAACAATGATAATGGTACTGTTTGCATTTTGAATTTTTAAGGAAGTCCGATGGTATATGATAGGATCTGTATTTGGACATGTAGAGGTCCATATTAAATACGCTGATTATTTGACTTGTGTCCAACGAGCAAGGTCTAGTAGAACACTGCCTTCACGAGTGATTTCCCAATAGGTTTCAAATTGATTTTATGATATTAGTGTAATACTCTCAGGTAATGGGTCGGCATATGTGCACTCTAAACGCACACTCCCCGTTTGGACTCTACTCATATCTTGAGCGCCAGACAAGTCCAGTACAATGATATCATGTGTTTTAGCGAACATTTCTTCGGTCACACCATTTTCAAATAGTTGTGAATTATGATCTAGGGGTTGCCTTGTCAACTCATACAGTGTCCTATAGGATTTATCAAAAGATAGATTTTAGAGTGGGATTCCATTTACTTTACATACAAGAGATGAAAACCCAAAAAATCTCAAATTTATGTGGACAGCCTGTCCACGATCCCATTGCACAAGCACTTTTTACAAATGCCAATGCTAATTTTGATGGAATTTCACCATTGATAAAGGATGAGTCGGTGAAGGTGCCAGAACCCGTGGAAATATGACGTTGATTGGTAATTGTATGAGGAACAAGAAGTTTAATATTATTTCCACTAGCTCTCAGTTTTCCACTGCTAAAGGACCAGAACTCATAACATGCTGCTTTCGTACATGAAGTATTGCCGAGGTGAGAGAGAGAGCTACATCAGGATTTGCAGGAAGTTCCTTTCGTAAAATGAAATTGGATAGAGCAAGCGTAAATTTTATATTCACTTTAATATTTGGTGGTAGCCATTGGGGTATATTAAATATCTCATGATTTATTCTCCCAACTAGATGTAATTCACTAGTTGTAGCATTTTTAAGTGCATCTGTACTATCAGTATCTGTAATATATTCGTACCCATTGGAGGAGCCTTTCAATTCCTTTTATGACTTTGGTGCTATCAACATGAACTGTATATAGCTCGTATAATTTGAGAGATTGCTGCTAGTGCTAACCAGTGTTCCATTTATGTAGACACTGATTTGTCGAAATAAAGTATGTAACTATATAATTTTCATAGGATATTCCAGTGACAAGAATTGACATTGTATTGTCGGATTTCTTGACTATCACATGTAAATCTATAAATGTCGAAGACATGTCCATAAAGTAATCTTCATTGGAATAAATTTGCAAGTGGATATTATCGGAGAGCGGTTGCTGTGGATTGAATTGTTCATAGTATCCATGTTTTAGACTCACATCAACAATTTCTGCATTGAATTGATTTAAAGATGATTTGATTGAAGAATGGGAATCCTTATCCGGTAGATATGCCATTGATCAGTCTAGGAAAAGAAATCCTGTTTCGGTCTAACAATTTTCGTCCTTAGGCTTCTTCTTCTTCTTATTGTAGTAGTAGTTTTTTCTTCTTTTCTTTGACAGGAGTGATGTCTCTCGTTTCTGACCTGAGTAGAGACTGATGAGTGATGCACTGTTTCTCAACCTTTTTCAACCTTTTCCATTTTGTCGAGATTTCAATTGCTCACCAAGGGTTCGATGCAAAATCTATCGCAGCCGGTACAATATATTTTTTAGCCAAGGGTAGTGCAGAGTGGAATAGCTTAGTAAACCAACTGCCAAGACCAAAGCCCGACATTGATGAACGACCTTTGTAATAGTCCATTCCATTGCCCTGTTGTCTTGGGCTGAGAGTAGCAACATAGCAGTCAATACCAGGATAAACGAATACCATTTTTCTATTCGACATCTTGTTATTGAACACCAACGATGGGTCGAAAATGGCATGTAATCAAGGCCAAACCTTTTGATATTGCTAGAGGATTACCTAATTCAGTTCACAGTTATAACTGGCAGAGTTCCAAATAGGAAGTGTTTACAGGGATGTAGTGAAAATGTTTTATATTGTAATGATGAATATGATCTTGACTGGCTTTTCGTTCAAGAGCTCGTAGGAGGGGAACATTGCTATTGCCAACTCCTGATGTTTCAACAAATGAAGCATAGAGAAATATACAAGTGTCTGAGGAGAAGGCAGGTGGATAGTCAGCAAAAACAACATTAGTGTTCCCAGCACTTTTATCATTGATTATATTGTGTTTAAAACCAAGGACATCTCTTAGAATACCATTGAGAATAATCTTTTCATTGGCAATGGGTGAACTAATGTAGATATTGCCCTCCTCCTTTGAATAGTTGAATTGAAAGGCTCCTTTTTACGGGCGGAAATTCTTTTATTGTTGGTACGACACAAAACTGAGTTCTTCGTATGGTAATAGGACAAATGGATATTCAAATGAATCTTTTGAATTTTTTGTACATCGCTAAAGAGTGGTGGCCAATCATAGGGTCAAATTTTTATATCATATGTGTCATCTTTTCTCAGTATTTCATATGTATCTTTGAGAATACAGTCGACTTGAGCCGATTCATACGCGCCATTGAATTTGATGGTGGAGAGAGTTTTGTCACAAAATCACTTGTTTTATTCAAATCAGTGTAGAGTGGATCAAATACATTGGAAAGGAATGTCACATAGAAATCATTGGACATTGTTAATGCCTTCAACTGTAACCCAAGAATCAAAATCAGAGTTATATCCTAGCCAACGAACAAGCAACTGTCTCTTGCCCCTGCGAGTACGACTCTTTAATATCTTTTCAATTTTATAAATTTCACTAATGTTTTTACCTTTTTGTAGTTCATAATCATGAAAACCGCCGAGAATCTCATCATATTTGGTGTCTCGCAGACGATATGTTATTGGTTTAGTGTCTAGGATTTTTGACACTAAAAATTTCAGTGGGCCATAAATAATTTCCCTTTTCAAAAATATTAGCTGTTCTATTAATTCGAACAGTATCTCCAACATTGAATTTTGTCTTCACAATTTTTTTTTCACTGGAACTAGATGAATATTGTTTAAGAAAAGTCTCAAATGTATTTTCACTGTGATGAACTTCCTGAGGGCTAACGTTGGACAGAGATTGGTAGGGTCTTTCATTATATATTTGCATGATTTTATCTAAATCATGAATAAAAGCAGCAGTATTTTTCAGTGTACAATATCTCGAAATTAATATTCGAATCGTTTTTTTCAATCGATCGGCCAATGCAGCCTTTATCGGGCCTTTACTATAACAGAGCTTTGTATTATATTTCAATAGAACCTTTTCCACATGTGGATTTACAAATTCGCTACCACGATTACTTTGAATTTTTCTATAGCTATCTTGTTCAAGAATACTTTCGAAAGCCTTAGCAACTTCAACACCTCTCTTTGACCGCAAGGGAATAGCATATGTATAGCGACTAAAGACACTAATTGCCACTAGAATATATTTGTAGGATGCATTGTGACGTCTTTGAATATCGTCTAGAGTTAAAAGATCTGCTTATATTATATGCAATGGGAAAAAGGCTTTAGTTTGTCAATAATGATAACCACGAACCCTATGATTTCGATGTAGAGTGTAACTCGGCTCATTTTGTAGATACTCTTTTGCACTTTTTAAAGTGTTGACACCACCACTGACGTCAGAGGCAACTTTGGAAAGTGTTGTGGGGGGACTTAGACTTCCCACTTCACCAACAGACTATTGTCAAATGATAAAAGTCCTTTACGATTTGAAACCATATCACAAATGAAATCAAGTAGATTATAAATTTTTCCCTATATTCTAATACGTATCTGAATACGTATAAATTCTAATACGTATCTGTGCTATCGACTTGAACTTGACGATCATCACTTTCCAACATGAGATATGTAATACTCTTTTATTCTGTTCACAATATGAGTGTAGTAGTAAGTTTCTTATAGTTGTCAAAATTGAATTTAATTCCTTTTCCTTTGATTGTGTTGTTGTTTTTGCTGCTGCAGCATCATCTTGAAGAGATGTAAGTAAAACTAGCTTTTTATCATCGGCAATATTTTCATCATTAATGATTTACTTAGATTGTCCTCAAAGTGTTTGATTGCTGAAAGGACGAGTTCTATTGGAGTGAATTTATAGGGTTTAGCCATCTAGAGAAAACTGTTTACAAGTCCTGCAATTATTGGCAGTAAAAGTGCAAAAAAGCTACCGCCCGCTTCAAGAAGATGTTTTTTTATAATCTTTTCCTTTGTTTTTGCAAGCCAAGGCACGTACAGTGGAACAATGTTGCTTTGTCTGTTGTCTAAGGCCTTCTGGCAACTGTACATTGCCTCGGTTAAATTTAAACAAAGTTCAGATATTAGATTAATAAATTTTTTGTCAACGCCATGTTTGAGTTTGGCCTTCCTAAGTGGTGGTTTTGAAGTGCTTAGAACGGAAAATAAGTGTCCATTTTCGTGTAGTTTCTTCAGTGTTATGATGGCAACTAGTAGCCTTTTTTACTTTTCACAGGAAGATATACTGTAATTTCATTGTCAAAAACATCTGTGACTGCACGCAAATCCTCGGGTGTATTCTGATTAAGATCCAACAGAATTTTGCCATAGGGTTTATTTGTTGCCTGACTGTACGCAGAAAGTAGAAATTTTGGAGCACCGAGATATATTTGTTTATTGAGAGTTATTAGAGAACTTGAATCACGGACAACTCTGTAGATAATATAGTAGGTACAGTTCAAAGCAAGGTTCTCACACACTTGCTCTGATGAAACAGATTGTGTAGAACCAGGGTTACGGAAATGTGTTCACGATGTTAGCAAACAGTAAACTATTGTAGCATTTCTTGAGACCATTGTTCAATGGATTCAGCTAAATCGTCAATAATCAGCCAAGAGTTTGGCTCAATACTATTGAAAACATCAAGTCCTCGTATGATTTGTACTGGCATTGATGTAGCAGCAGCAATAGCTTGGGTCATATGACTCTTACCAAACACTAAAACAATAGTAGATTTTTTTCGGTTTTTCCAAAAACATTTTATTACAATTTTTAATTTACTTTAGCTAAAAGCGTCGTTTTCTCCGACATTGATGGACCAAAGAGAAAAGATCTGAACGATATTTTAAATCGATGCATATTGCTGTTGATGTATTTGGACTACAACTATGGGTAAACCATACTTGTCTAATGAATAAATAATAATAAAAAGTTCCCCTAGTCAGCTGCAGCAGTCTACCTAGTACTAGGTATTTAATAAAGATTGTAGAAACAATTTAGAATCCTATTTTCTTTTATTAGCTTTTTTTTACAACAACAACAAAAACAAGTATTTTAAATACAAACACTTAATATCATACATACACCCTTGCAGCAGCAGCAGTAGCACAGTTGAAAATTGTATTCTAAGAGAATAAAATTATTTACAACATACATTTAAAAAATGAGATACCCCCCCCCCCCCGGGGGGAGGCTGGGCCGGAAAGTGCGGGGCACCCACTGCGGCGGGCCGGGACCGCGCCAGAAAAGAAAAATTGAAAAAAAATGAAAATAACTCTTTTTCGTATACACAACACTTAAGCGACGATACTAATGGAATTTACTAGAGGGAAATCGTCCTCCTCCTCCCACCTACTCACCCACCTAGTAGTACTATTTCGAACTTCTGTTAATTTATCCAGACCGAGTTGTTTTCTATAGTTTATACATTCAACTCGATCTGAAATACGATAGTGTCCATGGGGGAGTATCTTCACACCATCCTCACGTACATAGACCTTGTCAGATATGGACGACATAGCATTTTTCTCCACTCTAACTGTATAGTTATTAAATTGTAGAGAACGAATTGCCATTACTTTTGCTCTTGGCACTAAACTACTTTCTATACAGTTTCTATAGACACTCAAGTCGAAATTATTTTTTACATAGTGTGTAGGCACGCCCTTGCACACTTGTTTTATATCCTTATTGTGTGTTTCCACACAGCATACCTTTGGACCGGAAAACACTCCATTGGGTATTAAATCGCTCCGCGGCTCCGACTTTAACATCATAAACTGATTTGGGGTCTGGTATTTCACCAACTCAGGATAGAGGGACTCATCTCAATTTGTAAAATCCATCCGAGAGCAAATGTGCACGTCATTTTCCAAATCGTTCAATAAATTCTCAGTTTACACTTTTAATAGGAGTGAATGGGTTTCTCCATAATACACTTGAACTTCCCCCTCTAAACTGAGAATAATTGACGATACTAATGGAATTTACTACAGGTAAATCGTCCTCCTCCTCCCACCCTATTCACCCACCTAGTAGTACTATTTTCGAACTTATGTTAATTTATCCAGACCGAGTTGTTTTCTATAGTTTATACATTCAACTCGATCTGAAATACGATAGTGTCCATGGGGGAATATCTTCACACCATCCTCAGGTACATAGACCTTATCAGATATGGACGACATAGCATTTTTCTCCACTCTAACTGCATAGTTATTAAATTGTAGAGAACGAATTGCCATTACTTTTGCTCTTGGCACTAAACTACTTTCTACACAGTTTCTATAGACACTCAAGTCGAAATTATTTTTTACATAGTGTGTAGGCACGCCCTTGCACACTTGTTTTATATCCTTATTGTGTGTTTCCACACAGCATACCTTTCGACTGGAAAACACTCCATTGGGTATTAAATCGCTCCGCGTCTCCGACTTTAACATCATCAACTGATTTGGGGTCTGGTGTTTCACCAACTCAGGATAGAGGGACTCATCTTAATTTGTAAAATCCATCCGAGAGCAAATGTGCACGCCATTTTCCAAATCGTTCAATAAATTCTCAGTTTACACTTTTAATAGGAGTGAATGGGTTTCTCCATAATACACTTGAACTTCCCCCTCCCTTGGTGATCGTACCTTACACACATTGTAAAAATGACAACATGAGTTTCTTGTAAATTTCCAGTACCGAACTGCCACCTGCGATATTTTTATTCAGAACACCATTTCTTTTCTTTCTGTGGAGAAGAACCCTACTGGAGTCTATGATAGTGAATGTTGTGAAGTTAGGGTCGGCAACGATTCGAGCGCATTCCCGGGGGTAGGTTACAACGTCACAACGAGTTCTGTTTCGTACGCTTTCATACATTTTGCTGAAGGCTAAATTTAAAATAAGCTTACAAATTTCTTTTTCAACTTTGCTTTTTGCCTGTGAACGTTTACTGACAAACTTATCAATAAACGTTTTTAAATAGGGTTTCTTATCGTATTGCAAGGCCGTGTGTATCCTTGTGACCCTGAAACTCTTGGCCACCATCTATTGCGATAGTAAATGATGAACAACTATATTCTGTTTCGGCTCCAGATCGGCAATTAGCTCTTGTTTGGAAGGGATCCAATGCATGCCCCTATCCTAGACCAAAGACAAATTTTATGGACTCAAAGAGTCCTTGGTCACAGGTCTATTTAAACACGAGAAAAAATCCTTTACCGAGTCGTGGAGCTCCATTGGTAAGTGTCCGCCAATTTAAAAAAACCATCCTTGGGGACCATTTTCCTCGACAGTGTCAATGTCGGGGAAATCTATGGCACGAGTATTTTCAAGACATTTTTAATTGCCACACAGTAAACAGTAGTGATACATTGCCGAGGGGTATAGAGAATTCATATCTAGAAAAACAGCATTGGACTTTACGCCGTCGACAGAGTTCTGTCCAGTTGGATCAGTTGTCATGACGCGGTCCTTGTGAAAAACATATCCCCTTCATTGATCTTTCTACAAATAAGTGTTGATGCACATCGATGATCAGACCTATTTCTGCTCTACTGATTTTTAGAATTAAATCCGTCACCAGATGTGGAGTTGAAAAGTAATAGCCTATATCCAAGCCGAACTCCAAATAGATTTTATCAGTGTTCTTGCAGACAATGTCCAAAAGAGTTAACACATCGCTTTCCAAGTACATTTTGCACTAATCCCATCCATTTTTACACCCTCCCTTAGCCTACACCCTCTTGGCATATTCATAGTCATCGGTGGTGCATTGACTGTCAGTAACTGAATTATAAAGTTCTTCAAAGAGGGGGAGTTTCTCCTCCCTTGGCCTCGAGCTAGAGTTGTAGTAATCATATGCATATACGCCTTTACAAGTTAATAAATCATATATTTCATCATCTGGAAAGCATTGTTTAAGCAGAGGGAAACTATCAAAATTGTCACTTTTCTGTACTTGAAATAATTGGCTAAAGGATTTGGGAAAAAACTATACGAATCTAAAAAACGGATTTTATTCCAGCAGGGATGTCCATTATCCAATGTTTTCACTTGAACTCTAGAAGCAACACTTCTCAGATGATTTGGGTATAATATTATACGAAAAAGAGTTATCTACCCATGCGCCATCTATTACTCTGCCCTTGTGCATACGTGCCAATGCAGGTAAAATAAATTTCAAGTCATAATTTGAATTGTGGATAATAACCGCTATAAAGTACTATTGACTTACGTTCACATTGCACGATTGATTTGCCACCCAATGAAAGTTGCTACCCACTGATTATATTTCCTGCCATAAATGATCATGGTCGCAGACTTTCCCTTTACCCTTAGTCCCTTTTTCTTAGTCCCTTTCCCTTTAGTCCCCTCTTAAAATGCCCCTTACAGACATAACATATTTTCTAATTTTTAATTACTCTCGCGATAGAATTATGGGATAGTGTGTATGCCGCAAGCGGGATATTGCCTTATTCACTGTGACGATTAGTCTAGTCAATGCAGTGACCATACAATCACCCTCATCCAATGCTTCAACTATATCTAACAGAAGCATAGTGTTACTAGAGTCCCTTTGAACATGGGTATAAGAGACTGCAATAGCTTGATGCTCCTTGATACGATTTGAATTTTTTGGGTCGTTCACATCTGAGAGTTTAGCCTCGCAATCGAAGCTGATCTTATCACTTTGCAAAAGTGTATTTTGAATATTTCTAAAATGTAAAATTGTTCGGTCACCGACGACTGTCTCCACAGATTGATAACCGGGACGTTTAAAGTTTTTCATGTGATTATGTAGCTTTAAATCTTTACGAAATCTGGACAAACACATTGGACAATGTTAACATACCCCAAATTGCTTACCCCTCCCAGAACCCTACTAATATCCGTAATTGGATTAAAATGTCCAATTGAATCAGGTTCTTTAGGTGGTGTATAAAATAGCCAAACCCACTGCTTCACTGATTCAATCGACGGAGCTCTTACTGTAAATATCACTCCCTTTTTATTACTACGCGCTCCCTCCTCAAATTCCGTTTCATATTGTAGCACTTTAACACCAATCTCTAAATGTCCGTTAACCCGTTCAGAAATATCTATTCCTTTGAGTGTTACAGGAAATTTACCTATTAAACAGCTGAAATCTACTCTGGGAAAATCTGATCCCGCCTTCCCATTTACTTCCCAATCGTCCAACTTTCTCTTAGTAGCATTATTTTGTAGATGTTTGAAGGCCGCTATAAAAAACACGTACATGAAACACTGTTGCCCTGTCTAGAAACAAACTCGTTGGACTCCCCTACACCCTTCCAAAGTTTCAAAGTTATATTTTAACTCAATAGCCCTCTCCCAGCCCATCCTCTTAAAATAATTTTGTTTTTTAATTTACATATACTTACACTTAACTTTTCAACAAATAATACCACAGATCCACTACCCTTCTTATTATAATTATCCAATTTAGTGACAACGCTATTTATCCAATCCATAAAAACACTCTCATAATTTCCCGTATGGGGGTGAAGGGTTAGAATTTCAGTGTGCACAAAATGATATTAAACTTAAGCGTAATTTTCATTTAAATAGAATTTTTTAGTCCTATTGAGGCCTTTATGCTGTCTCGGCCTTCCCAAGCTCGAATTTGTTGTTCAAGAAGTGTTCGAATCTTCTCTGCATATGTTTGGACAATATTTATTGGGTCAGTTATAATATCCCCCTCCATAAGTGTACTAAATGGGTCCCCAAATATAGCTGTATAAACATCTATTGTATTCAAGACAGACTTTGCTAAATTGAATTCTGGTAGTGTTTGGGAGATTTGCAAATCCCCGTCACCCCCCCCCCCTCCACTCTGTTCAACATCAACATTTCGGTTGGTGCGTGGAGTGAAATACCCCAGTTCGCTTAAAATAGCCTCGAATGTGTTCGGACTACGATAATCAGACCAAGCAAATTTATTTTCTTCTTCTTCAATTATATTCGACCGAAATGGGGTTATGCCCATGAAATTTGTGGGCAAAGGGTCCTCATTTAACTCTCTGGAGAAATTATCTAAAATTCTAGAACTGTTAGGGTTTATCTGATTTAGCCAACCAAAATCACCCTCTGACATATCTTGATCTCGTTGGACAGAACTAGCTTTTATGTCTTATTCAACTGCGCTAGGGCTACATCAAATGAATTGTAAACATTACTATCACTATAATTTTGTTTTAAAAAGTTATCGGATCATTCGGGGTCTTCAATAATCTTCGAAGGTGTATCTTCAAAAGTCGCACTACCACCAAAACATTCCTCTAAGAATTTACTACGCCATTCAAGTTCATTGTCATCAACAGCAGGTGTTTTAATGAATTGATTATCACGACAATCTCTTGGTGGTTGTGTAATTACAGATGTCTCCTCAATGAGATCAAACAATCCTTATAGTGCAGGAGGAGGAGAAGGTAGTGGCGATATTTCAACCGTTCTAACCTATAAAGAAAATCGTATTTTTGTTTTCAGTTTGGCTAATTAATCCTGTTTTTATAAGAGTCCAAAAATGTAAGAAAATCTGTTTTACTCTGATCGACACTATGTGTAAAAAAAAGTATTTGGAATTAAATTCACATTTTTAATCAAGGTATATGCTTTGAGCTTCATGATTCCAACTATTCGCATAAACATTCCATTTTTCAATTTTAAAAAAATGCTTCTGCAATTTTGCTTCTTCTTCGCACAATGGAAATGCTTGCTAAACATCAACAAGATCCTATAAGCAAAGTAACGATTCTTAGATGATTTCAATTTAGTTTAAAAAACATTTGTATACTAATATTTCACTGTCAGCCCTAACCCCTCCCCCTTACCAAACGTAAATTGAATTTTAATACTTATAAATTTACAATATTGAAAATACCTTCCTAGTTTTCTTAGGAAATGCTCTAGTAGAAAGAAAAATAATAATAAATATGGACAGCGCTTGCGCTGTCCATACTAAATAATGAAAATCACACCATGCAATATACATAATAGCAGCACTATATAGCAATATAATAGTCAAAAATTTGCAATATTCATTATATTTTCCTAGTTTTTGTAGCAAATTATCTAGTAGAAAGAAAAACAATAATAAATATGGCAGCGCTTGCGCTGTCCATACTAAAATAATGAAAATAACATAATGCAACATACTTAATAGCAGCACTATTTAGCTATATAATAGTCATAAATTTGCAATATTCATTATACCTTTAATAGTTTTTCTTAGCAAACTATCTAGTGGAAAGAAAAATGATAATATATATGGCAGCACTTGCGCTATCCATGCTAAAATAGCAGCACTTGTGCTGACGATACTAAAGTAATGAAAATCACACCATAGTTTCATCTTAATAACCGCAAATCTGCTAAGCAACACCTGCCCCCACCCCTTTTGCATTTCATAAAATTTGCTGGAAAAAAAAAATATTTTCTATGAAACTAACGCTGAACTTGGATAAGCTAATTCATAGGATTTAGCAAGCCAGATGCATACACTTGACAGGATTCAGTAAATACAACCTGTTTACCGAGTTGATTAAATCAGTCTGAGCATTAGTGTCAAAACGAAAGCGATTTATTATTTCCTTTGAAAGAATTAATCGTTAATGGTTACTAGCCTTTTTTCGAGAAATAACAATAAATTTAAACTTACATTAATAAAAGCAGCAACATCTTGCGGTGCTATCAAATTTGGCACTTCACTTTCTTGCATGCAGGATCTTGCATTGCGGGTGACGTCATTGTCGCCATGTATGGATGATGTAGAAGGTGGGGCATAAACAATGACTGACCCACGTAAGCTATTGGCATTCTAGATCTCGATCAAAATTGTCCTTAAAAAGAAATTAAATTATAGTTTTTCATGTAGAGTAAAAAAAGCGTAGTGAAAAACCAAAAATTATGTTTCTATAAACCTGGGCCAATGAAAAAAGAAAAAGGCTAAAATCCCGAATCAAGGGGTATAAATTGTCGAATTTAGATAGCTAGGTAGGAATATCACAGGTTAGTTTCTAAACTACTAAATTTTCATCCTATTTTATTTCAATAGCCAAACTTGACTTCTTTCGTGTGTTGGATATAATGAACAAGTACCTAATTTCCTTCAGAATTTTTTTCATAAGATAAGTAATTGTAAAAGCATTAAATATTTTATTCGAAATACTTTGTTGCTTGAAAGAAAATGTGGAAATTCAAGCGCATAGAATAAAGGTAATAACTAAACTAAATATATAAAAACTATTTAGTTATAAAAAGAAAGAAGCAATTCCATATTAATTTCTAATGTTTGATCGAGCTGCTGTAATTTATTCAACATAAATATCAAACGAATTGTCTTTTAATGATGATTTTTAATATCTCTAATTTATTTTCTTTAACTTTATCCATCAATTAGTATGAGAAAATTAAGAATTATTCAAGTATAAATTCTGAAGTGTGCTATCTTTCGTTTCCACGCGATGTTTCTAAATAGCTTTGGAGACAAAAATAAGTTAAAGGTTAATCTGCCTCGCCAAAATTATCAACTTGTTCCGGAAATAACAAACAGATTATTCTCAAGAGACCGTCATAAATAAATGACTGCAAAGGCCGTGGTTTCTCGTAGTCTTTTCAAAAAAAGGTACCTAGATTAGGTTAGGTATTTAATGTATACGATGCTTTACCACCACCCCAATAATTGCACATTTAATATATGCTATGCTTTACCTCACACCCCAATGTGCAAATATATATCCCAAATTTGTTCCTAAACTATTATTCATCCTTTTTCATTTTATTAGCATTAACCAAACTTGACTTTTTTAGAAGTCCCCGTATAATGCACCAGTACCAAAATATCTCAATTGATTATTTATAAAATAAACTTACAGCATATAATTGGTTAACACTATTGTCAAAATTCTCCATATTATTAAGTGCTTATTGTTCACTAAATAAAAATGAACTGTTCCATTATGATAGATGCACAATACACTTATACAATTGACTCTAGTGGAAGCCTTATTAAAAATAGAATTGTGCAGGTAGATTTTCATCATTGGTATTTATGCAAATCTAGGTTAGGATTCTTAGAAACTATAGGTCTGACTGTCTGTATTCAATAGGCTTAAAAACATCTCTGATTGGTCCAGAAATGGGTGTGGTCTTATATAGTTAGAATTCAATACACGGCCTCTACTAACCAGCTTGTTAAAATGGCGTCTGCAATATTTCAGGACTAGTCAAGGTTTTAATTGGAAACTTTCAGAGAATGCCGGAGGAGTTGTTGAACTCAATAGAAAGAGTCTATGTAAATACCAGCCGTCAAGAGGGCGTATGTGCAGTATCTTACGAACGGCTAATGGCATTGATTGAGGCTTTCAGGGTATATTAAAGGGAATGTTGAAATAAATCAAAAGACATTATTTTCATCCTGTTTCCCAAAAGAATGTATGTGAAATAGCTTAAAAACGGCTGGGATATTAGGTTTGAATTTCCAGGGAATGTTGAGAAGGATATTGAGCGGAAATCAAAACCATTATGAGCGTCCATGTTGTTAGAATGATGTTTTTTCGATACTTCGAGGAGGATTTTTTTTACTATGTTATCTGTAAATTACTGTTGAATCTAAATTTTCGCTCAACAACCGTTCCAAATCTTGATCTCATATTGAACAAAATTTACACAATAATTATATTGAATACGTTCAAAGCCAACGCTCAGATTCTCTTATGCGACTTAAGATATAAATTAAAATCGAATATTGTAATTCTCAAGCCAAAGACATAAAAACTGGAGAAATATTCATTATATTAATCAGTAGCAAACCTTTGCCAATCAAAAAAAATATAAAATATTTTTCTTTAATTACAAAAAAGAAGTTTAAAAAAAGTAAAGAGCCATATTTAACCTTAAGGCGAGTAGATATGGAGTCCAGTAATAATTTAAACTCAAAACGACCATTAGTTACTATCACACAATAAATGAATCCAAAAACGAACAGAAATTAAAATAATAAATCATATCAAATTTAAAGCAACTGATACTAATATAGATGAATAAATAAATCTTAAAATGAATAAAAATGTAATTGAATATTCAAGTCAAACTTGAAACGAACAAAAGTCACTACAGACAGGAGTTTTGTTTCCGCTACCTCCCCCTCCCTTGAGTTCTCAAGCGTATCGTGTCATTAACACTTCGCTGAAAATCAGATATATCATAAACATTTTTTTATATTTATAGCATTGAAAAATTAAATAGCTTATGGTTAAAGAAAAACTTAATTTGCGGAGGTTTATAGGAATTAATATTATTAAATATTGAATAGTCAGTCTATTTTCATTAGTTCTTTCCTGTCAACTTGATTATTATAGTGATTTATTTTTCATTTTTCGTCGATGTTTTGAAAAATTTAAGCACAGTGTTCAAAGTACATGTGGTTTTCAGTCAAGTTCCAATATTGTTTTCAGTAAAGAACAAATGACGTAGTAGGCTTTAAAACTTTTACGGTTAGGGGAGGGGAGGGAAGCAGTAGCCAATCTCATGTTTGTAGTCATTTTTGTTTGTTTTTTGTTTCGACTTTAATATTCAGTTTAATTTTTACCTTTTTTGAGATGTATTTATTCATCTATAGCTGCTATCTTAAGTTTGAAATTATTATTTGTTTTAATTTCTGTTCGAATGTGATTCATTTATTCTTTGATAGTGATTTCAGGTCGTTCTGATTTTAAAATATTATAGGACTTTATTTCTACCCGTCTTAAGTTTAATGTGGGTATTTACTTTTCTTTGAAAAACTTTTTCTTTAGAAAATTTATACAAAATTAATCATACAGAACATCAGCAAAATCAACGCCGTAAAAAGCAACCTGTCATACACAGCAGTATTATACCAGCATCTGACAGGTAATGCTTCACTCAGTTAATGAAAATGATGAAAAAGAGTGGTAAAAAAATATAAATAAAATGTTAAGAATAATGAGAAGGTCGATGATGAAACACTTGAAAAAGCAGATACTTCTTTGCTGGGACTTTGCCTTAACTAATAATATGTACGTTACGGGGAAGATACCTAACATTGATTATCCAAACACAAGGTGTTCTGGCATCCACTTTTCTCATTTAGGCTACTCTGCTAATGGCCACTCTTCATGAGTGTAGTTCGAGGCGAATCAGTACATTTGCTCTTCACGGATGTTTCAATATGTTTCAAGGATAATCAAGAATGTTTCAGCCGAGTGCCAGGGCCTAGGGCCCCGGCACTCGGCAGGCTTCTAAATATAGATTCGCACTGTCGCTTGTCTTGTAAACGCAGACATCAGTACAATCAGTACAGATGAAACAATGGGTTAGATAGTTTGGTGATGTCAATGGGTGCCATTCACGAAAAAATATATGGGAGCAGGGATTTCTCGTCTTTTTAAAACGAAGAAACAAAAAAGGGTAGTGTTAGGGGGGGAGCACCCCCTAGGAAGCTCCCAATAGGTGTTCCTGGAGATGTGCTCAGGATAGGCAAAGATCGTATCTCTGCAGAAATTCCGAGTTGCAAGAGGGGAAGAAAAAAGTCCGACGTCCAAAATTAAGAGGGAGAGGAGATTATGAAAATACGCTTTAAACTTTAGGAGGTCCTTGGATAGTCGTGAAAGTTGGAGCTTGAAGCAAGGTAATATGGAAGGGGAGTGTTAACTGGCCAAAGCCTTGAGGCTTCAAAACATAAATAGGAAAACATATTGGACGAGAGTGGAACTGTAAAGCAGCAAAACTTGTCACCCTTTTTCTAGTTTTCTGTTTTGTTAACTAAAGTAGTGACAATACAGATCCATAATACAATTACTGAGTGAACTTAAGAAAATTTGAACTCTATTAATGACAAGATACGCTTTATGATCACATAATTGAAAAGTATTCTTAATTTAAGCATATTCCTGGCATTATCTTATTAAGCCTCTGGCTGAACAATGCATAATTCACCTTAGTTCCGTGTTCATCGAAGCAGTAACTAAGCATTTGGTGACTAGTATCAGTTTAGTTTTTGGTTGCTAAGCTACTGCTTGTCTTCATATCACAAAACAGAAGATAAGCAATAACAGTCGATATTTTGTTATTTCGTCGATCCGTGAAGAGATGTGATAATCCTGTGGGAATTTCTTATAAAGTTGTGATTATAATGTAGTGCTTGTGCTGTTTCTAAAGTTAAAGATGATACCCGAAGATGAAGCGATGGAGTCAACAAATGACTTTGTAGAAAATGAAGGGAAAATGGCTTTGGAGGATTACATTCACCAAGTTGAAGGAAGAAGTTTAGAAACCGCAACAAATGACATCTTTGCAGAGTTGGCAAGAAAAGAAAGTGACCTTATATTAGCTGCTGAGTTGGGAAAAGCATTGCTCGAGAGAAACGAAGAGCTAAGTTTACAGAACGAACGGATAGCAGAAGATTTTTCAAGGAAGTTAGAGGTAGGCTTTATAACTTTTATTTGCTTTGAACCAGCTGTGCGTTTTATTCAAGCAGGATAGGAATTATGGGAACATGATTCAGGTGATTGGATAGTGCATAGTGGTTGATATATAGTTTTCTTAGTTCAGGAGGGGGGTAAGGGTATAGCTTATCCTCTTTATTAACTCAACGCTATAATATAGCAGGGTTATACCCAGGCATGAAGGCGGGGGGGGGGGGGTGTTTTTTGTTTAGTTTTTAATGATTTTCATATAAACCGCCATTTGATGATCCGTAAAAAACGAAAATAATTTAACATGTAATTGTAAAATTTTTGTGCTGAAAAAATCTTCAACATTAATTGGTAAAACCTTCTCGCAGCTCCCTTGAAGTACTAATAGCTCGAGTTTTTTTCGCACTTATCATATAAAGCAGGGCGCCATACTTAATTTTGTAACCAGGACGGGTCTGTAAAATTTGAACTTGGTGTTTTAAACTTAGTAATAGATGTTATCAAGCACGTATGTAGGCGAGAGGAGCGTCCCCGGGTATCCCCTTCCGAAACATCAACATTTTTACTATTTTACTCCCGATTTTTTTTTATAAATTACGCAAATTCTGACTATCTCTTGCTCGCTTGGATAACTTGGACCACTCTTCCCCGGAATTTAATCCTGCGTACGAATGTCGTTAGTAGCTTTTATGATGGGTTCTAAATAAAATCTTTTAATTAATGCGTTCAGGCAAAGGTAATGATTACTGTGCGGGTTGTAGCCATCCAAATTTCGCTTTTCGAGCAAGATTTTTCTTTTTTTCAGATGGAAACTCGAAAGAAAAAGTTGTCAAACAGTTTCTTGGAAAAATTCTAGTGAACAAACCCCTAATCACTATCGCTAACGAGCACAAATCATTATTAATAAATAGGTGAAACCCAAAACAAACAGAAATTACAGTAAATAACCTAATTAAACTAAAAAGGAACAACAAAACTAATGAGTGGCTCTGGTTTAATGTGATTCTTTACTTTGTTTTGAAAAACATCTTTCTTAGGTGAAGAAATTAATTTTTGTTCGTTTTCAATTGAAATGGTTTTTTTATTGGATAATAAAAGGAGTATTTGCAAAACTTTTTCGGGTTTTCTCCATTGAAACCAAGACTTTGGCTTACTATTTATATACTGGACAAATTTACTATTATAATAGTAGTACAATCAGTAGTAGATGTAGCAATACCAGTAGTAGTACTACGCACATAGTATCTTTTGGTTTGTTCAGCATCCCCCTCAACATGCCCTGAAAGTTTCAACTTAATGCTCTAAGCCGTTCCTGAGATATTGTTTATATGCCCTTTTGACAACCTGCATGCACATAGTGTGTTTTGATTTAGTTCAACATCTCCCTGAACTTTCCCTGAAAGTTCCAGCTTAATATCCTTAGCCTTTGAAGTAGTAGTAGCAGTAGTAGTTGCACTAGGAGTAGTAGTATTAGGAACAGCAGCAATAGTAGCATGCACATAGTGCCTTTGGTTAGTTTAACATCTCCCTCAGCATGCCCTGAAAGTTTCAACTTAATACCCTAGGCTGTTCCTGAGATATTGCTGATACGGATTTTTGACAACGTGCATACACATAGTGTGTTTTTATATATTTCAGCAGCCCCCTCACCGTCCCCTTAAAACTTCACCTTTACATCCTTAGGCTTTTTGGAGGCCCATAATCAAACATGCCCCTTTCCCCATTAACAAACACTGCGTAAACAATTGCCAAACTACATAACTTACTGCTCTTGCCCCAAGGACCGTGGGGGGTCTTGTCATCTCCAGAGGCATAATTATTGGACCTTTTTACTATGTTAAACAAAAAGCCTATCTCAAAATCGGATGTCCTTGGGGGAGGGCAGCAAAAAGGGGCAAGGAATGGGAATTGGTTTCCCTCCGCCTGCTTTTGATCCCTTAAAAGAGCACTAGAAATTTCTATTTTCAATCGAATAAGCCCTCTCCGATGCTTGTACAATAACACATTCTATACGAAGTGGCTTGGTGAAAACGAGAAAAGAAAAATAGTACATAGAGCCCACGTCGCTTATAACTTATGATTAAGTTAAATAGGAAACCTTTTCAAATGAAACACTTCGTATAGGAGCGACTCGGCTGAATAGTAACAGCAACTCTAAAAAACAGATTTTCTGGTTTTTTTTAGGGGGGGGGGGTCTTTGGTGTGTTTTTTTCTATGGGTACAATTTCTATTGGGGAAAAAATTTCCGGGTGTTTTTCTGGGAAAATTTTAAGCGGGGGGGGAGGGGATTTCATGACATTTATTGAAAAATAGTTAAAAGTTAAATTTATCAACTGAAAGTACGGAGCAATAATAAAACTTAAAACAAACATAAATTATGATGTACATGAGGAGGCCTTCCCTTTCTCAATCCTGGCTCTTTTATGCTAAAGTTTGACCTATCGTCACAATTCTTTAAGAACGACTCCCGACGCACAAGGGTGTTGAATTTTAACGAGAAGTATTGTTAAAGAACTTTTAGACTTTAGCGTAAAGGGCGAGGGTTGAGGAAGGGGCAGCCTACCCCTTTAAAGTTTGCTCTATCCTGTCCAAAAATATACTTCAAGTATTTTTCTATAGGAAATATTTTGAAGCGCAGAAAGAGCATTTTAAGAAATTAGGACAAAAGGGAGTAATTGACTTCACTAGGCCACACACACACGACAAAAAAATAAATAAATGAAACGACGTAGTTTTCCAAAACACAGAATTACTGCTCGAAAAATTAGAATTCCCGACAATAAAGAGAAGGTAATTAAGGGGTGTTTTGGAAATTTGTGACAGTCTGACATGTTTTTAAAATCGATTGGCATTGTTTTTATTTTTTCTACTGTGTACCGTATTAGTCTTTTGCAGCGGTTGCAAAAGATGAAAGTGCAAAAACCTTTATTGGTTTTTGATTGTGAAAGAGGCTATCCTGCTGTGATACATTACCTATAAATTATCTTACGGATCCAGAAGACCATACCACAATTACTCACCCCGGATAGTTTCCCAGCTACCTGTCGCGTGCGAATCACGCAGTAGAGCATTGGTCAGCATTGTTACATTTAAATCAAGCGTAATTGTAGTAAACTTTACACGGGTCATACTTGCAATATGCAGCGAAATTGAAATTATAGGGAAAAAAAATGATTACTTTCTGTTGATAGAAGTTGGCCAGTATTTTCTGCTTAGACGTTATGTCACCTATATTATAGTCAGTTGCGAACTGATATGGGGTCGTGTACCTCAGTTTATGGGTTGCAAAAATATCTAGCAAAAAGTAAGAGCAGAATTTGGAGTAAGCAAACAAAAAAACGACATCCCTGCGCATAAATGTTGTTTTTGAGATGTTATCAAAATAATTAGCTTTGAAATTCGCCGGATTAATAGCATGGAAAGCCAACTGTGAGTATAGAAAGCTTCCGAAGCTTCCGTCGGTTAATGAAGCTACTACATACATGATTAAATGTTCTTTAATTATATATTTTTGCTAAGTATCCTGAATCTGCAAAGTTGGTGTGTTCAAACTTACCTTTCCCAGGAAATATTTTCATTTTCGTGTTAAACCACAAAATTGAAAGTTTCTTCGTAAAACTTATCACAGAAATATATGTAGCCTAAGTTCTTTGTGGAGTGGGAAGCAAAACTTATCTAGCATATAATTTAAAATTTATAAGTGATCAGTGGCAATGCTCTTGCATTGCCTATAGAAAAGAGCCACGTGCCTCCCTTGTATTATTTCTCTTCTTCCCCTATCACTTCGTACGAAAGATGTGGTCGTGGAAGCTTTGGAGGGGGCTCATTCCATCAAAAGGACACTTTTAAAGGGCTAAAAGTGGTTGGAGGGCAACCTGCCTTCCTCCCGTATCCTCTTTGTAACCCGGGCCCCTGTAGCATCCATGATCTCGTATAAAAAATGAGGTAGCAATTTAGTTCAAAATTGACAAAAGGTCCAATAATTATGGCTCAGGGTTTTGTTGGGAAGGGGAGGAAGTAATGGGGCCCAGAAACAGGATTTTATTTAGAAACAGGACAAGTTTATATCCGATCCATTTTTAACTTACAGCTGTAAGTCCTTGGGGCAAGAGGAACCTAATGTACAAACAAAAATAATTGTTTGCATACACGGGCCTGGAAAAATGACACCTGAAAAGGGACCGAAAAACTTTTATCTGGTTGGCTCGAAACTTGTACCCTTAAGTCCTTTGGCTAAAAAGATCCTAATGTATTAGGAAATATAGTAAGAAAATATTGGTTCTCCCTTAGAATGGGGCCCGACAAAGGGCCGAAAAGGGGCAATATTCTTTTTTTCTGAATGGTTTAAAAATTAAGACTATAGGTCTCCGGGCCAAGGGGACCCTAATGTGTAAAAAAAAGTATAGGGTACTCCTGTACTAAACCGACTCTTTTATATACTGCAATGGAAATCAGTCACGAAAAATCCGTTTTTGACGGGATAATTCAAGACACTACAGAGTAATATAATGTATAGCGTCGTTTTCAATGCGTGTACGATATTTAAACTGTTGTTTTTTGGGGTTTACGGGGGGGGGAGTTACCTAGGTAAGGTTAGGTTACGTAACAATATATGCTGTGCTTTACCCCCCCCCCCCCTAATGTGCAAATATATAGCCCAAATTTGTTCCTAAACTATTATATATTCATCCTATTTTAATTTATTTCATTAGCATTAACCAAACTAGCACTATATAAAAGAGTCCGTTTAGTACAGGAGTACCAAAGTATAGTTTGGGGGGACGAACCCCCCTTCCCCCGAAAAATCGTTCAAAGATAGGGCTAAACTTTTTTGATTGGCTTAAAACTTCAAAACCTTAAAGTTTTTAATTCATGGAGACCCCAATGCACAAGAAAAACTTAAAAGAAAATTTGGTTCATAAAACTTATTTATTTCGAACACAGGTCTGAAAAACCACATTTAAGTATTTCTCGGTCTGCCTTAGAGTTACGTGAAGGCAATGCCAAGAAAACATCAATGAAGATGAAAAAATGTGTTGTATTGATTCGTGACGTCGGAATCTAAGTATGATATTTCTCTGTTTCCCTCCTATAATCTATCATCCTATAAACTGCATCGTATGTATGTTCAAATATCCTGTGTTCATGAAATTTGTTTTAGATAAGGTTTCATTAAATGAAAGCTATAAAATTCTGTATTGTTTCAAAAATTGCTTAAGTTCAAGCTGTAGTAATTTGGATTCATTAACACTGCAAAACTAAACTTACTCCTCACTCACAGTCCTAAGTCTTCACTGTACTATAAAAGCAGCATAATAAGTATCTAGGACAGAATTTGTTTTAAAGAAAGCGAATATAATTTACAAAGACAAAAATGCAAAACTAATTTTGGCTGTATCGATTCGTGAAAGACGAATATGTTCCTAAAGTTTGTTTCAGCTCTGACAGGCTTGACATTTACAGGGCATCTAGACAGGACCAGGTAGACCTCAATGAAGACAAAATATTCTGTAGTTTGGCGTGTGACACCTGAAATATGGCAACAAACTTTATTTTCTCCGATCGGCTGAAACCCAGAGGGCATGTAGACCGGGACAAGGGAAACTTACTGAAGACAGGAACTATTGAGAACAATTTGTTGCATTGATTTGTGACAGCTAAAATAAGCCCCATTTGTTTTGTCTCTGATCGGCTTACATGTTTCTAGGTCACAAATCACAGGGGCAAATAAACCTAAGACGGTAAAATATCTTGAAACAAATTTTGAATTGTTGTATCCGTTCCTAAAACCCCAAAATGGGGCGAACACTTTTTTTGCCCGGTCAGCATGAAACTTTCACTGTAAATGGAGTGAACCGAGTGGATCTAAATGAGGACAAAAAAATTTTGGAAAAAATATTGGTTGTATCAATTTGTAGCGAAAATTTTTGTTTTTGCTGATCCACTTAAAAATTTCAGGCAAGTAAGCAGCACGAAGGGAACCTCCATCAAGACGAAAAAATAAGTAAACAAATCGGGTTATACAAAAACAGAACTGTTAAAGTATTTATTTAAACAAAACGTGGTGACGGCAAAATAGAACATGAAAAAATTATTTTAATAAAACGGTCGATTGAAATAGAAGATTAAAAATTACCGAGATTTCCAATTCATACAAATAAAAATATCTCTCCCCGTCCACCCGATGATTTGAAGTGAAAATATTCTTTAAGGAATTGTAGCACTAAACTGCTACTGATCGAACATTTTGAACATCCGAATTTTACCCAAAATTTAAATTACAACCCAATATTTGATTCTTGAGTAGAATAACTGAAAAAAACTTTACAAATATTCCTGCAAAATACAAATGGCTAACTAACACTAACTAATGAATAACTAAATATGATAATTAAAACACGAGGAGAAATTAATTTTTTAAAAATCTTCCCTGAAAAAAGTTTTCAAAGAAAGGTAAAGAGCAATATTAAAATCTAAAACGAGCAGAAATAAACTCATATAATAATATAAACTTAAAACGAACAGAAATAACTATAGATGAATAAATGAAACAAAAAACGGGCTGAAACTAAAAGCAATAATCATGTCAAACATAACAGATCTGTGGATGAACAGAAATTTATATGAATAGTCAAGTCAAACTTAAAACGAACAGAAATTACCACAAATAAGAATATGGCTACCGCCTCCCACCCATTCCATATGCCTTTAAAAAACAGAGTGTTATTTTTGCTTCAATTAAAACAAAATACATTTTAAATAGTTTTCTTTTATCATTATAACCTTTAAAAAATCAAAAATTGCTGAGACTTCCATGAACTAATACCATTTTATCTTAGACAATCATTAGTTTTTTCCTACTTTTTTTTATCTACTTTCATTAGTTTTTTCCTGTAGTGTTACAAATAGCAGTTCAATAGAGACAAAGCCTTTTATTTAAGAGTAAAACAGCAAAAAACTCTCTCGATATTTCGGTCACATATACAGTGGCCGCCATCAGCAGAAAAACTATTCATCTGCTGATGATGGCCAGTGTATAATGTGACCGAAATATCCAGAAATTTTTTGTTGTTGTTTCACTGTCAAATAAAAGGATTTGTCCCTATTGAACTGTTATTTGTATGTCATGGAAAGAAAGTGTGGGCTTCGAAAATACTTACTTCCTGTAATCTTCATTATTATGGTGATTTTTTTTGCGATGGTTTGAAAAACACTATGCTGACCAAAACACATATAGTTCTCAGTAAAGCACAAATGACACTTAAAGCGTTGAGAGGTTTTTTTGTAGGGGATAGCCTCGATCTTGTTTGCGGTAGCTCTTATCAGTAAAAATTCATTGGCCTTGTGAAATTATTTTTTTTTGTTATGTTATGGCAGATAAACTAAAACAGATTTCTTGGAATACAGATCGTTTTAAGTGAAGTTCAGAATTTAAAGTTTCAGTAAAGGTTTGCGTTCAAAATTCAGAAACGTAGATTGGAAAGGTAAGGTAAATACGAGTTTAAGTTTGCCACCAATCAGCCTCCATTACGTGTCTTGAAACCTCTAAGAATTGTTCTTTTTTTGTCGAAAGTGTAAAAAAAAATTTTTTTTTTTTTCTTGGCCCCATCACGTAGAACGGATGGTCGTAAGGATTTGGGGAGGGCTCGTTCAATCGTAAATGAGTTGTATTGCCCTTTTCAAGGGTCAAAACCGATTGGAGGGTAACCTACCACCCCTTAAACACTCGTTATGATCCCCCACAACCTCAAATGGCATAGAATCAAAATTTCAAGATAGCCATTCTTGTCAGAAAGATAAATAAATTTATTTTTGGGAGTTCCTAATAACTTCGACTTCTAGGGACAAAGATTTCAAAATTATACAAATAGCCCATACAAAATAGGAGCTTCGTAGATAAATTCTAATTGAAGAAGGTGAAAAAATTATAGTGTTTTGAAATCAGAGCGATACAGGGATTTTTCGTCTTTATCATTGAAATACACAAAGTGTCTTTTCACTTTTTTCAACAATTTGAAATTTATGAATGGGGGCTCAAAGTAGGCCTTTGGGACCGTTCCTGACCAGCTTTTTTTTAGAAACGAGTCATGGCTCAGTGGAAAACGAGCCAAACCCTGACTTGGCGCGCGGTATGCAAAAGGGCTAAGTCTTGCAATAACAAGCAAAGCCAGAGGCACAAATGGTAGATGGTACTTGTAGCAGTCTGATCTCTAATGTTGCTTGAAAAAGGCACTAAAACTTTTAACTTCCGTTTGAATAAGCAATCTCCCGATGTTCAACGACCACTGGTTCGATAAGATGATCCCTGGAAAGAAAAAAAGGAGGCATTGTGCTCATGCTTCTCACGTTGGTTTTCGGAATAACGGATTTAATATTTTTGTGGGTAGGAGGTTGAACCTTCCGCTTCAGACTTCTTGGACATGTCGAGTTTCATGATTTAATTTTCATTAAGATCATATCCTTTGTAGGGTTAATATCGGCATCAGGTGTATTTCGGCATAATAAGGATTCTTTTAATTGTTGATACTAGTTGAAACAACATCAAATTTTAAAGATCATTTCTTTAAATTTAATATTATTGTAGATTAACGTTTTGGTACTTGTCGGTTACTGGAAACACCCAAAAAGTGAAGTTAGGTTAATCCTAAGAAAAAATAGCAAATCATGATGATGAAAAAATAATATTTTAGAAACAAAATTATGGAAACCAAACCCAACCTAGCGTAACCTAACCCCCACTCCCACCCCTAATGTGCAAATATATAGCCCAAATTATACAAGTCCAATGCACGCTGTCTAAGTCCAATGAATTGTATCATCCATCACTTGTTTTTGTAGCTATGAAACTAGTTTTCTGAGATGTAACCTAAGCGTAATTCTTGAAGGTGTTTCCACAATCCGACAAGTACCAACGTTATTATAAAAAGAGCATTAATTATATATTTTTTAGCTACTGGAGCAAGAAAAATATGGCATTCGCAGGAGACTGGAAGCCGTTGAGTCTGAACTGGAATCACGGGTCAATGAACTCCAGGGAGACCTCCAAGAAACAAAACTGCAAAATACAGAAAAGATTGAGTCGCTCAAAAGATTGGAAAGACAAAAACAGGCGCTAATAGTTGAGCTGACCGAACAAAACCAGAGGTTAACAAATCAGCTGAAAGAAGTAAGTCACCCTTAAGCAGTTTTTTTTAGAAACGAGTCATGGCTCAGTGGAAAACAAACCAAACCCTGACTGGGCACGTGCTATGCAAAAGGGCTAAGTCTCAATGTCTTCACAGAGTAGTACTTGTACTTTACAGTTGATAAGCTTGCAGCAACATGACAAAACCAGTTTTCTTCTTTTTTTTAACAAGACCCGTTGGATAACAAAATATAAGTATGTTGTGATTCAATTTTAACATCTTTTCGAAATAATCTGGCGAATTGATCAAACCTCTTATGAGTTAAAAAGGTGACGAAATAAGTTTTTCAGCGCTTTAGGAGCGTAGGTGGGCACACCTACTTCAAGTACCCACTAGCAAGTTGGGTATGGGCCATGCATAAATTACACAATAGCTTTGTAATAATTGTTTAGTGCACAATCGAAGAAACAGCTTTGTGTTGCTGCGTAAATAAAGTAATTTCTTTAATGAAAGAAAGACATCTTGTGTGTAAATAAGATTTTGGAAACAGTGTCATCAGCTCCATGTTTAAAGGAAAAATAAAATGCGTGGGAGTGAAACCCATGCCTGTGAATAGAAAGTCCCCCTCCCCACGCTCCGAATAAGAACTCTCGGAGCGAGCCTTCCTCGGATACTTCCTCTGGGTTTGTGCTAGGATCTACATTCTGGGGCATGCCACCGCTGGAATAATGCAGGGAACTATATTCTCCGACATATTTTAAAGGGGGCTCACCTGGAATCCATTTTGCAATTCGTACCTAATTAGAAAGAGTATCCTGTTCCATATATGTAGGAATAAACAGTTGACGAAATGAATAAGGTTCTTTACTTCGTCAGTTTTAAAGCTAATCGTAGAGTTTGCAAGTAAGATGTTGACGCTATAAAATAGAAAACTAAAAGTACTGTCGCTCAGCACTATCTTCCCCTGGCCGCAAGGCTTTAAAGTTCTAAGACTCGGCCTTCAGGGCAAATTTCTTAATACCCCCCCCCCCCTACACTTTCTTTTAGAAACTAACTTACAACTTTACTTTCTAAACTAAAAAAGAAACAATTTTTCAGGGTTTTTGCCACCATTTTCCCCTCACTTGACTGCTCTTCCTGGTGACGTTACTGATTTTCTTGGAAGCAATTTTTTTTATATAAAAACCTGGTTTAGCAGCTTTTCGCCGATTCGGAGGGTCAGTGGTCGAATGAAACTTTCAGGGGTCGATTTATGGTCTAAATTAGATTATGGGTATTCAAAAGTACACATTATTGTATTTTCAATATCTGACAATCAAAACGGATCATCTGCATTAAATTCTCTTGAAACGTGCCGTCTTACCAGATATCTGATTTTATTGTTTTGTCTCTCGGCATCTCTAAATCTTTGTGTTCCAAGATATATATTACTTTCACTAACGGTAGTCGACTTACTGCTGCTGATTCCAGCACACTGTACTTTTGACATGCTGCGCTTTTGTCCAAGAAAGTTAATTAGTTAAAATAATTTGGTTCTTATATATTATTTTGCGTGCATTTGACAAATTCTGATGCGTAGTGAGGAAATGACGAAGCTTCTGCGGCATTGTACTTTTCGAAAAGCACGATTTGTTTTGTAATTTTGTTGAAGACTTCAGAATTTTGATCAAATCACTAGATTTTTTTTTTCATGATGACGCGAAAGTCATTATATTTAGTGATTTTCTCACCCATCAAGTCATGACTTAAAACCTAGCCATTTGATCAGGTTACTGGTTTTGTCACCTTACTGCGTCAGATGTGCTATCACTGAACAAAAATAAAGACATGCATGTTTGGAGCGGAGGTTTGGAGACACAAGGGGCTATTACAGAGGATGTAGTCGGAGGTTGAAGCAGTATGAACCCTCTATAAGGAATACTCATCCTTTCGATGATGATTTTCTTGAAAATTGGAGTTGTAGAAGGTGGGTTTGGGGACACAAGGGGGTAAGGCAGATGATACACGTGGAGGTGGAAGCCTCAAAAACCCTCAACAAGGAATACCCATCATCTCGATGGGTATGACGTAGAAATAACGTACACAAGGTGGTACGTGCAAAGCGTGGTAGAACTTTACCGAACGTTGTGAGGACTATGCCCGTCAGTTCCGCAGCTGCGGGGCAGATGTGAGGCTCCAAGATGCCATTTGGAGGGAGCGGACAAGCCTTCTGGGCAAAAATGGCGAAGGAATTTTCGCCAGTGGGTCTCATGTTGTTTAGCCCTGTGATAGACTTGTATTGATAGCAATAGTATATTTGGATCTTTGAAAATATATACAATATTATTTCTCCGCCAGAATAAAGAAATATGAAACTAAATAATAACCATTCAAAAAAATACGACTGAAACAACGAGATGAAAACGGATGTATATAATGCCTTAGACTCACTTCATGGAATAATGATGGAACAAAATTGTCATATTTGTGGTTACTATATGCCATTTTGAAAGGATGTCATATATATTTTTAAAACATGCCATTCACGAACGCAATGACCAGAAAAACTACGACCAGAATAAGCATCCATTTTATTTTTAAGTTACAAACAAACCCATTAAATTATATGCACGAAGCCATAGGAATGAGTTGTTGTAATTTTCCCGAAGAAAATAACAGAGTAGCTGGAAAGATTATAGGTATATACACGAGATTATAGGTATATACAAGTTGGCTAAATCCTTAAGCAAGCAGAGCCGTTCAAAAGGAAATGAGTTAAAAGCATAATAAATTAGTAAGCAGACAGTAGTATAGCACCGACAAATGCCTCAGGGCTAGGCCTCCCGAGACATTTTCGTGTTCTCTATGACTCCCTAGTCTTCCTCTTATCTGCCGTTTTATTTGAAATCATATGTATACACAAAAAAAATATGTTTATTAGATTAAAACGATTTTACAAATACCAGATAAAGTAAGGCCGAGGATGGCATCTGGTCCCAGGCCTCCAATATCTTACGATCTGGCGTATAATTGTAATACCGTGAATTTTGAACACTGTTTGATGTTTTAGACTTCTTAAAATACTCTACCCTCAGTAAATTTCCCATGTTTTGGCTTGATCAGGTTTAATGCCACATTAGTAATTGTATCAAACTTTCGGATTGCTTGACATTTTCTGGAGCATGAATTGTTGCTAAATAAGTTATCAGTGTCATTGTACGGTACGTTGCAAGAGCCTTGAAAAAAGGTCAGTCTAAATTAGATGAGACGATTTTTAGTAATTAAATAAAAAAAAATAAGTTTTTTTTTTAAACAAAACTAAAGAGCGACATTACAATTTAAGGCGAGTGGAAATCACCCTGTGCACGAAAAGAGCTGCCTCCCACAGTCTTTCCCCTCTTTGGCCCAAGGTTGTATAGTGCTATATCGAAAGCTTTTATTAGCGCATCAACTGTTGTTAATTGCGAGCGTTTTATTTACCGATTGCGTTTTGAAATATTTGAACTAAAATGATATTGTTTGTGAAAGTTTAAATGGGGTTGTGAAAAAATAATTTTCACCCATTCCATTTACCCCTGTGTTTGAACCACTGTATATAGATAATATAGTTATTACAGATAATACCTTTTACTTATATACAGTGGTTTGAACATTCGTTCTTAAAGTATTGAGGGTAAAAAGTCAAACTTTAGCGCAAAGAAACAGGAGGTGTAGTCTCCCTCTTAGGTCTATTCATAACTGAAAACCTCGATTTTCCGCGATTTTCTTTTGGTTGTTAAAATAATATGAATATTACGAAATTTGCAAAGCCTTCTATAAAGTTCACCGTTGTTGCCACAGTCAACCGTGGAAAAATAAGCACAAACAAATTGGGTAAATTTGGCTATGCTTTTTGTTCAAACAGACAATTACATTCTTTATAGAGTTCTATGATTATGTATTTTTTTGCTCATTTTCTGCTGATTTTTCACACACGTTCCTTACATTCAAATTTGGCGTCCGCTAAGTGTTAAAACTATGTAACTACATATGAAGGTCTTATCAATAAAAATTGAGTTCCTGGGTCTTCATAATTTTTAAAGACAGTTTAATTTTATTAAAACTTAGATCTTGCAGAAAAATGCTTCCAGAAAAAGAGCTCATTTAGCTGTGTTTCTGACTTTACTCCCTGATAAATATTCTGCTACTTCGCAAACTATTTTTCAAAAATTATACCACCCATCTTCTTCACTGTCAAATTCTTAGCTCTCCAGCTTCATATTTGACTGTTCTTGGAAAGTACCTCTTGAATTGGCAACCTTGTATCTGCCTAATTTTTGAGACCACACTGGCTAAGCATGACAAAACGAAAAAAATCGTACAGAAGAGAAAACGAGGATATGAGCGATTGCTTTATCATTTGCTTTATATGCATGGCTGTTTATGTAATCAACCAGTCAAGCTATATTTCGATTTATTCTTCGATATTGGTTAATTTTTCTTTTTCATAACCCTATGACTCTCGTACGTTAGGCAGCTTTTTTTTTAACTTCATTAATTCTGAGAAAACCCTACGAAACCTATTGTTTTTTCTTTTAAATCTTGTCTGTCAGTGTTTCCACTTTGCAGGGTTTTTCCTGAAATTCGGGATTTTCGGACCTTGGCAGGATTTCGGTCAGGATTCTTGACATTCCAGAAATTCTCTGGATTTTTGGACTTTTACAGGATGATGCCTAATTTTTCTTTTTCATAACCCAATGACTCTCGTTCGTTAGGCAGCTTTTTTTTTAACTTCATTAATTCTGAGAAAACCCTACGAAACCTATTGTTTTTTCTTTTAAATCTTGTCTGTCAGTGTTTCCACTTTGCAGGGTTTTTCCTGAAATTCGGGATTTTCGGACCTTGGCAGGATTTCGGTCAGGATTCTTGACATTCCAGAAATTCTCTGGATTTTTGGACTTTTACAGGATGATGCCTAATTTATAAATGAAATGCAGTATGGATTCGGGATTTAGGGACCATAGTAGAAATGAAAGCATCACTTGAATTCATTTATGAACAATCTGTACTTCTTCTCGTTTGATCTGGTGACCGTCCAGCTTTGAAATATAGCCAACACTCAGAGTAACAAAACATAATCAATTGTATGTTGCGTATTATAAATAGCCAGAAATTAGAAGTGTAATGGAGTTAAGCTTGCGTTAGGATACAGCAATATTTATTCTTATTTTTGTATTGAACAAGCGAGACCTACGCCTGTGTATCAGACATAAAAACATCCTCCTAAAACCTAGTCCTGTTTATTCATGATCTAGAATGAGGCTCATAATCATTTTCTGAAGCCTAATTTGCGCTGTAGCCTAGATTCTTTTGAAGAGTGAGATTATATAACATAAAATTTTGCCAAGTTTAAAGAAGGTCAGTCTACTTTCAAGGGAGGGACTTTCTAATAAAATAGAACACAGTAAAATCCGCCCTTTTACCATAATTATAACTATATTTTTGAATTTGTGAGCTATATTTTTAATATGTGAGCTAGACAGTTATGTAAGAAAAAAATCTCAAATTTTTATATTAAGACTAAATCGGTCATTGAGGAACACAAGGTTTATTCAGTAATTTTTAGGAATTAAGATTTTGGACGCTTTTTTCTTGTTATTCCACTTCTTGCACTCTCAAAATAAAAAGGCTCTAAAAAACAACCATTTATTTCTTAGAAAAATCATGGATAACAGATGGGTTTAGATGATTATATTTTTGACTAGTATCTTCAATAAACAGAATAGTGAGAGACACAATAGAAAATCCCCTGACGAGAGAGAACAACAGTCATCTATCAGAGGCAATGCTATAGCGTTGCCTATAGTAAAAGTAGTAAACTATATTCCTATTTCATAAGTGATTGCATAAAACGACCAAACACTCTATATTCTGGACCCATAAAGCGACCATACACGTTATATTTTGGACCTATAATGCGAAAACGACTTACTAGAGAGGTTTTTCTATGGGTCAATACCCATAACAAGAGACCTAGGTATAACGTGTTCCAAGGTTTAATAGACTTTCTGTAAAAATACTGGTTTCAGCCAAGCTGAGCGTGTATTAGATTCAAAGCTAGGTTTAATGATTGCATGCAGTATTAGATATCAAAAAGTTATATCATTTGCGTAAAAAGGATTCAATTTGCGAAAAAACGATTGCATTGGCATGACTCTGCTCTGAATGATCTTAGTTGGTGATTGAATAATAGGGGTGAAACAAAGCTCGCTAATATTTTTAATTGGATTGTATGAAAGTGGTAAAATGGGTTAAACTACTTACCAGTTAAGGTAAGCCCAAGGGGGGTGGTAACTCTTACGCAATTTAATATAAATTTGGAATAACAGCATTGATATCATTCTATGGAAATGGTTAACGATGACAAGGTGATCAGGGGACTTGATTTAGCTTTACTTCTTGGCTTTGTTCTGTATAATACCCAAATACCAGTTGAGCAGTGTTGCCAATATAAAATATGCTTTATAATTGAGGTATGCTATAAAGTTGAAAGTAATAGAGTCTTCGGTGCCCAGATGACCTTGTGACTTGACCTAGCTTTACTTCTCGACTGTGTTCTGTATAATACACAAGTACCATTTGAGCAGTGTTGTCAATATAAAATATGCTTTAACATTGTAGTGTACTATAAAGTTGATACTAATAAAGACGTAGATGCCAAGAAAAGAATTTTAATAAAGAAATTCAGAACAATGCTTAAAAATCCTTAGAAATCAATAAGTGAGATGATTATGGATTTGAACCATCAAGGACAGCAACCACCAATGACCCTAAGCACCAAGGACCTCAAGCTCTAAGGTCCCCCTCGTCCAAACCTACAAGGGGCCCCTCGCTCCAATTTTTGGGCCCCTCCCCCCATTTTTTCAAGTTTTGTTCTGAACTTTTTTTTATCTTTTTAACATCGGATATTTTTTTCAACTTTTTTTTACATGTCTTAGAATGAGATAAAACATACTTAAAACATGAAAAATTCACATTTAATATTTTCCAAATTCAAAATGAGAATGTCTGTGTGTGCGTCGTCTCTCTGTGTGTATCATCTCTGTGTGTGTGTCGTCTCTGTGTGTGTGTGTCTTCTCTCTCTCACTGTGTGTGTCGTCTCTGTGTGTGTGTGTGGTCTCTGTGCGTGTGTCGTCTCTATGTGTGTGTCGTCTCTGTGTCTGTGACGTCTCTGTGCATGTGTTGTCTCTGTCTGTGTCGTCTCTTTGTGTGTGTCGTCTCTATGTGTGTGTCGTCTCCGTATGTATGTCATCTCTGTGTTTGTGTCGTCTCTTTGTGTGTGTCTTCTCTATGTGTGTGTCGTCTCTGTGTGTGTGTCGTCTCTGTGTGTGTGTCGTCTCTGTGTGTGTGTTGTCACTGTGTGTGCTTCTTCTCTGTGTGTGTGTGTGTCAAAGTAAAAAACTCGTTCTTGTATTCACCTCTTGGATATACAATACAGAAATTTCTTTCTTAAAGTATGAAAACATTGTAAGCAAGTAACAAACTCTTTCTTGAATTCACCTCTTGAAAACACAATTCAGAAATTTCGTTCAAGAAATTACGAAAAAATTGTAAGTAAGTAACAAACTCTTTCTTGAATTCACCTCTTGGATATACAATACAGATATTGCATTCAAGAAATTACGAAAAATTGCAAGTAAGTAACAAACTCTTTGTTGAATTCACCTCTTGGATACACAATACAGAAATTTCATTCAGGAAATCATGAAAAATTGTAAGTAAGTAACAAACTCTTTCATGAATTTTCTTCTTGGATACACAATACGGAAATTTTATTCAATAAATTATGAAAAAATTGTAAGTAAGTAGAAAACTCTTTCTTGAACTCACCTCTTGGATACGAAATACAGAAACTTCATTCAAGAAATCATGAAAAATTGTAATTTCCACGCTTCATTTGCATCCAATAGATACCGAGAATTTTATGACTCCTCCCCGCAAAGAATTCTACGGGTCTTATGACTCCTCTCCACAATGAATTCAGGTGGTTTTAGGACTCATCCCCCTAGCCATAAGTCATTTTAACCTTGAGTTAAGGTATAAAAGTTTGATGAAGTTCTTCTCTACTTAAATACTACATTAATAGCTTCCAGGATGATAGGACTATATGACACAGAGTTTATCGGTTTGAAAAAATCATCTTGTGGTGTTATATTTGAATGCGAATTTTTGTTATTGTCTATGGAACTCGAAGAAATTTACTGTTATCATTGGATTGTAAACTATAATATGTTTGAGTATGATAAAAAATTGTGGAGTACTACATAACGCCGTATAAACAGACTGGGATTCTACGATAGAGTGATTACACCAGATAATAAAAGTGGTCAAGAACTGAGAAATGTTCAGGAGGAAATCAGTGAAATTTGCAGCTTTTTGGGGGGTTGAAGCACTATACGTAAAAGGTAATGTACCTACAGATAAAGTTTTAATTCAAAAGTATGACCCTAGGATTCCACTTTTCAATCTAGAAGAATCTAAGTGCCCTAAATTTGAAGGGACTTATAACAATCCCGAAGACGAGGTTAGGTTCTTCACGCAGTGGATACCTAAAGACATACCTTATCGTGATAAGTGCATAAGACACGGTAAAAACTATTCTATATCATGGGATCCTCGTTTGTGGTTGTTCAACAGTGAACTTTAAGTATTACTTTTATGTAAATCTAAATTTTTTCAAAAAATCCTTTTTTAATATGTTTAAGCGATCAATATCTTTAAGCTTACCCCGTCTTTACTCTTTAGAATAGTTCTATTCATTCAAGAAATTATGAAAAAACTGTAAGTAAGTAACAAACTCATTGTTGAATTCACCTCTTGGATACACAATACGGAAATTTCATTCAAGAAATTATGAAAAATTGTAAGTAAGTAACAAATTCATTCTTGAATTCACCTCTTGGATACACAATACAGAAATTTTATTCAAGAAGTTATGAAAAAATTGTAAGTAAGTAACAAACTCTTTCGTGAATTCACCTCTTGAATACACAATACAGAAATTTCATTCAAGAAATTATGAAAAAATTGTAAGTAACAAACTCGTTCTTGAATTCACCTCTTGGATACACAATACAGACATTTCATTCGAGAAATTATGAAAAAATTGTAGGTAAGTAACAAACTCGTTCTTGAATTCACCTCTTGGATACACAATACAGAAATTTCATTCAAAAAATTATGAAAAAAATGTAAGTAAGTAACAAACTCTTTCGTGAATTCGCCTCTTGGATACACAACACAGAAATATCATTCAATAAATTATGAAAAAGTTGTAAGCAACAAACTCCTTCTTGAATTCACCTCTTGGATACACAATACAGAAATTTCATTCAAAAAATTATGAAAATATTGTAAGTAAGTAACAAATTCTTTTTTGAATTCACCACTTTTATACAAAATACAGAAATCTCATTCAAGATATTATGAAAAATTGTAGGTAAGCAACAAACTCGTTCTTGAATTCACCTCTTGGATACACAATACAGAAATTTCATTCAAAAAATTATGAAAAAAATGTAAGTAAGTAACAAACTCTTTTGCGAATTCGCCTCTTGGATACGCAACACAGAAATATCATTCAAGAAATTATAAAATAATTTTAAGTAAGTAACACACTCCTTCTTGAGTTGACGTCTTGGATACACAATACAGAAATTACATTCAAGACATTATGAAAAATAGTAAGTAAGAAATAAACTCTTTCTTGAATTTACCTCTTGGATACACAATACGGAAATTTCGTTCAATAATTTATGAGAAAATTGTAATTAAGCAACAATTTATTTCTTGAACTCACCCCTTGGATACACAATACGGAAATGTCATTCAAGAAATTATGAAAAAATTGTAAGTAAGTAACAAACTCTTTCTTGAATTCACCTCTTGGATACACAATACAGACATTTCATTCAATAAATTATGAAAAAATTGTAAGTAAGCAACCAACTCGTTGCTGAATTCACCTCTTGGATACACAATACAGACATTTCATTCAAGAAACTATGAAAAAATTGTAAGTAAGTAACAAACTCTTGCGTTAATTCACCTCTTGGATACACAATACAGTCAATTTATTCAATAAATTATGAAAAAATTGTAAATAAGTAAAAAACTCTTTCTTGAATTCGCCACTTGGATACACAATATAGAAATGTCATTCGAAAAATTATGAAAAAATTGTAACCAAGTAACAAACTCCTTCTCGAATTCACCTCTTGGATACATAATACAGAAATTTCATTCAAGAAATTATGAAAAATTGTAAGTAAGTAGCAAACTCTTTCTTGAATTCACTTCTTGGATACACAATACGGAAATTTCGTTCAAGAAATTATGAGAAAATTGTAAGTAAGCAACAAACTCTTCCTTGAAGTCACCTCTTGGATACACAATACGAAAATTTCATTCAAAAAATTATGAAAAAATTGTAAGTAAGTAACAACTCTTTCTCAAATTCACCTGTTGGATACACAATACAGACATTTCATTCAAGAAATTATGAAAAATTGTAAGTAAGTAACCAACTCTTTTTGAATTCACCTCTTGGATACGCAATACAGACATTTCGTTCAAGAAATTATGAGAAAATTGTAAGAAAATTTTAACAAATTATGAGAAAATTGTAACTCTTTTTTTAATCCGCCTCTTGGATACACAATGCAGAAATTTCACTCAAGAAACTATAAAAAAATTTTAAGTAAGTAACAAACTCTTTCTTGAATTCAATCCATGGATACACAATACAGAAATTTCATTCAAGAAATTATGAAAAAATTGTAAGTAAGTAACAAACTCTTTCTTGAATTCGCCTCTTGGATACACAATACAGAAATTTTATTGAAGAAATTATAAAAACATTATAATTAATTAACAAACTCTTTCTTGAATTCAACCCATGGATACACAATACAGAAATTTCATTCAAGAAATTATGAAAAAATTGTAAGTAAGTAACAAACTCTTTCTTGAATTCGCCTCTTGGATACACAATACAGAAATTTCATTCAAGAAATTATGAAAAAATTGTAAGTAACAAACTCTTTCTTGAATTCGCCTCTTGGATACACAATACAGAAATTTTATTGAAGAAATTATAAAAACATTATAATTAATTAACAAACTCCTTCTTGGATTCACCTCTTGGATACACAATACAGACATTTTATTCAAGAAATTATGAAAAAATTGTAAGTAAGTAACAAACTCTTTCTTGAATTCAGCTCTTGGATACACAATTCAGAAATTTCAATCATGAAATTATGAGAAAATTGTAAGTAAGCAACAAACTCTTTCTTGAATCCACCTCTTGGATACACAATATGGTAATTTCATTCAAAAAATTATGAAAAATTGTAAGTAAGTAACAAACTCTTTCTTGAATTAACCTTTTGGAAACACAATACAGACATTTCATTAAAGAAATTATGAAAAATTGTAAGTAAGTAACAAACTCTTTATTGAATCTGCCTCTTGGATACACAATACAGAAATTTCATTCGGGAAATTATAAAAAAAATTATAAGTAAGTAACAAACTCTTTCGTGAAATTCGCCTCTTGGATACACAATACAGAAATATCATTCAAGAAATTATGAAAAAATTGCAAGTAAGTAACAAACTCCTTCTTGAATTCATCTCTTGGATACACAATACAGACATTTTATTCAAGAAATTATGAAAAAATTGTAAGTAAGTATCAAACTCTTTCTTGAATTCAACCCTTGGATACACAATACAGAAATTTCATTCAAGAAATTATAAAAAAATTGTAAGTAAGTAACAAACTCTTTCTTGAATTTGCCTCTTGGATACACAATACAAAAATTTCATTCCAGAAATTATGAAAAAATTGTAAGTAACAATCTCTTTCTGGAATTTGCCTCTTGGGTACACAATACAGAAATTTTATTAAAGAAATTATAAAAACATTGTAAGTAAGTAACAAACTCCTTCTTGAATTCATCTCTTGGATACACAATACAGACATTTTATTGAATTCACCTCTTGGATACACAATTCAGAAATTTTAATCATGAAATTATGACAAAATTGTAGGTAAGTAACAAACTCTTTCTTGAATTCACCTCTTGTATAAACAATACACAAATTTCATTCAAGAAATAATGAAAAAATCGTAAGTAAGTAATGGTTCTTGACTTCACCTCTTGTATACACATTACAGAAATTTCATTCAAGAAACTATGAAAAAAAAATTGTAAGTAAGTAACAAACTCTTTCTTGAATTCGCCTCTTGGATACACAATTCAGAAATTTCATTCAAGAAATTATGAAAAATTGTAAGTAAGTAACAAATTCTTTCTTGAATTCACCTCTTGTATACAGAATATAGAAATTTCATTCAAGACATTATGAAAGAATTGTAAGTAAGTAACAAACTCTTTCTGGAATTTACGTTTTGGATGCACAATACAGAAATTTCATTCAAGAAACTATGAAAAAATGATATAGAATACTTTTTACCGAGTCTTATGCACTTATCGCAATTTTGATAGCAATTTTGTTAAAAATAGTTCAAACATCAGATAATAAAACTCCGAGGTTGACACAAACCCATTTTTTCACTTTGATATTGTTACTTTGATATCAGTTATGATACTTTCATGAATATTTGATTTTTTTTAAGTTTGATTTTGAAAAAAGGAATTTTTTAAAACTTGAAATTTTTTGCAATCAAAAACGAACAAAAATTAATTAAAAAAACATTCTGAAAAATAAGTTTTTCAAAGAAAAGTAAAGGCCATTTTAAACTTAAGCTCAGCAGATACAAATACCTTTTAAAATTCAAACGCAAAACGACCAGAAATTACTATTAACGAATAAATGAAACCCAAAACGAGCAGAAATTAAATAAACAATCATAGCAAAAACATACAACAAGTAATAATATAAATTAATAAATAGATCTTAAAGCAATTAATGCTTAGATTGAATATGAAAATCAAGCTTTAGACAAAAAAAAAAATAATTTCCTATGGAAGTACAAATGAAACTTAAAACGAACAGAAATTAAATAAACAATCAATACAAACAAACATACAATAGATATTAATGTAAATTAATAAATAAATCTTAAAGCGAGTGAAACTTAAATTGAATACGCAAATTAAGCTTGAAACGAACAAAAATCACTACAAACAAAAGTTTGGATATGACCTCCTTCTCTCACTGTAAAAGTCTAAAACCTACTGCGTCATTGGCACTTTACTGAAAACTATATGCGTCTTGAACAGTCTTGGAAAGCATAACCAACATCAAATTGAATATTTGATTTATAATGATATTAATTGTTGAAAGATCCATCAGTTCAAGAATGTATTTCACTGTAATTGTATTTTTATTTTCAGTGCTGTAAGAACTGGAAAAGAAAATATTTGTAATATAATCCGTTTTCAGTTAAGCGCCAATGACGCAGTAGGCTTTTGGTCTTTATTTACAGTTAGGAAAGAAAGTAGCATCCAAAACTTGTTTGTAGTGAAACTATATTCGTCTTTAACAACTTAAAAAAGAGCTAATACATTAAACTGAATATTTGATGTATAATGATATTAATTGCTGAAAGCTCACCAGTTCAAAATGTTACTATAATTTAATGTTTATTTTCAATATTAAGTACAAAAGAAAATATTTATCAGAAAATTGGTTAAAAAAACTTTTAAGGGGAGAATGAGAAGCATTATGTACACAAAATGGAAGGCACAGAAAAATGCTTAACCACTTCATTTCACTTATTTATCTTAAGCTCCACAGTAGGCTACTAGGTAAAATGGTGAAGGATATGAAAACAGCGGGGTTCGGGGAGAACACCTTTGGTATGTGTTTTCCAGAGGATTGCACGGAGGATTTTTTTAATTGCACGGAGGATTTGTTTGGTTTTTGCCGGAGGAATTGTCTACGAATGTTTTGAGTATTTGTCTGGCTGACCGTATATCAAACAACAAGCCGAAGAAAAATGTAATTCTCTGCCGCTTTCTAGAGCTAAATTGCACCGAGAATTTACAGCGTAAGGAGCGAGGGTCGAGGGAGGGACAGCCCCCCTTCATATACAGAATAGTTTAAGTTTTAATGTTACTCCTTACTTACAATGGAAAAAAGTTTTTTTTTCATTTAATGATACAATAGATAGGGTCTTCACTAAAGCCTTTCTATCGGCTGAATCAAACTGAGCCGGCTCATAACTTCTAAAACTGTAGACTAAAGATGTCTGACGATTAAGACACTTCTCAATTGTGGTGATCTACTGTAGTAGTATCTTAACTGTAGCTCTGGGCAATGTGTTTTATTCCGATTCAAAAATACTATTACTGCTACTAACAACTCACTGCAGCACCAAATTGCTTGAAGCCAACAGAGCTGAGCACGCTCATCCTCCATCCTGATCTGTTCAGAGCCTCCCTCCCAAGAAGTTCCATTTCCCTCAAATTTTTCTTACAACATCCTCCCACCGCATTCGAGGACGACCCACTTTTCGTTTGGCAACCATATTTCGTTTGGTAATCTTTGGCAACCTGTTGTCCACAGAACCTTCCCACCCCATTCCCACAACATCCTCTCGCCCCATTCGAGGACGACCCACTTTTTGTTTGGCAACCATATTTCGTTTGGCAGTCTTTGGCAACCTGCTATCCACAGAACCTTCATTCACAGAGCCTGTCCTAGCCATCCTATGCTTTCTCTCATTATAGTAATAGAAAGCGGGATTGAACCATTTTTTTCGCACAACCTATTAATTGAGATACACTCAGTCAGTCGGGTACCTAAAAAAACATAGGCAATTTCTCTAGCCCATTCTCAAAATGTTCTCCCCATATTCTTACTCTTTCCGTATGACTAATTGTGGTCTCGTTCCTATATTTAACTGGGACAGATCCAGATTGACTATTGCTTCTCAATTTATTAACATGTCAGTGACTATTTGCTATTATACCGTCTAGCTGCGCCTTCTAGATGTTCAGCAATTTTATCCATGGCCTCCAGTTCACATTTCCTTAATTCACATTTTAATGTTATCTCCGCTTTCTTTACATTCTTATTTTCATGTAAACCGCCATTCAAAGAATTCTTGCACATGCCTCTCCATTAAACTAATATTATCACTAATATTCACTAAGCATCATGGTTGCAGCGGCAGCTGCAACCTAGTAAAGAGCGAACCACGGCCCATAGTAACCAAAAGTTAAGAAACGCGTTTAGAAAAAAACTGCCTGGTGAAAAAAATTTCATCTGACACTGATTCAGGAATGGTAACTATCGTTTCAGTTCGTATTAAAAATAAAAGTTTATTGGGAAAAGAAATTTATGGTTATTTCGAAAAAAAGCCTGAAACCCCTCGAAAATGGCGTCAGATCAAAATGAAAAGTGTACCATTAGAATCAGCATAGTCGAAAACCTTATTCAGGGAAATTACAGTCCCCAACCTTGAAAACAAGAAAAATCACTTTTTTGTATGGGTAGCACTGATCTGTCTCCCTTTTTTTTCCTTTTTTTCCAGGGCTAGCGGTTTACCAGAACATCATAGAGAGATGCTTAATGGCTCATTAGAAAGCTGTTTCTCACATCTACGTGCTTTTTAAAATTCCATCATCTGCAATTGCCACATGGCACAAAAATGGCACATAATGTGCCATTTCTCAAGGGGTGGGGCTAGCGGGCTACAAAAACAGCGTAGACAGATGTTTAATAGCTCACATTAAAGCTATTTCTCATATCTATGTTTTATTTATAAATTCCACCACCTGCAACTACCAAATGGCGCTAAAAATGGCACTATTTATGCCATGTCCTAAGTGGAAAAGCTAGGGGCTAGTGGACTGCCAGAGCTTCTTAGAGAGATGTTTAATGGCTGATTCGAAAGCTATTGCTCATATCTACGTGATATAAATCAGTTTTGTCATTCGTAACTTCCAAATAGCACAAAAAACGGCACCTTTTGTGCCACTTCTTAAGTTGAAAAGCTTTGAAGTATAAAACGGTACCATTGTAATAATTATGTTCCAAAACCCTTAATTGTAGATTTACAAGGACCCTTCCCGTACACTCCCCCTCCCAGCAGTAGAGAGGGGTCAGGAGGCCCCATTGCCCACCCCTGCTGCCACCTATAACTTTTTTACATAATTCATGTCTGTTTGTTGTCAGTGAGAATGGAAAAACAGGAACTTTGTCACTTTCATGGACTATAGAGCCATTAGGGAGAACACGTGGCTTATGGTTTTAGTCAGTGAGAATTTGAAAAACAGGAATTTTGTCACATTTATGGATGGTTTTATGGACTTTGTCAGTGAGAATGAAAAAACAGGAATTTTGTCACATTTATGTCTGTTTTCATGGATGGTTATGTGTGTTGGTCAATTTATGGATGGTTTTATGGATTTTGTCAGTGAGAATGGAAAAACAGGAACTTTGTCACTTCCTTCTTGTTGTTGTTCAAGCCAGATGTTATGAGTTTCCGGGAAACAGTATTTGTTATTGTTGTTCGAGCCAAATGTTATGAGTTCCCGGGAAACAGTTAATTAATGTCTGACAGATAACGTAAAGTTAATTAATGTCTTTGGATTTCGAACAGAAATGTTTCCGAGAAACAGTTAGATCACACATGATGTCATGATTGTTTGAATTGTCTCCGGCGCGAAGTTTATTAATGTCTGGAGTTCTTCCAGAAGAATCGTTTCCGAGCAAATGTTTTGATCTTAGCGCGCGAAAAGGTTTCCAAATAATTGAAATAAGCCAGCGCAGGGATGCCAAACAAAAGGAACACACTGAATTACGTTTAGGGATTATTTGGGCGAAACTGTTTTAGACAGGTTATGGAATTATTTCGGCGAAACATTTAGAGACATTTTAAAAGATGATTTATGAAGAACTTGCGGTTGAGGTTTTGAGTGTGGTCGTTATAATACACAAGTTTCATTGAACAGTGTTGTGAGGTCCTCTACCCCAACCCCAAAGGGTTCCAATCCATCTACCTCAACCCCGAAGGAAGCCCCCGGTACTCAAAGGTTCTCTGGGCTTCCAAAGGCCCCCGGCACCCCCAAAGGCCATCATCCTGTCCCCAAATGCCCCTAGGCTCCCAACTGGCCCACCGGACCCCAAAGGCCCTCCCCAGACCCCAAAAAGCCCTACCCGAGCCCCCAAAGGCCATACCCGGTCCCCAAAGGTCCACCAGACCCCCAAAGGCCCTCCACCAGTCCCCAAAGGCCCTCTCCCGGTCCCCAAAGGTCCCCCAGGCACCCAAGGACCCCCAGACCCCAAAAAGGCCATACCCGAGCCCCCAAAGGTCCTCCCCGGTCCCCAAAGGTCCACCAGACCCCCAAAGGCCTTCCACCAGTCCCCAAAGGCCCTCTCCCGGTCCCCAAAGGTCCCCCAGGCCACCCAAGGACCCCCAGACCCCAAAAAGGTCATACCCGATCCCCCAAAGGCTCTCCTTCGGTCCCCAAAGGTCCACCGGGCTCCCAAAGGACCAATCGGCCCTCAAGTGCCGCCCAGACCCCTAAACACCCTCCCCAGGCTCCCAAAGGCCCTCCCCAGACCCAAAAAGCCCTACCCGAGCCCCCAAAGGCCCTCCCCTGGTCCCCAAAGGTCCCCCCGGGCTCCCAAGGGACCAGTCGGCCCTCAAGTGCCGCCCAGACCCCTAAACACCCTCCCCAGGCTTCCAAAGGGCCACCGGCGCCCCCAAAGGCCCACACAGACCCCCAAAGGTCCTCCCCTGGTCCTCAAAGGACCACCCGGCCCTCAAGGGCCCCCGGATCCCCAAAGGTCCTCCCACGGGCCCCAAAGAGTCCCCTTCTCCATTTTTTTAATACTTTTTTATGGCTTTATAATATCCTTTCAGAACAAGTTCCATTCATAATGTCATTCCTAAACCCATTTTCTAACCTCAAAGAGTCCCCTCCCCATTTCGTAAATACTTTCTTGAATTTTTTAACATAGTATTTTTTTAATTTTTTACGCATCTTAAAATGACATGAAATATGCTTACGGCTCTACCAATCGTACTCTGTGCTTGTTCATGGACACGACGCGGCTTTCCCACTGGTACTCTATGGCAGGTTATCGACACTACCTAGTTTATTGCATGCATTAAATCAGTATTTTTTACGCAGTGGAAGGATAAACACACAATTCATATCTGTAAAAAAGTGAGGATGAATTATTCGACGAACGAATGTGCACATGATAAAATCATTGTCGTATTGAATGCTGACAAGGAGAAATACCTGAACTATGAAACGAGTGCAAGCGGTAAAACTATTGGAAATGTATGCATGCGTTGTCATGACAGCGAGAAGTTAGATTTCTTTGGAGTACCCAAGAATTTCAATCGTGTAAACGGTGGATATGCAAGAGTATCATTACCAGAGAAATTAGTGCTCAAAGAGAATGCAAACTTAAAAATAATTGTCGATGATCGGGGACAACTCCTTGCTAGGGTTTCTGGTAACAGATTACCTGTTGATAAATCCTATCATCATCTTTCCGGTATTAGCATTTTAAAGAGAACAAGAAGGAGAAGACATGCATACTCCTGCAATAATGTCATTAATCATATCTTGTCAATATGCCAAAACTGCCATCTATGTAAAAATAATGTGACAGTAGACAGTGAAATCACAGGCAGAATAAAAAGGACATTGGCAGACAATATCATCAATGAATATAAAGATGAATTGACGGAAAGTGAAGCGCAAGTGTACTAATAATGTGTAATAATGTATTTAACGTATTTTTATATTAATATTCTACATCTCATTATTTCATTAAAAATATTTTATGCATTATTTTGTTAAGTGTTCATTATTTTAGGGTATGCTAGAACGTCAAACGCTCAGAATATCTATTAAAAAGGTCAGAGATGAAAGAAAAAGAATTTTTAGAGATAAAGATACTACTATCAGGCTCAATGTTTCATAGAAGATGGAAAAGTTCAAGATCTCTTCTGAATTTTACCAAAGAACACAATTCAATTCTAATTTCACCAGAGAAAACAAAAATCTTCCACTTAAGTCCTTTATTTCACAAAGACATAAAGAAATTTAAAGTTCAATTCTAAATTTTTCTGTAGAAGATAGGAAAAGTAATACCATACTTGTGAATATTTTCCCGGAAGATAAAAAGTTCTAGTTCAATTTTAAATTTTCTCAACGAAGCGAAGAAAAATTCAAGTTCTCTTCTGAATTTTACCAAAGAATACAATTCAATTCTAATTTCTCCAGAGAAAGCAAAAATCTTCCACTTCAGTTCTTTATTTCACAAAGACATAGAAAATTTAAAGTTCAATTCTAAATTTTTCGGTGGAAGATAGAAAAAGTAATACCATACTTTTGAATATTTTCCCGGAAGATAAAAAGTTCTAGTTCAATTTACAGTTTCCTCAACGAAGTGAAGAAAAGTTCAAGTTCTCTTCTGAATTTTACCAAAGAATACAATTCAATTCTAATTTCTCCAGAGAAAACAAAAATCTTCCACTTCAGTTCATTATTTCACCAAGACATAAAAAATTTTAAGTTCAATTCTAAATTTTTCCGTGAAAGATAGGAAAAGTTATCCTATGATTGTGATTATTTTCCATGAAGATAAAAATTTTCACTTTAATTCTAAATTATCTTCAATTCAGTTCCGTTCTTTCTCGAAGAGTCAAATTTAAAGTTCTGTTCTAAATATTTTCCTGGGAGAAGAAAAGTTCAACTTCGATTCTGAATTTTCTCAATGAAAATGAAATAAGTTATTGATCATTCCTATTTTCCCAAAATAAATATAAAAATTTTCCACTTCAGTTCAGATTTTTCTCAAACAGATGAAAAAATTTAAAATACTGTTCCAAATTTTTCATAGAAGTTAAAAAAGTTCAAGTTCTCTTCTGAATTTTACCAAAGAACACAATTCAATTCTAATTTCTCCAGAGAAAACAAAAATCTTCCACGTCAGTTCTTTATTTCACAAAGACATAAAGAAATTTAAAGTTCAATTCTAAATTTTTCGGTGGAAGATAGGAAAAGTTATACTATGATTTGTAATTATTTTCCATGAAGATGAAAAGTTTCACTTTAATTCTAATTTTCTTAAATCCTGAAATGACATGAAATATGCTTACGGCTCTACCAATCGTACTCTGTGCTTGTTCATGGACACGACGCGGCTTTCCCACTAGTACTCTATGGCGGGTTATCGACACTACCTAGTTTATTGCATGCATTAAATCAGTATTTTTTACGCAGTGGAAGGATAAACACACAATTCATATCTGTAAAAAAGTGAGGATGAATTATTCGACGAACGAATGTGCACATGATAAAATCATTGTCATATTGAATGCTGACAAGGAGAAATACCTGAACTATGAAACGAGTGCAAGCGGTAATACTATTGGAAATGTATGCATGCGTTGTCATGACAGCGAGAAGTTAGATTTCATTGGACTATCGAAATCATTCAAAATTGCTCAAGGTGGATATGCGAGAGTGAGAGCACCAGAGATGATAGTGTTAAAGGAGAATGCCAACTTAAAAATAATTGTCGATGATCGGGGACAACTCCTTGCTTAAAGTTCTGGTAGCACGATACCTATTGATAGATCCTATTCCCATCGTTCTGGTATTACTATTCAAATGAAAGCAAAGAAGAAAAGAAAGGCCTACTGCTGCACTAGTGTAATAAATCATATCATGTCTACCTGCCAGAACTGCCATCTATGTAAAAATAATGTGAGAATAGACAGTGAAATCACAGGCAGAATAAAAAGGACATTAGCAGACAATATCATCAATGAATATAAAGATGAATTGACGGAAAGTGAAGCGCAAGTGTACTAATAATGTGTAATAATGTATTTAACGTATTTTATATTAATATTCTACATCTCATTATTTCATTAAAAATATTTTATGCATTATTTTGTTAAGTGTTCATTATTTTAGGGTATGCTAGAACGTCAAACGCTCAGAATATCTATTAAAAAGGTCAGAGATGAAAGAAAAAGAATTTTTAGAGATAAAGATACTACTATCAGGCTCAATGTTTCATAGAAGATAGAAAAGTTCAAGATCTCTTCTGAATTTTACCAAAGAACACAATTCACTTCTAATTTCACCAGAGAAAACAAAAATCTTCCACTTAAGTTCTTTATTTCACAAAGACATAAAGAAATTTAAAGTTCAATTCTAAATTTTTCTGTAGAAGATAGGAAAAGTAATACCATACTTGTGAATATTTTCCCGGAAGATAAAAAGTTCTAGTTCAATTTTAAATTTTCTCAACGAAGCGAAGAAAAATTCAAGTTCTCTTCTGAATTTTACCAAAGAACACACTTCAATTCTAATTTCTCCAGAGAAAGCAAAAATCTTCCACTTCAGTTCTTTATTTCACAAAGACATAGAAAATTTAAAGTTCAATTCTAAATTTTTCGGTGGAAGATAGAAAAAGTAATACCATACTTTTGAATATTTTCCCGGAAGATAAAAAGTTCTAGTTCAATTTACAGTTTCCTCAACGAAGTGAAGAAAAGTTCAAGTTCTCTTCTGAATTTTACCAAAGAATACAATTCAATTCTAATTTCTCCAGAGAAAACAAAAATCTTCCACTTCAGTTCATTATTTCACAAAGCCATAAAGAAATTTAAAGTTCAATTCTAAATTTTTCCGTGAAAGATAGAAAAAGTAATACCATACTTGTGAATATTTTCACGGAAGATAAAAAGTTCCAGTTCAATTTAAAATTTTCTCAACGAAGTGAAGAGAAGTTCAAGTTCTCTACTGAATTTTACCAAAGAACACATATTCAATTCTAATTTACCTAGAGTAAAATAAAAATCTTCCACATAAGTTCTTATTTCACAAAGACATAAAGAAATTTAAAGTTCAATTCTAAATTTTTCGGTGGAAGATAGAAAAAGTAATACCACACTTGTGAATATTTTCCCAGAAGATAAAAGTTCTAGTTCAATTTAAAATTTTTCTCAACGAAGTGAAGAAAAATTCAAGTTCTCTTCTGAATTTTACTAAAGAACACAATTCAATTCTAATTTCACCAGAGAAAATAAAAATCTTCCACATAAGTTCTTTATTTCACAAAGACATAAAGAAATTTAAAGTTCAATTCTAAATTTTTCATTGGAAGATAGAAAAAGTAATACCATACTCGTGAATATTTTCCCGGAAGATAAAAAGTTCTAGTTCAATTTAAAATTTTCTCAACGAAGTGAAGAAAAGTTCAAGTTCTCCTCTGAACTCTACCAAAGAACACACTTCAATTCTAATTTCTCCAGAGAAAACAAAATCTTCCACTTCAGTTCTTTATTTCGCAAAGACATAAAGAAATTTAAAGTTCAATTCTAAATTTTTCGGTGAGAGATAGAAAAATTAATACCATACTTGTGAATATTTTCACAGACGATAAATACCATACATGTAAATATTTTCCCGGAAGATAAAAAGTTCTAGTTCAATTTAAAATTTTCACAACGAAGTGAAGAAAAGTTCAAGTTCTCTTCTGAATTTTCTTAAAGAAGTGAAAAAAGTTAGCTCAATTCTGAATTATACCAATGAAAATGAAAAAGCTCCCACTTCAGTTCTTAATTTCTAAAAAAGACATAAAACAATCAAAGTTCTCTTCTAATTTTTCCAAGAAAATAAAAAGGTTCCATTTCAGTTCAGGTTTTTTCTCAAAGAGATGAAAAATTTAAAGTTCTATTCTAATTTTAAATTAAATTTTAGCTCCTTTGTCTTATGGATTTACCCCTCAAATTTCTAAATTAGAAAATGAGGGACTCGTTCTATTATTAAAGACAATCGTTCAAACTCGTTCATCTAACCTCCATAACAATAGGTTAGGTTAGGTATAAATAAATATTAATAAATAAATAGAAACATTTCTACATGTTTAAGTTAGGTTAGGTTAACTTGTCATGAGCGCTCATGATAAGTTAACCTAACCTTTCCCGGCGAGTATGGTTAGGTTAGGTTAGGCTAGATTAAGTTAGGTTAGATTAGGTTAGGTTAAGTTAGGTTAGGTTAGCCCACGTACGCGTCACTTAGGTTAGCTTAGGTTAGGTGAGAGACAGGCAAAAAGTTAGGTGTATGATTAGGTTAGGTTAGGTTAGATTAAGCTAGGTTAAGTTAGGTTAGGCTAGGTTAGCCTACGTACGCGCGCGTACGTAGGCTAACCTAGCCTAACCTAACTTAACCTAACTTAATCTAACCTAAACTAACCTAATCATACACCTAACTTTTTGCCTGTCTCTCACCTAACCTAAGCTAACCTAAGTGACGCGTACGTGGGCTAACCTAACCTAACTTAACCTAACCTAATCTAACCTAACTTAATCTAGCCTAGCCTAACCTAACCATACTCGCCGGGAAAGGTTAGGTTAACTTATCATGAGCGCTCATGACAAGTTAACCTAACCTAACTTAAACATGTAGAAATGTTTCTATTTATTTATTAATATTTATTTATACCTAACCTAACCTATTGTTATGGAGGTTAGATGAACGAGTTTGAACGATTGTCTTTAATAATAGAACGAGTCCCTCATTTTCTAATTTAGAAATTTGAGGGGTAAATCCATAAGACAAAAGGAGCTAAAATTTAATTTAAAATTAGAATAGAACTTTAAATTTTTCATCTCTTTGAGAAAAAACCTGAACTGAAATGGAACCTTTTTATTTTCTTGGAAAAATTAGAAGAGAACTTTGATTGTTTTATGTCTTTTTTAGAAATTAAGAACTGAAGTGGGAGCTTTTTCATTTTCATTGGTAAAATTCAGAATTGAGCTAACTTTTTTCACTTCTTTAAGAAAATTCAGAAGAGAACTTGAACTTTTCTTCACTTCGTTGTGAAAATTTTAAATTGAACTAGAACTTTTTATCTTCCGGGAAAATATTTACATGTATGGTATTTATCGTCTGTGAAAATATTCACAAGTATGGTATTAATTTTTCTATCTCTCACCGAAAAATTTAGAATTGAACTTTAAATTTCTTTATGTCTTTGCGAAATAAAGAACTGAAGTGGAAGATTTTGTTTTCTCTGGAGAAATTAGAATTGAAGTGTGTTCTTTGGTAGAGTTCAGAGGAGAACTTGAACTTTTCTTCACTTCGTTGAGAAAATTTTAAATTGAACTAGAACTTTTTATCTTCCGGGAAAATATTCACGAGTATGGTATTACTTTTTCTATCTTCCAATGAAAAATTTAGAATTGAACTTTAAATTTCTTTATGTCTTTGTGAAATAAAGAACTTATGTGGAAGATTTTTATTTTCTCTGGTGAAATTAGAATTGAATTGTGTTCTTTAGTAAAATTCAGAAGAGAACTTGAATTTTTCTTCACTTCGTTGAGAAAAATTTTAAATTGAACTAGAACTTTTTATCTTCTGGGAAAATATTCACAAGTGTGGTATTACTTTTTCTATCTTCCACCGAAAATTTAGAATTGAACTTTAAATTTCTTTATGTCTTTGTGAAATAAGAACTTATGTGGAAGATTTTTATTTTACTCTAGGTAAATTAGAATTGAATATGTGTTCTTTGGTAAAATTCAGTAGAGAACTTGAACTTCTCTTCACTTCGTTGAGAAAATTTTAAATTGAACTGGAACTTTTTATCTTCCGTGAAAATATTCACAAGTATGGTATTACTTTTTCTATCTTTCACGGAAAAATTTAGAATTGAACTTTAAATTTCTTTATGGCTTTGTGAAATAATGAACTGAAGTGGAAGATTTTTGTTTTCTCTGGAGAAATTAGAATTGAATTGTATTCTTTGGTAAAATTCAGAAGAGAACTTGAACTTTTCTTCACTTCGTTGAGGAAACTGTAAATTGAACTAGAACTTTTTATCTTCCGGGAAAATATTCAAAAGTATGGTATTACTTTTTCTATCTTCCACCGAAAAATTTAGAATTGAACTTTAAATTTTCTATGTCTTTGTGAAATAAAGAACTGAAGTGGAAGATTTTTGCTTTCTCTGGAGAAATTAGAATTGAAGTGTGTTCTTTGGTAAAATTCAGAAGAGAACTTTAATTTTTCTTCGCTTCGTTGAGAAAATTTAAAATTGAACTAGAACTTTTTATCTTCCGGGAAAATATTCACAAGTATGGTATTACTTTTCCTATCTTCTACAGAAAAATTTAGAATTGAACTTTAAATTTCTTTATGTCTTTGTGAAATAAAGAACTTAAGTGGAAGATTTTTGTTTTCTCTGGTGAAATTAGAATTGAATTGTGTTCTTTGGTAAAATTCAGAAGAGATCTTGAACTTTTCTATCTTCTATGAAACATTGAGCCTGATAGTAGTATCTTTATCTCTAAAAATTCTTTTTCTTTCATCTCTGACCTTTTTAATAGATATTCTGAGCGTTTGACGTTCTAGCATACCCTAAAATAATGAACACTTAACAAAATAATGCATAAAATATTTTTAATGAAATAATGAGATGTAGAATATTAATATAAAATACGTTAAATACATTATTACACATTATTAGTACACTTGCGCTTCACTTTCCGTCAATTCATCTTTATATTCATTGATGATATTGTCTGCTAATGTCCTTTTTATTCTGCCTGTGATTTCACTGTCTATTCTCACATTATTTTTACATAGATAGCAGTTCTGGCAGGTAGACATGATATTATTTATTACACTAGTGCAGCAGTAGGCCTTTCTTTTCTTCTTTGCTTTCATTTGAATAGTAATACCAGAACGATGGGAATAGGATCTATCAATAGGTATCGTGCTACCAGAACTGTAAGCAAGGAGTTGTCCCCGATCATCGACAATTATTTTTAAGTTGGCATTCTCCTTTAACACTATCATCTCTGGTGCTCTCACTCTCGCATATCCACCTTGAGCAATTTTGAATGATTTCGATAGTCCAGTGAAATCTAACTTCTCGCTGTCATGACAACGCATGCATACATTTCCAATAGTGTTACCGCTTGCACTCGTTTCATAGTTCAGGTATTTCTCCTTGTCAGCATTCAATATGACAATGATTTTATCATGTGCACATTCGTTCGTCGAATAATTCATCCTCACTTTTTTACAGATATGAATTGTGTGTTTATCCTTCCACTGCGTAAAAAATACTGATTTAATGCATGCAATAAACTAGGTAGTGTCGATAACCCGCCATAGAGTACTAGTGGGAAAGCCGCGTCGTGTCCATGAACAAGCACAGAGTACGATTGGTAGAGCCGTAAGCATATTTCATGTCATTTCAGGATTTAAGAAAATTAGAATTAAAGTGAAACTTTTCATCTTCATGGAAAATAATTACAAATCATAGTATAACTTTTCCTATCTTCCACCGAAAAATTTAGAATTGAACTTTAAATTTCTTTATGTCTTTGTGAAATAAAGAACTGACGTGGAAGATTTTTGTTTTCTCTGGAGAAATTAGAATTGAATTGTGTTCTTTGGTAAAATTCAGAAGAGAACTTGAACTTTTTTAACTTCTATGAAAAATTTGGAACAGTATTTTAAATTTTTTCATCTGTTCGAGAAAAATCTGAACTGAAGTGGAAAATTTTTATATTTATTTTGGGAAAATAGGAATGATCAATAACTTATTTCATTTTCATTGAGAAAATTCAGAATCGAAGTTGAACTTTTCTTCTCTCAGGAAAATATTTAGAACAGAACTTTAAATTTGACTCTTCGAGAAAGAACGGAACTGAATTGAAGATAATTTAGAATTAAAGTGAAAATTTTTATCTTCATGGAAAATAATCACAATCATAGGATAACTTTTCCTATCTTTCACGGAAAAATTTAGAATTAAACTTTAAATTTTCTATGTCTTTGTGAAATAAAGAACTGAAGTGGAAGATTTTTGTTTTCTCTGGAGAAATTAGAATTGAATTGTATTCTTTGGTAAAATTCAGAAGAGAACTTGAACTTTTCTTCACTTCGTTGAGGAAATTGAAAATTGAACTAGAACTTTTTATCTTCCGGGAAAATATTCAAAAGTATGGTATTACTTTTTCTATCTTCCACCGAAAAATTTAGAATTGAACTTTAAATTTTCTATGTCTTTGTGAAATAAAGAACTGAAGTGGAAGATTTTTGCTTTCTCTGGAGAAATTAGAATTGAAGTGTGTTCATTGGTAAAATTCAGAAGAGAACTTGAATTTTTCTTCGCTTCGTTGAGAAAATTTAAAATTGAACTAGAACTTTTTATCTTCCGGGAAAATATTCACAAGTATGGTATTACTTTTCCTATCTTCTACAGAAAAATTTAGAATTGAACTTTAAATTTCTTTATGTCTTTGTGAAATAAAGAACTTAAGTGGAAGATTTTTGTTTTCTCTGGTGAAATTAGAATTGAATTGTGTTCTTTGGTAAAATTCAGAAGAGATCTTGAACTTTTCCATCTTCTATGAAACATTGAGCCTGATAGTAGTATCTTTATCTCTAAAAATTCTTTTTCTTTCATCTCTGACCTTTTTAATAGATATTCTGAGCGTTTGACGTTCTAGCATACCCTAAAATAATGAACACTTAACAAAATAATGCATAAAATATTTTTAATGAAATAATGAGATGTAGAATATTAATATAAAAATACGTTAAATACATTATTACACATTATTAGTACACTTGCGCTTCACTTTCCGTCAATTCATCTTTATATTCATTGATGATATTGTCTGCCAATGTCCTTTTTATTCTGCCTGTGATTTCACTGTCTACTGTCACATTATTTTTACATAGATGGCAGTTTTGGCATATTGACAAGATATGATTAATGACATTATTGCAGGAGTATGCATGTCTTCTCCTTCTTGTTCTCTTTAAAATGCTAATACCGGAAAGATGATGATAGGATTTATCAACAGGTAATGTGTTACCAGAAACCCTAGCAAGGAGTTGTCCCCGATCATCGACAATTATTTTTAAGTTTGCATTCTCTTTGAGCACTAATTTCTCTGGTAATGATACTCTTGCATATCCACCGTTTACACGATTGAAATTCTTGGGTACTCCAAAGAAATCTAACTTCTCGCTGTCATGACAACGCATGCATACATTTCCAATAGTGTTACCGCTTGCACTCGTTTCTTAGTTCAGGTATTTCTCCTTGTCAGCATTCAATACGACAATGATTTTACCATGTGCACATTCGTTCGTCGAATAATTCATCCTCACTTTTTTACAGATGTGAATTGTGTGTTTATCCTTCCACTGCGTAAAAAATACTGATTTAATGCATGCAATAAACTAGGTAGTGTCGATAACCTGCCATAGAGTACCAGTGGGAAAGCCGCGTCGTGTCCATGAACAAGCACAGAGTACGATTGGTAGAGCCGTAAGTATATTTCATGTCATTTTAAGATGCGTAAAAAATTAAAAAAATACTATGTTAAAAAATTCAAGAAAGTATTTACGAAATGGGGAGGGGACTCTTTGAGGTTAGAAAATGGGTTTAGGAATGACATTATGAATGGAACTTGTTCTGAAAGGATATAATAAAGCCATAAAAAAGTATTAAAAAAATGGAGAAGGGGACTCTTTGGGGCCCGTGGGAGGACCTTTGGGGATCCGGGGGCCCTTGAGGGCCGGGTGGTCCTTTGAGGACCAGGGGAGGACCTTTGGGGGTCTGTGTGGGCCTTTGGGGCGCCAGTGGCCCTTTGGAAGCCTGGGGAGGGTGTTTAGGGGTCTGGGCGGCACTTGAGGGCCGACTGGTCCCTTGGGAGCCCGGGGGGACCTTTGGGGACCAGGGGAGGGCCTTTGGGGGCTCGGGTAGGGCTTTTTGGGTCTGGGAGGGCCTTTGGGAGCCTGGGGAGGGTGTTTAGGGGTCTGGGCGGCACTTGAGGGCCGATTGGTCCTTTGGGAGCCCGGTGGACCTTTGGGGACTGAAGGAGAGCCTTTGGGGGCTCGGGTATGACCTTTTTGGGGTCTGGGGGTCCTTGGGTGCCTGGGGGACCTTTGGGGACCGGGAGAGGGCCTTTGGGGACTGGTGGAGGGCCTTTGGGGGTCTGGTGGACCTTTGGGGACCGGGGAGGACCTTTGGGGGCTCGGATATGGCCTTTTTGGGGTCTGGGGGTCCTTGGGTGCCTGGGGGACCTTTGGGGACCGGGAGAGGGCCTTTGGGGACTGGTGGAGGGCCTTTGGGGGTCTGGTGGACCCTTGGGGACCGGGTATGGCCTTTGGGGGCTCGGGTAGGGCTTTTTTGGGGTCTGGGGAGGGCCTTTGGGGTCCGGTGGGCCAGTTGGGAGCCTGGGGGGCATTTGGGGACAGGATGATGGCCTTTGGGGGTGCCGGGGGCCCTTTGGAAGCCCAGAGAACCTTTGAGTACCGGGGGCTTCCTTCGGGTTGAGGTAGATGGATTGGAACCCTTTGGGGTTGGGGTAGAGGACCTCACAACACTGTTCAATGAAACTTGTGTATTATAACGACCACACTCACAACCTCAACCGCAAGTTCTTCATAAATCATCTTTTAAAATGTCTCTAAATGTTTCGCCGAAATAATTCCATAACCTGTCTAAAACAGTTTCGCCCAAATAATCCCTAAACGTAATTCAGCGTGTTCCTTTTGTTTGGCATCCCTGCGCTGGCTTATTTCAATTATTTGGAAACCTTTTCGCGCGCTAAGATCAAAACATTTGCTCGGAAACGATTCTTCTGGAAGAACTCCAGACATTAATAAACTTCGCGCCGGAGACAATTCAAACAATCATGACATCATGTGTGATCTAACTGTTTCTCGGAAACATTTCTGTTCGAAATCCAAAGACATTAATTAACTTTACGTTATCTGTCAGACATTAATTAACTGTTTCCCGGGAACTCATAACATCTGGCTTGAACAACAATAACAAATACTGTTTCCCGGAAACTCATAACATCTGGCTTGAACAACAACAAGAAGGAAGTGACAAAGTTCCTGTTTTTCCATTCTCACTGACAAAATCCATAAAACCATCCATAAATTGACCAACACACATAACCATCCATGAAAACAGACATAAATGTGACAAAATTCCTGTTTTTTCATTCTCACTGACAAAGTCCATAAAACCATCCATAAATGTGACAAAATTCCTGTTTTTCAAATTCTCACTGACAAAACCATAAACCACGTGTTCTCCCTAATGGCTCTATAGTCCATGAAAGTGACAAAGTTCCTGTTTTTCCATTCTCACTGACAACAAACAGACATGAATTATGTAAAAAAGTTATAGGTGGCAGCAGGGGTGGGCAATGGGGCCTCCTGACCCCTCTCTACTCCCAGCCCCCTTGGTAAGTCTCATTAGTCTGTTGGGAGAATTTACTACAAACTCTTTAACACGGTCAGAATCAAAAGTCAAAAATCATGTTAGGAAAAAACTGCCTAGTGGAAACAAACTGTCATCTGACACTGATTGAGGAATGGTCACTATTATTTTGGTTCGTCTTAAAAGTAAAAGTTTATTGCGAGAAAAAATTTATGATGATTTCGAAAAAGGTCTGAAACCCCTTGAAAATGGTGTCAGATCAAAATGAAAAGCGTACCATTGGAATCACCATGGTCGAAACCCTTAAACAGAGAAATTACAGACCCCTCCTTGAACAACAGAGAAAATCACTTTTCCTTGTTGTAGCACTGATGCGTCTCCCGTTTTTTTCTTTTTTTTTTCTTTTTTCTAGCAGGGCTAAGGGGTGACCAGAACATCACAGAGAGATGTATAATAGCTCATTTCTAACGGAAGTTAAATTTGTTAGTGTCCTTTTTAAGTGACCAAAAATATTGGAGGACAACTAACCCCCCCCCCCCTCCCTGAAGTTTCCCTCCCCCCAAAGTCATCCAATCACAATTTTGAGATAGTCAATTTGTTCAACATACTTCAAAGGTCAAATATCTTTGGTTTTGGTGACGATACGACCCTCCATACTCCCTGGAGAAAGGGCTGCACACTGTATCGGTATCGGGCGTATTTATATCACGCGTATCGGCGTGAGCGTATTGTTATTGGACGTACTGGTATTGCATGTGTCTAGACAGATGTTTAATAGCTCATATAAACGATATTGCTCAAATCCACGTGAGTGGCGTAATTTCGTCAAAATCCTGAGGTGGGGGGGGGGCAAAGTTGGATCTAATTTTTCCAAATCAAGTGAAAATGATAGTGAAAATGGAAAAATGAGCCATATATTACCATAGAGGCAAAGTTATACTAAAGAAAACTGACCTGTTTCTCTGGATGCTTGAATTATGAAGGTTTATCTTAGTTTTGACAAGATTTTTGTTTTGCAGAAACCAAATTTCAGCCGGGGGGCGAAATGAGGTTGGGGGGGGGGCAAACTTGGGTCTGAAGGGGGCAGTTGCCTCCCCCTGCCCCATATCAAATTACGCTTTTTATACGCCCTTCCTATAAATTCCACCATCGGCGATTAACTTAAAAACACTCAGAAAATTGGTAGCATTAGTCTATGCCCTCTTGAAAGAAAAATTACTGGTACTTATGTAATTTACAAACACACTCAAGAAGGGCTGTTAGGTTAACCATAATGAAAGATGCTATAACATGATGAAAATATAATACTTTAGTTTATATAATAAAATAATTTGGGATAAATATTTTTGCATATGAAGGGGGGTGGGGGGTAAAATAAATCTCAGAAAGGGGCTAAAAACCTAATTCAGCCTAACCTTGCCCCCACCCCCCTAATGTTCAAATATATAGCCTAAATTATACAAGTCCAATGCATTCTGTCACTCGTCATTTATCCTTGTGGCTATGAAATTGGTTTGTTCAGATCGTACATTCAGCAAACTTCTCGGCTGTTTGGTATCATGGCTGCAGCGGTAGCTGCAACCTAGTAAAGAGCAAACCACAGCCCATAGTGACTAAAAGCTAAAAAACTTTAAAGCGGTCTTTTTTTCTTCTCTTTTTTCCAGGCCTAGCGGGTTATTAGAACATCATAGAGAGACGCTTAAGAGCTCATTTAAAAGCTATTTCTCATATGTACGTGGTTTATATAAATTCCACGATCCGCAAGTGCCATATGGCACAAAAAATGGCACTTTATGCCATTTCTCAAGGGGTGGGGCTAGCGGGCAACCAGAACATCGTAGATAGATTTTTGATAGCTCATATAAAAAATATTGCTCATATTTACGTTCTTCCTATAAATTCCGCCATTTGCAAATTTCAAATGGTACTAAAAATGACACTTTTTGTGCCATGTCTGAAGTGGATAAGCTGGGGCTAGTGGCTAGCAGAACTTCTTAGAGTGATGTTTAATGGCTCATTTGAAAACTTTTGCTCATATCTACGGGCTTTTTATCAATTCTACAATTCGTAAGTGAGATATAGCACTGAAAACAACACTTTTGGTGCCACTTCTCAAGTGGAAAATCTTGAAAGTATAAAACGGTATAATTGTAATAATTATGATCCAAAACCCTTAACTCGAGGTTTTCAAGAACACCTTCCGCAGGTTCCTCCTCCAGGCCCCCTTAATAAGCTACGCATCACATATACTCCCCCTCCAAGCCCCCTGTGTAAGTTTCATAAATCTTCTACTCATCTTAAAAGTAAATGATTATTGCGAAAACAAAATTAACTACAACTAAAAACTTTTCAACAATCTACCAAAAATTAAGCTTGAATGATCAACACTTTTGAATTAAACCTTCAAACTTCACTCTGCGATGAAGCCTGTGGGCTAGTTCTAATGGCGGTAATTGAGGGGAAGGGACGTCCTTGCCCCCGTATTTTTTGCTCCTGCTAAGGTTTTGAAAAACACCTTTTTTTGGTTATTTCATTGAAAAAGGCACTTTTTTCATTTGAAAAAAATGTGTGGAAAAACAGAAAGTACACTTCATGGGAATGTGCTATCAAGTCAAATTTATAAAAAGTGACTAGGCATAAATATAAGCTTCTAAATGCGTCCTTAAACAGCTTCATAAGTTTTCAACCAAACTAAGGAATAACATTAAAACTTAAAAAAAAACAGAAATTATTCCGTATAAATAAAAAAGATCACAGCAGGGTTGTTTCTACATAAAATTTGAATAAAAAACGAGCAATGATTAATATAAAAAAACAAAGTTTTTCCAAGGGAAGTAAAGAGCGAAGTTGAAACTTAAAACGGACAAAAATTATTGCTTCACAACCTATCTAATATATATATCAATCAAACTAGTACAAATAAATTAGCTAATTATGTTTCCCTGTGTTTCTAGGATTATAGAAAACTAGCGCTTTACTGAAAACACAAAATAATATAGGAGTTTTGGCACAGTAAAAGCAAACCAATTTAGGACATTTTTACAGAATAAAACTATTATCAAGTTCTTTTAGGATCAATCCCTTTTAAGATAAATAACAATTCAGTCTAGGATTGTTGCTTTATTTTTTTTTCCCGTTTAATTTGGCATCACTTCTGCACAATGGCTTATTTCAATGCCTGGCTGTCGCTTTGGTTTAAAAAAGGACATGTCATGATTACTTTGTCGACAAGTTCGAAGTAAAGCCATCTTCATAGCACTAGGTCTATAGACTAGCTTTAGAATTTGTATCATAGCTTGAAATTCACTCTTGTATAGAGAGAAATAATCGGATTTCCAGAGTTCATATTATGTCTTATTTGATCTTCATTTCAAGTAATACTAAAGCATATTTCTTAGATTTGAAGATTGTTTATTAATCCCTATTGATATTATAGCTTATAGCACTATTGAATATTATTCCAGAATACTACCTGATAAATCAATCCAATAATCTGTATGCTGTTCAATGACTTTGCGGTTATTAAAAAATATTTAATTTTACGCTTATGTTTTTAAGATACTTTTAATTGTATATGTAAAGTTACTGATGTCACAACTGGTGCTTTATAGATTAGTTTATTGTTGTCAGGCTTCATACTCACTTTTCACTCCCAAATCAATATTCCTGTTTTTAATACTTGATTTTTGTGTTTTCAGTTAAGCGCTAGTTTTCTATAATCCTAGAAACACAGGGAAACATAATTAGTTGGTTTATTTGTACTAGTTTGATTGATATATATTAGATTGGCTGTAAAGCAATAATTTTTGTCCGTTTGAAGTTTCAACTTCGCTCTTTACTTCCCTTGGAAAAACTTTATTTTTTTAGATTAATTTCACCAAAAGCATTTTAAAAACTGTACATTGGATACCTCTTCTCAACGACTGTTTTAAGCATAAAAAGTACAATTTTCAATCGTGTTTTGTGTTTGGGAATTTTTAAATTTTGGGTGTTTTTTCTGTGGTGTTTTGCCGTTGACTTAACCTTGGCTCACATCCCCAGCCTCTGAAATGTGAAAACTTCTACCAAACCATTTAATAAAAAAAAACATAACTATTGAAAAAGCATAATTATAAATGATCCCTCCCTCTCTAATTGAGGGAAATTGGATACCTCCTACAACAAAACCATGACTACGCTCTGCTCTCCTGTTATTTTGCTTCAGTATACTTGATTTATTTTTCTTGTCACAAAATACTCAACTATTTTTAATATTTTTTTTAAACTGAGGTACACAGAGAATAATTCGAAAGGTACACAGAGAATAATTTGAAAATTACAGTGTCTTTTCCGTAAACAAAAAAAAGGGACTAAACTAATAATTATACTAGCTGAAGTATCGATTTTCAACTCCTTTGTAATGAGCAACTACAACAACCTCTTAACTGACGACAAACATTTTTGGACGCCCGCGTTGTTGATAAGCACTTATTTACATCTGTTTAAATTATTACTTTTTGTTTTAAATTATTACATTTGTCGATTTATTACTAATTGTTAGATATATTTCAAATAATCATTTGCAAAATATAATAAAAAACTTTGCAAGGTTCACACCCACACTTCATGACTCGCCAGTGTGTCATGTTATGCTATATATTGTATGAACGATTAACTTATTTGTACTAATTCCGTCAGTGTAAAATACACCCCAAAAAAGACTTCGTGTATTTGAAAGGAAAACCTGATTTTTTACGCAAATCAATATAATATTTAGAGTGATTAACGTGGGAATTTTCGATTGGACATTGTTGTCAGAATCAGGCAGGAGCTTTCGTAACCAAAGCTACTATTTTAAACCAGTGCCATGTCCAGGATTTTGTTTGGGGGGTGGGGTGGGGCTTTCTTACAAGAAAACTAAAAAGCACACTAAAATTTGTTTTATGTATTTTGTTATGTTTTTAAAAGCTAGAGGGGGTGAAAGAGTTTTAACATTCGTCGATTTTCTGCTGTAACAAGTTGGCTTTCTCCGAAAGAGACAGTAGAAAGAAAGCATTAGAATAGCTATTTTTAATTTTTTTTTACAATAAAAAAATTAAAAACTTACAAGAATTAAAGTCGAAAGATATATTTTCCAAAAGAAGTATAAAATGATTTAAAACTGAAATTATACTTAATGTGTGGGGACTTTTGTGACTTCCTAACAGTCTCTCCAAATTGTACGCTAAAATTTGAATTATGCTTTAGTCTATACTTATATTATTATAATCCATCAAACATAACATAATAGTAATAAATTATGAATTGTTGTTTTTAATAATAATAACGTTATTTCTCCATCATTAACTGACTATGTTCTATGTTATTGCCTGTTTACGTATTTACGTATTATATTTATTTTGGAATCACGGCAATGCTTAGACGATACACGACTGACGACAAGACAAAGGGTTCTTTCTTTTTCACGGATATCTTAGAAATTGTCCAGTATATCTAATTTAGTATAGTTCGTGAAACCTCATATAGCTCAACGAACCATTGGTTGCTCATCACGCATCATATTTCTCTACAACAGCATTGCTCAGAGTACTCGATGAAACAGAAGATGAATACTCGAAAGTGGCAATAAAGGAAGGCATATCGATCATCTTTATGTGCTTATAATTTCGGGGGAACCAAAATTTCTTCCCCTTTGCCCGGCCTATTTGACGTCGAAATAACTCTTGCTGATCTTTATTTACCGTCTGTTGTAGCTTATCCTGCAATCTTCGAGAAATCTTTGCTTCACAGTCGACCACATCTTCGGAAAAAGTTTAAAAAGTTCGGAAAAAGATAGAAACCAGGAATTGTTTTCATGATAGCTCCATTTATTTTCCGTAAGGAGCTTGTTTAAAGACATCGAAGCGATGTTTTTGACCCTGAAAATACTTAAGCCACAGTATATTAACAGTAAAAGTTCTTTGAATTCGATCAAAAAGTTTGGATTCTTTCTGGACGAGGAATGGCTGCACCACTTGAAAGCACCGTCTCATGACTTGCTTATGCACACTAGCCATGCCACCTCCCTCAAAATTAATGGCTAGGACCTATAATGCATACGGATATCACACTAAACAGTGCTAGCTACTGCCTACGGGTAGTGAAGTGTGTGAACCAGAAGTTTAAGTTGTTTTCTTTTGAAGTGCGATGAAGCTGGTGTCTTGTTAACCCTGAAACCTTTATAGTTCGTTGAAGAATTACGAAAGTGTTAGAATGTATCTCTTTCATTTTTAATTCCTTTTTGAATTTTTTACAAAGCAGAAATATGAGTCATTGTACTTGCCATTTATTGGAGAGAAATTGCAAAAATATTCAATTAATTCTTTCATTCTCTTTGGCTTCTCTTCGTCTAAATCCTTGGTTTAGAGTTTTCACGTTGTAGATTTTAATATTTGGCTAATCAATTTCAATTTGTTTCAAAAAAATGAGTTGTTTTCATTTTTAATTAATAATTTTTTGTTTTTGTCTTAGTTGCCAGTTATTGTATCTTCAAGGCCGGGATTCAATAGTTTGACCTTCTAGGAATTCTTTATTTTGTTCTTTATGTTGATTCACTTCGGTAATTCGTTGTTTTAAGTTCTATTGTTGTTTTTGTTGAATAACTCAGTTTGATTTTCTTTGTTCATAAATCTGCCTGTAGCGTCAAAAAGGAAGAACTTACTGAACACTTATGATTTTGAATTTCTTAATTCGTTTCATTTTTATTATGAATCTGTGTCCCCCACCATCCTTTGACACGCAACAGCTTTTATTATTTCCACAGATTGTGAATCAAAAGCTTTATTCTTTACAAAGTGAATCCCAAGAGTAGTAACTTAACCTCTTTTGAGTAAGTGTCAAAAAACGCATCAAAAATTTGTTTATATGCATTTTTAATACATTTTGTGAGTTGGACAAACATTTCAGGGGGGTTCACACCCCCCAACCTGCCCCCTTGATACAGTCTTGAAGTTGAACAATGTTAATCGTGCCGTAGGCTACCTTTTCAGTGATTTTTTAAACCCCATTTATAACTACCTTAAAACCCTGGGCCTCGACGTAGTTGGGTGGTTCCACCCACAATAATGATCTTAATAAAAGAAAAATACTTGTATATATGTACATTTATTTATTTATCTATAATTTTTTTCCAAAGCGGTACTATAATTTCTACTGAAATTTGGTGTACTACAAATTTTCAGTGTGAAAAAACGATCTAGATAGGAATGTACATTTATTTATTTATCTATATTTTTTTCCAAAACGGTGCTATAATTTCTATTGAAAATTGGTATACTACAAATTTCCAGTGTCAAAAAACGATCTAGATAGGTCAGGACTTGGGGAAAATTTGTTTAACGGATTAATTTCGGGAAACAAAAACACTAATCATATGAATGATGTCACAAATGCCTGAACATCCAGTACCCTAATGGTTTTGCTTTCTACAGCGAATAAAATGGAATGAAATTACAGTTGTTTTGCAAAATTGTATTTTTTCACCACCTAGTACTGATAATAACACCAATAATAATAACCACCTAGAAGGAAAATAAGGCACATACTGCCATCTATCCACAGTAGTCAATAAAAACAGGATACTTCAACAAATAGGAAATTTGCCACTTTTGATTTTGCCGAACAACGTGGACTAATTGGCCGCTATCTTTTCTAGTTTTCAACCAAACAGATTCGATGTTGTTTTTCTTTATTTGCTTTGTGGAACCTAATTCTAAGAAATAAGGGGATTAATGTGTCCTACAGTTTTATGTTTGAATTTAGTGTAAACTTTTTCGCAATCATTGAGCAAAAAACAAATTCATTTAAAGCATCAAATCCATCCTCATTCTTATAACTACAAAACCCTGACGAAAATAGAAAATCTTCTTTAGGCCAGCAATCCTTTCTCTAGATACCTCAAACAAAAAAACTTTGTTTAACAACCCATTAATACCATGATGCGACACTTTCGGTATAATCGATAAGGCAATAGATATTATCAGTCACAAGGCTCTATCCAGGGGATTTGACCCCCCCCCCCCAGCGAAATTTTGTCTGACTCGTAAAGATGTAACGAAAACGCATCAAAACAAATTGTTTATGCGTTTTTAAAATTTTTTGTACCCCCAATCCCCCGAAAAAAATAAAACTTCCCGAACAAAAAATCCTGGATACGGCCTTGATTAGTCGTGTTAGTTTTATAAACTAAATTGCTTTCAATGTTGAACGTGACAATTCTTTTTTAGGCTTCCAAAAATGAAGAAAACCTTTGCCAACAGCTTCAAACACTTCGTGACCAATTCAAGGCGCGGCGGTCAAATTTTCAAGATCATGTGAGTCATCTAGAAATGCTTCGAGAAGAAGTAAGTGCTCTCTCATTTCTTTATCAAGAAGTTCGATAAACTCTATAAAATGGATACGTTTTAAAAAAAGAAGATCTTTGTTTTGCCCGATTAATTTAAATTCCTTATAGCGTATTTGATATTTATTTTCGGCTAGTTCAGAAATGAAGTAAAAATAAGAGGAAAATTTGACCGTTTAGTGCACGAGCTCTAATTTTTTTTTTCTGGAACATGTCAACTTTTATTCTTATAACATGGTGTCTCACTGCGTTACATCACTGAAGTTGAGGTGATATGTATCTTCCTAAGACTTTTTTCAGGCATTGGTCGCCCCACCCCCTCTCCATAAAATAATCCTGTGCCTAACACCCTAATGCACTGTGGACAGCTACGCGATAACCTATAACCGTTAGTTTTATTGGATAAATTATCTATAATAACGGTTCGTTTTTTATCGATTGTATTTATGTTTAGGAACAAATGGCATGCCACACAAAATGTAAGGTCTCTAAGACTGAAAGACTGTGTAAATAGCCTCTCAATAGTTTTTAGAATTTTTATTTGATAGCATTTAAGCCATTTTCGGGTCAATATACATTTTTTACGTTGCAACATGCAAGAATTAGGCCATTTCCTGTGGAATGATCTGTTTTAATACTCAAAAGATTACTATGCATTAAAATATTCATTCAAATGAAACCTCTTTAAATATCTACGACTCCTTGTTCGGTATGGTCCAGTGTTGCCAGAAGATGAAACAAAAAATACGCCAGACTCTTTGAAAAACACGCCAAAAATACGCCAGAACCTTCGAAAACTATGACTGCCAACACGGTCAGTTCCTAAATTGCTAAAATTGGCCAAACTTGAGTGTTTCACAACAATTTTCGGTGCTACAGTCAAAAGAGTTTTTGCGCGTGTCGCGGCTTGGGCCGCAACACGCGCATGGCCCGCTAGGTGTAGTTGGATTAGTTTTAGGTCAATTTTCTTTTATTTTTTCTGCTTCTGATTCCTGTCTGCTTCCGAAGGAGCCAAATCTTGAACCTTTACGCCATGCTCGGAAGAACAGTGTAAGGGCTGGCAGAACTTCGCGGCACATATGGCACTCCGAGGATGAGCACTAGGCTTCATTAAATGGGCAACCAATCGAGCTACCTTTCTTTAAATTTAGAGTTATTTATTTCTGGTCAAAAGCTGGTTCACGATACCGAATAACACCCACCTGAAAAATATTCCCCCGTAGGAAGTTTTCCCCCTAGGAGATTTCCCCCTTAGGGGATGTCCCTTCGCTGAAAATTCTCCCCTCCCCCCTCTTGGAAATAATCTCCACCGGAGACTATTGTTGCAAAATTCTTCTCTTTCTTGGCGGCCTAAAATATAAAAGCGAGTGGAGTACACTTTTTAATTTTCAAGTAAATAGTTGGTTATACACGGTAATACATACACGGTTAAAACGCTACACTTTAAAACTAATATTTCTTGCAATAAGCCTCAGGTACTCCAGCGTCCCGAAGTTCCTGAAGTTTCCCATCTGTCGTAGAATTCTGACATTTAAATCCACATACTTTTTCTTAATTGGTTCACTGGATTGTCCCGCATTTGCTTGATACACACCCACCTGTTAAGTGCTTGTTCGCGCTTGAGGATGTCCAAGAACTTCCAAAGGCTAGGGTGATGAGCCGAAACTGAAGACTGCAATCTTCTATGATAACCCTCAACATTGTTGTTTGTCCTGGGGAGTTCATCTTTCGCTCTGTCGAACATATTCGGAAAGTTGCAAGGTACTTTCCTACTTCCACGCATTCTACCGATGTAGTTATCTTCAAAGTAGGTCATGATCGGCCCAAACACATTGTCAGTAAGTTTTGCTACGACAGCTGTGAATGCAGAATGTACATCCGAAATGGACACAAATGCAAGAGCAGCTAGCATTTGAACGGAGACTGCAAGTTCATCGTCGTCTCTATGCCTCTTCTGAAGGCCAAGGTTTTGTACTTTCCTGTAGATACTCTGGCTTTGGTGGAAAAAATAGCCCTTCACTTCAGTGGCTGGAAAGCCTTTCCTGAAGGAATTCTGCACGCCCAACTCAAAATCAGGCAATGCAGATGTTGGACCTCCATTCGTAAAATGAGACTTTAGAGAGTAGCATGCGCCATGGGTTTTACTCGGAATATTTACAAAAAATTATTAATCACATGTTACCGCTTATGTGGATGGGATAGGATATTGCATATTTTTTAAAATAAAACCTAAATATGGCAACTACTGCGTTTAGTGAAATCGAAAAGAATGGATTTTAAGATAGAAGAACCCTACATTTGGCATTAGAACTGTCGTTACTTGGCTTAGATCAGAATCAGGATGATCCAGATTTTGGATTGTCTCCAGAAGAAAGCTTGAAAAGGAGTCAAAATATGACCGAGTGTGTACCTGTATCAAGCTCTGAGCATGTTGCAGAAATAGTTGGAAGAAATCGTAAGACACTTACCTTCAGATATGTTGACCAAAGACTGGGTTAGAATCTGCCGCGGGGTTTCAAGCGTCTCTGATGCTTTCCTCTTCATCTGGTTGTGGAGTCCCTGTACTTTAAAGTTAAACTGGTTGGGAGCATGTGAATGTTCGTTCAAACGCCCAACCAAAGTACCATCCTTCACCTTGATCTTTGCCTTGCCTTTCCTTCGTCTGTCGTCTCAACTCGCATTCCAAACTGACCACTCCAGCCGCTAAGTCTTTCTGTTTCGTGTAAAAGAACCCTTCGAAGGCAATCTTGTCCACTCCACGCGTTGATTTAAAATATTCCATTATTTTACTAAACTTTATGTACTTCTGATGTGACACGAAAAAAAATGAACTGACCCAGTATGGCACAGCTCAGGAGCCTAAATAGCTTTCGAATGGAATAATCCGGGGTGGTTAACTGTTATGACATATTAATTATGGGATTTAATTAAGAAGATTAATAGATTAAATTAAGAGGTTTCAATTTCAGTCTCAAGGTCTCACGGACCGTGTGGAGCTAGGAGGGTCGGAATCTCCTACGGGGGAAAATTTACAGGGGGTATCTCCTACGGGGGAAATTTCTGGGCGGGGGAAATTTCTGGGGAGGGGGGAATCTCCTTGACCCAAAAAATAGGGCATAGTCTTGCGCTATATCTCGGAATCAGAGGAAGGGATATACTGGATGCGACTCTGCACTCTTAATAATTAGAAACTTTTTATGAAGTAAGTTTTTTTATTATAGTGTTCAGTTCAGATAAGACATCTTCCGACAAAATGCCAAATTTAGCGATATCGATGACTGGCGAAAATAAAAGAACATAATGGTCACAATATACAAAAAAAAGAAAAAAGAAAAATCCAAATTTGGCTCCAATTTATACGAAAAACATAACAGGGTAGCCTACGTAGACTCACAGGAAAGAAAATAGAAAAAAAGAAATATACATTTTCTTTCCCTATTCAATATTCCTTCCAAATATGTTTTGCACAAGTTCGAAAATGTGTTAAACTGGTTAACAATATATCAATTATTTTCTAACTTCCCCCACCCCTGATAACACTATGGCTTGGCTATATATTATGGCTATATACGAAAATTAAGTGATTTTTTTTTTTATAAAGCCAATACTTTTTTGTGCCTATTTCTTTTTTTTAACAATTGGTTATTTAGCCTAGGCCTATATGGCCTCATTAGTCCTAAACCTAGCCTATTCTCCTAAATCCCGCTGAAAATTATTGAAGGTATTAGCTTATTCTGTGTTTTAGACATTTTTATTTAGCTAGCTAATTTTTTGATACAATAATCCCTATGATCTCAGTAAAACTTTAAGCCACACAAGAATTTTTTTCTCATTTAAGAAACAGAATTAAAAGTCTTTAAAACCGTAAAAATCAGGATTTAGAAAAGGCTTGAGACTCAAAACACTTTCCTTCTGCCCCATATGAACTACAGATCAATTTAAAATTTTCACTTTAATACCATGAAGAATTTCAAAAATTATCAAAGGTAAGTGCCATTTGGAGAGAAACAGGGTGGAAATACTTAATCGTGGAGAGCCACTAATCTGCACTTTTACCCTTCATATTTCAAAGCCCCAAATCTCCAGCAGAGAAGCTTATTTATAAAGTTGCCATAAATGATTTTATAGGTCTTATAACCTTTCAAAGCAAAGTAGGGATATCCTCAACCCCGTAATAAAATCCGCATTAACCTATTGTATATTAAGCTGGCTATGCTTCATCTTTCAAAAGTAAAACAAAAGTCTGAAAAAAAAAACTTCCGCTCACAACAAAATAAAGTTCTTGTCCATACTCAAGAACAAACCATTTGAATTTTTTCAACTAAACAGTGTGCTTGCAGTTTCTGCATCCGAACAACAAACAATGATTAATGCCATTATGTTATTTAGACTCAATACAAGTTTTTTTTAAAGTCAGGAAATGATGCTCTTATAGTTTTACGAGGGGAAAATGATATCCATAAATGTTAAATTCTTCTGTCTGGTTTTCGAAATAGATAGTAATAAAATTAATATCAAAGAAAAGAGGTACTCTTGCATTATATAGGCCTTTACAAGGAAACCAGTCACAATAAAAAACGATTTTGAACGGGTTAACCGCTATAGATTAATACAATGATAGCGTGTTTTTCATTGCATATACGATATTTACACTGTTGTTTTTTGGGGTTTAGGGGGGAAGGTACCTAGGTTACTTATATAATATATGCTATGCTTTACTCCCCACCCCAACCCCTGAATTTGCAAATATATAGCCCAAATTTGTTTCTAAACTATCATATATTCATCCTATTTTATTTCATTAGCATTAACCAAACTTGACTTCTTAGAAAGGTGCATATTATGCAAGAGTACCAGAAAAGAATATGCTGATGCTGTTGCATATTACAATTATTAAAGCTTCGTTACATGACAAAAAGTAATTGAATCCAAATGAGGAAAATAATTTCTTCCAGATAAAGTATTTCACGCCAAAAATAAGCCAGTTCAATTAAAATAAGCCAAGGTTTATGCCTGGCGGGATGACTCAAAATTTTCCCGCAAATCAGCCTAAAAATACGCGAATTTGGCGGGAAATAAGCCAATATGGCAACTGTGGTATTTTCACTGGTCACCTGACCAGTCTGACCATCCTTCTCTGGAAAAATAAAAAAGTGAATTATTTGTAGTTAGTGGCTTTCGGGCTCTCACACATTTTTAATTTAATTGTATAATTTCATCAAGATTGCACCGCCTTTTGGGAGAGTTTAATCCTTTTTTAAGAATTTGTGAATTTTTACTTAATAACTGCATTTGATTGGTAACTTCAAATAAACAAAATTTGCATATTTAGAACCAGCATAAGTAATAGATTTTGTTGTTGCATATATTGTATTCAAAATTGTTTTATAGGGTTTTTAATTCGATTGTCAAGCGTCACTTGAATTTCAGTTTGTTTCTACGAATTATTTAATCCAAGGCTCCCTTAAATGTGACTGAGGCTACCACTCCCTCCTACAACCCCTTTTTGACATTCGAGTTTAATATTCTGTAATAATGCGTCAAGAATGATAACCATCCCTGGAAAAGTGCATCCCTTAAAATATCTATTAGGAGGGGATGAGTTCGGAAATATAAAGGTAAATTTTGCGGGCATTATTTCCCCAGCTTTCAAAGGGAGTTCTTTGAATTTATCTTTTACTTAACGATGTCAACCATGGACGCCGGCAGGAGGATCCAGGGGAAAATACACCCCCCCCCCTTTGCCTCGGAAAGCAAGAAGACGTTAAAAATGTATAAAAATAGAAAAGGTGTATTATTCTCAGTTAAATCTTGGTTAAAACGAAGGTCCTGACAGTACTTGCCTTCCCTCTTCCCCTGGAAAATTTTCTGGTGACGCTCATGATGCCCTCCACCTCCCCCTTTTTGTGCAGGTAAGTATGAGTTTAATCTCTTGTGTTACAATTATTCTGCATTAACCTAATTTTAAGAAGCTTCTCAAACTCACTCAAATGAAGCTTAAGAATAGTTGTTTATATTAACCGTTTATTTTATATAGACTATATCGATTCGTAGGAACGAATGTACCATCGCCCGATGCTATGGCTTCTGAAACTGGGACTTCAAAATATTGTTTTTTTGATAATTTTAGATTGATTTGGCTATCTCAGAATTTTCATTCGATAGCATTCTAATCATTTTTTGAGCCAAAATTGTTGTTTTGCGTCAAAAGGTGTCAGAAAATACCACTTTGCTGTGGCGCAATCTCCTTTGTTACTTGATTAAATAAAAAAACAAGTTTTTTCAACTAAAAGTAAGGAGCAACATTAAAACTTAATTAAACAGAAATTGTTACGTATATGAGAGTGGTTGCTCCTCCTCAACACCTCACTCTTTACGCTAAAGTTTTTTAGTACCGTTAAAAAAGGTTTCAAGTTGTTCTATTTAAAGGGATATAGTTTTTCAGGAGTCGTAAGAATTGGGACAGAATTCAAACTTTAGCGTAAAGAGCGAGATATTAAGGAGGAGCAACCCCACTCATATAAGTAGTAATTTCTGTTCGTTTTAAGTTTTAACGGTGCTCCTTACTTTCAGTTTAAGAAAACTTGTTTTTTAAAATTCAATTTCTGATCGTTTTTTAAATAATGCCAGGAAATCTGACTACACCTGTGCGGAAAATCCCTCCTCCTCACGGATTTATTCTTTAGACAATTCAATCTTGGAGAAAATTTATTCCGGACAATTACCCTTAACATCTCCTCGCGTAAAATTGAGTCGGCAAAAAGAAAGCAGGACGTAGGAAGAATTTCGTATAGGAAATCTTGCAAATTCCCACAGTGTAAAATTTCCCCTGAAAACTTCATCCCCTGGAAACCTCCCTACCCATGGAAAATTATTCCCGTGGAAAATCCCACCAGCAAAAATTCCCCCTTCCCTACCCGAAAAAATGTATGCATACTTCCTAATAACAAATACTAAACGTAAACAATGGGCAAATTTTGTAACTTTAAGACCTCTTCCAGGGGCTGTGGAAGGCCATGATATCTCCAATAGGCATAGTTATTCGGCCTTTCCACTAAACTGAACAAAAAGGCTGTCTCCAAATTTTGATAAGACGATTTTGAGAAAAAAGGGTCGTGGGAGGGGGCATAGTTGCCCTCCAATTTTTCCGACACTTAAAAAGGGCATTAGAACTTTTAATTTCCGTTCTAATGAGCCCTCTCACGATATACTAGGACCACTGGATCGATACGATCACTCCTGAAAAAAAAAAAAATAAACAAACAAATAATCACGCATCCGCGATCGTTCTTCTGGCAAAAAAATACAAAATCCCACTTTTTTTTAGATAGGCGATTGAAACATCTACAATAGGGTTTTTCCATAAGCTGAATCTGATTTTCATTACGAATCTAGGACTTTTAAGGGGTGTTTTATCCTTTTTTCAAAATCAGGCAAATTTTCTCAGGCTCGTAACTTTTAATGGGTACGATTAAACTTAATGAAACTTATATATCTGAAATTAGCATAAAATGCCAATTCTTTTGATATATCTATTGTATAAAACTTCTGTTTTTAGAGCTTTGGATACTATTGCTCCTTACTTACAGTTCGTTACCACGAACTGATTGAAAAGGGCACTAGAAATTTCTCTTAAAAATCCTGGATACGACCCTGTGCTTAACCACTGTAGTTTTAAATTTTTTCTATCTAAAACATGAAAATTCCAGACGAAAGTGGTCAAACTATTTCTTGCACTTTAGCGTTTTGATTTTAGCCGCATAAACTTGCAAACACTTATGGGAACATAGAACACATTATTCTTTAAAACGAGTGGACAAACTGGCTCTGGTGGTAAATAAGCAGTATCATCCAGGAAGCTTCTACAGCTGCTGTTATTCCTTGGCTGGCTTCAAAATAAATTCTCAACTTTGAAGTAATGAAACCGGAAGAATTGTCAAATAATGGCTCTTACCAAAAGTATAATCATCCGGTTTTAAATAATGAGTAATTAATTCCGGTACTATACGGTGCTTGCAGATGGTTAAGTTTTTTTCTTTAAACTTTAGGTTGCAAAATAACGGAATTTTATAGAAGTATGGACGTGGATATCCAGGTCAAGTAATAAGAACAATTGCCTAATGTATTGACATTTTCGAGCTGAGACAAAAAAAGAAAGAAAAAAAGCACAGTGTCTTCGATTTACTAGGCCTATTCGCAATGAGATTTAGCTAACACACTTCCAGTTTCGCTATAGGCCCATTCGCAATGAGATTTAATTAGTACAGTTCAAGTTTTGCTATAGGCCCATTCGCAATGAGATTTAACTAATACCAGGATTTAGCTTGTGTTGATTTCAGCCATTTAGAATTTTTTTCACAGCATTTTGCAGCCCATCAGAGAAGTCGATGAAAAGTATATAATTAGCTCAAATTAGCCCTTGCTAAATCTTAATATTAGGAAATATCATTGTGAATGAAATGTTAGCTGGATGAAATAATTCAGTTCCAGATCCTTATCCGTGTTGAGACAAAAATCATTCTCATAATATTTTTCTACGCAGCATCGAAACAGAGTCGAAACAGAATACAGCCTTACCATTATAATGAAGAATCACCCTAAGAATTTTCCTAAGGATATCCATGCTGTGTCATTCTGGTGGTATTTCCACTTCATATTTTTCAAAATCCCTAAAAGGCAGATGAAAAATTCCTAGAAAACCCTATTTTCAATACCGAATTCCCTAAATGCCTTTCCCCCATATCGTGATTTCATCACACGTGCACCCCCTACCCTGATTTACAAAAGAAAAATCCTCTTTGTGTATTTTTTTTTTTCTAGATTTAGTTGTATTGAAATTCACTCTATTTTGTTTTTGCCTAATTAACAAAACATAACAGTTTATTTCGTAAAAAAAAGTAAAAAGTATTAGCTTCTATCAATAAAACCTACCAGGTGTCAGGCATGTCAATTCACTAAAATATAGGGAGGGGCAAGGGGATTTTATTTTTTTAATGAAGATACAGAGGAGAAAGTAATTTTCAAACTCTAGCAGTCAATTTCCCCCTACAATCGGCATTGCTAATAAGTGCAGAGGCTGGAAAATCGTGTTTGAAAACCGGGTTGCTTATAGTAAATGTCAAGGGGTTTCACCAACGACAAAAATAGAACCAAACCCCGAATAAAATTTCCTCGTCTATAGAACAACTTATTTAAAAAAAAGTCCCAAGATATACTCGTATTATAAAAATAGCTTTTCTTACTTACAAAAATAAGAATCTTGGTAATAATTGCTTACCCTCTTCTTTGGTTTATCAATAAAAAAATTAATTATTAATCGTTAATAAGGGAAATACGAAGAGAAAGTTCAGGCTTGTGCCCGTCCCCCCAAAAAATGTTGAGATTTCGGCAGTTGCTCCTCCAATATGTGTTATTTTCCATATATAATGAACCTGTGTCTAACTTGTAAATACAAGCCATCTCCAGGCTAAATTTTTGCTTAGGTGCCTTGTGGTAATTTTTTGAAATTTTTATTTATGTCTAAACAAGTTCGAAGCTTGATAAAGATACATTGTAACTGTAAAGCTTAGTTCTGACAGAGCACGAATTTCGTATCACCCCGAGGAAAAACACGATTTGTTCATCGAAATCTTCGCTTCGCAGCGCTTCAGTTCAAGTTGAGTATTTCGCGTCACCCCGAGGAAAAAACACGATTTGTTCATCGAAATCTTCGCTTCGCAGCGCTTCAAGTTCAAGTTGAAAAAATTCGCATCGCTATCGTCATTCGCTCCAGAAATAAACAAACAAATGGATATTGGAAAACTTATTAATCTGATTTCTACTTACCCTTGTATATACAACATAAGAGAGAAGTGCTACAAAGATGTGCTTATGGAAGAAAATGCATGGATTGAAATATCCCAAGCACTGAACCAGAATGGTAAGCAATTTTTGGTCAAAAGAAGAGCTTATTTCATATTTGCAGTTTGCTTAAGTCTTGGTTTCCATATTTTGCCTTTTGGATATTTTCACATACTTTGCATATTTTTACTTCAAAATATAGTAGGTTTGTTCTGTTGATAGGTCTATTTGAGAACAGTTTTCAGTAATAACAGAGTCTCTTTTTTCTTTTACTTTTGAACTGCATTTTCTCAATAGTAACGAAATTCTGCGAGAACTACATGGTGAATTCCGCAAAGCGGCGCGATGTGAAATATCGCAGTGCAATTTTTGTTCGTGCTTTGTCAGAACTAATCTTAAGAGACCAATTCAGTGCGAGCTTCATTAGCTAAGCCAGGGACGGCGATTGGGGGGGGGGGTGCAACTGCCCCCTTGAATTCAAAACATACCCTCTTCAGTAAAAAATCTGTGTTTTAGAATTTAAAAAATGAGAAAAATGTCCCCCCCTTGATTCTGAGAACTATTTTTTGGTATCTTCATTGAACAGTAAAAATATCCTTCCCCTTGACCTATATTTCGTGAGTTGGTTCCCCTGAATTATACAACGGAAAAACAAACTTACTTTACCAAAAGTCCATTCCAAAATAAAAATATGTTGAGTTGAATACTATCAACTAAATGAAAAGGTCCACTCCAACTGATTACTCTCTTGCTCTTGTCGTCCAAAGTTCAATTGACCTCAGCGTTGCCACCCTGGCCTAGAAGAATTTACTAAACTGATAGGAAAAATGTACTAAATCGCATTTGTTTTTACTAAATGCTCAAAAAAAGTATTTTGCGCGTGCGGCTGCCGCTGCACTCGCACCATCAAGCATCGATTTGTGCTATAGAAGGATAATCAATAGGATTTTCACAATCTTTTTCCCTTTTTTATTTTTCTCTCTTTTCCTCTTTCTCTGTCTTTTCCTCTTTTCTTTCGTTTTCATAGTATGATTGAAAATTCCGGAAACATAAAGTGGACATAATGTCTAACGTAATCGAAATCAGATTTTGCAATCAATTGACCCTATTTTTTCCCCCTGAACTCATGGAAAATAGAAAAAGCTTTGTTTACTATAAATCATGATTTTTTAGTAGATTTCAGGAAATTTACTAGATCCTCTAAATTTACTAGATTTTGTTTTTACTAGATCTAGTAAAATCCTACTGACGGTGGCAACCCTGATTAACCTGTTGTTTTCAAACAGTTCGTGGTAACGAACTGTAAGTAAGGAGCGACCCGGCTCAATAGTAACCGAAACTGTTAAAAACGGAATTTTGAAACCAATAGATACATCAAAAGAATCATATTTTAATGCTGATTTCAAATCACAGTTCATATAATTATCCAGTATGATCATTCCCTATCTCACCCATTATAAAAACCCGGACCGGGGTGCGAGTGCTCCAGAGAACGTAGAAACATAGGCGGCATCAGATCTTTTCACGGGTAGACAAGTCAGACGCGAAACAATCGGAAACAAGTGGAAACCCGCTATTACGGATAATGCACTTAGTAACCATTTCTCATTGATAGACGCAAACACACTGATCCATAACTGCACGAAGAAGTGGGAGGAGCTTTTTGTTCGCACCGAGAACGAAGACCAGAAATGATCTGCGATAAGCTTACTGGATAATTATATGAACTGTGTTTCAAATATACAAGTTTCATCAAGTTTAGTTCTACCCATCAAAAGTTACGCGCCTGAGAAAATTTGCCTGATTTTTGAAAAAAGGGGGAACACCCCCTAAAAGCTATAGAACCTTAACAATAATCACACCATCAGATTCAGCGTATCAGAGAACCCTACTGTAGAGGTTTCAAGCTCCTATCTGCAAAAATGTGGAATTCTGAATTTTTTGCCAGAAGAAAGATCACGGATGCGTGTTTATTTTTTTTTCTTTCCAGGGGTGATCGTATCGACCCAGTGGTCTTAGAATATCGTGGGAGGGCTCATTCGAACGGAAATTAAAAGTTCTAGTGCCCTTTTTAAGTGACAAAAAAAAATGGAGGGCAACTAGGCCCCCTCCCACGCTCATTTTTTGACTAGGGGGAGAACCCCCCAATATATGTATTAAAAATATATGAATATAGAAGTTCGTTACGTAAGTTTATTCGTAAGTTACGCATATGTATTACTAATAAAAACGTTCGTAAATAAAATTAAACAACTTTCGTCAAAGCTATTTAACCAAATAAAAGTAAAATTAATATGCAAATTTTGTTTTAATTATTCATGTACGGTAAGCCAAAATCAAAACCTGTAGTAATTAAAAAACGTTCCAAAATTAAATAAAAAAACAAGTTTCTTTAACTGAAAGTAAGGAGTGACATTAAAACTTAAAACGAACAGATATTATTCCGTATATGAAAGGGGCTGTCCCCTCCTCAACGCCTCGCTATTTACGCTAAAGATTTTTATTGTTTAAAAAAATAAAATTGTGAGACAGAGTCAAACTTTAGCGTAAAGAGCGAGGCGTTGAGGGGGGGACAGCCCCTTTCATATACAGAATAATATCTGTTCGTTTTAAGTTTTAATGTCACTCCTTACTTTCAGTTTAAAAAACTTGTTTTTTTTTTATTTAATACTTAGCAAGAAGCAAGGTGGCTAATTCATTAAGCAATCGCTGCTTACAAATTTGATTAGCCCAGGTATTTCAGAATAGTAATGGCGTGATTGCTTTTCACCCGCCCTTGTATAGAGAATACTATTGAAGTAAATACTGAATAATCATGAATCGCTAGGGGACTAATCTTCGCACATTAGAAATGATAAATCTTTGAAATCCCTAAAAATGCAAAAGAACTGTAAAAATCACCAGAGAATCCATAAATGAAGAAGTTCACCTCTATACTGACATCCTCAAAACAAGTCTCGTATTTAAAGTACGATTAATTTCCTTGTATAAATAAAATGGGTTGGTCACATTAGGCCCGTTTTTAGCACTAAGATCTAACACCTAAGATCTTACATCTTTCTGCAAAGATTATCGTTTTTTAACTCATCTTTGTTCTGAGATCTTACAGCTCGCTGATGTTAGCAAAAAGTGTGAAGACCGCCACTGTTCTCCCATATAGAACAATGATGAGAGAACTTTGATGGTCTACTCATCATTGTTCTCAGACCGCTGATCAGAGCAGAATGATGAAAGACGTTTGCAAAAAACGACCTAAGATGTAAGATCTTTATTCAAAGATTTCACTTTTAAGCGTTTTCTGACGAAAGATGTAAGATCTTAGCATATTGATGAGTGAAAAGACGCCCCTATTGAAAGGGGGTTTTCCTTGACTTTTAGATTATAAAATCTTAATAATGGCAGGAATTAAGAGAAAGTGTATGATGGCTTCACATTTGTATAAATTAGATTTGGATTTCAGTTTTTCGAGTCATAAGAATATTGCCCTCAGAACATAAACTCAACTATGTGGACTTGTATAATGATTGTCGAGTGAAAACCATATTTTCTGAATTTTTAAGAGAGAAATAATAGTTTCCAAGTATCCAGCCTTTTTCACAACCTTGTAAAATTTTGTTTTTCAAATTGAGACAATTGAGTAGCAATATAATTTTGGTCTGGAGCAAGTTATTATTGATGTTGGTAAATAATATTTGAGATGTTGGCAAAACTAATCTAAGGAAATTTTCTATCCGACAATTTGACAGCACTAACAAGAAAAATAGTAAGAAAAAAAACATTCACATAACCAGGACCCCGTTTGCTAATAGATTACGTAGGCTATTGCTAAGGACCCACTCACATAGGGTGCCCACAAAAGTTTATCTGCTGTACTATAGAGCAATAAAGCAGACATATCAAACAAAACTCATTGGTTGCTAAATCCTTAATTAAGTGTGTAGTGTCGCCGGCAATATAGAAAAATAACTTATCAAATCTTGCATTATTAAAATACCAGGGACATCACAGTGATGATAGGGTGAATGATCAATTGTATGGTCTTGGGACCTGTGGTTGAGCTGTCTCTTCAACCGCAGTGGGAGGATGTCATGGCTGCAGTTCAGTTCCGAGATGTCTGGTGAGGCTTCGTAGACGCCCTATGAGTCATTCCTGGCTCTGGAGGGTCTAAGGTCTAATGCTTTTGGGAACATGTAAAAATTGAGTAAAAAAAGTAACGTTTTTAAAACAGAAGAAAAAAAGATTCTAATTATAAGTCAATAGCCAACCAAAGGGATAAATATAACAGAATAGGATATGCTAAGATAGGTCTAGGAAAGGATAGGTCCAGAATAGTTAAAGAAGGACAGGTCTTTCAAAAAAGATGTTTTTTGTAAGTAAGTAAATTTACTAACACCTTGAAGCTTTAAGTTTTGAATAATGTTAATAATATCCATATAAATGTATAGCTTAGATTTGTGGCAGTATTTGTCTTTTGATAAAGCAATAAGAAAAGTTGCACTCCTAGAGCTTCTTGATGATATGTTTTTTTTTCTGCTTATTTTTCACACACGTTCCTTATTTTCAAACATGGTGGCCGCTAAGCATACAACTACATAACTACACATGGAGGTCTTTTTTCTTTAAAAATTGACTTCCGGGGTTTTCCTAATTTTTAAAGACGTAGGCCAATATGGTCGTGTAAGCTTTTACTTAACCAATTTAAACAATCTGGTATCTTTTTTAGTGTCCATGGTACTTTAAAATTGCAGTTAGGAATTTATGCTAACACGAGATGAATAAATCATAGCTACAGTCAAGAACCCATGGATGAAGCTAGGGTGGGATCAGGTGGTCCCTCCTCTAGAAAATGTATTTCTCTCCTAAAAAAATCCTCAAAAGCCAGTAAAAAGCCGAGTTTTGGCAGGAGACGGCAAATAAGTACCCCCCCCCCCCCGAGGTGACACTGTTACATTATTTGTAACATTGTTTTATAAGCTATGTTATTGGGTAATACTGTTGTATTTTTCTGTGACTGAGCTCTAGCTCCACGCTAAACTGCAGTAGGAAATTTGTTGATTTAATTTTCCTATGTATGCAATTCCTAAGAAAAAGTTCCTTCGTCAAAACTATCAATGACCATTCCAGTCACGTATTCGGCTGGCCACTTGTCACATAATAGTATGTCACTTGCCTGGTACATACATTAGTATATCAGTCTTAATTATGCATCATATCTGAGGGGAGTTCCTCCTTACATTCTCTGAAGGATCTCTGCCATGAGAAAATTAAAAAATGTTGGCCTAAAAATATTTCTTTTTGTCATATTTGCGAACCCCCCAAGCTAAAATACTCTACCCCCCACCCTTCCGCACAGACAAACAAATGCACACCCCTGCTCTTCTGAACCGTGCTGTAGACAAGGCTATATCATTACTTACTGAGGGAAGCCTTTTTATTATTAAAAAAAAGAAATCAGGAGAATTTTCTTATTAACAGTCTCTAAACCAAAATTCAGTGCTAAATGTGATTAAATTAAAAAAAGCAAGTTTTTTTTCAACTGAAAGTAAGGAGCAACATTAAAACTTAAAACGAACAGAAATTATTACATATATGAGGGGGGTTGCCCCTTCTCAATACCTCGCTCTTTACGCTAAAGTTTGAATTTTATCCCAATTCTTTAAGAATAACTCTTGAATTACAAAGGCTGTCTAATTAGAATAAAACGCCCTTTTAAAATTACTAAAAAACTTTAGCGTAAAGACCGAGGTATTGACGAGGGGGTGACCCCCTCATATACGTAGTAATTTCTGTTCGTTTTAAGTTATAATATTGCTCTTACTTTCAGTTGAAAAAAACCTTGTTTTTTTATTTAATTTCTGATCGTTTTTAAAATAGCGCTGAGAAATCCGGCTCCCCCTCCATGGAAATTTTTTTCCCCCATGAAAAATTCCTCCATGGAAATATTCTCCCACGTAACCCCCTCCCCCCACTTCGACCAAAAATACCCCCATGGAAACGTTTTATACTTCCCAATAGCCAATACTATGTATAAACAATGGGCAAAGTTCACAACTTTCAGTCCTTTCCCCTTGGACTCTGGGGGGTTAAGTCATCCTCAAAGACATAGTTCTCAGATTTTTTGACTATGCTGAAAAAAATACTATCGCAAAATTTTGATCGGGTGACTTTGGGGAAAAATGAGTGTGGGAGGGGACCTAGCTGCCCTCCAATATTTTTGGTCACTTAAAAGGGGCTCCAGAACTTTTGATTTCTGATCAAATGAGCCATCTCCCAATCACCTATGATCAATAGTTCGTATGATCACCCCGGGAAAAAACAAACGAAAAACAAAACAAACAAATAAACACGCATCCATGATCTTTCTTCTGGCATAATATGCAAAATTCCGTGTTTTTGTGCATAGGAGCTTGAAACCTCTATAGCAGGGCTCTCTGGTTTGCTGAATCTGACGGAGTGATTTTCATTAAGATCAGTTGATGCTTTGAGGGAGTTTCCCCTCTTTTTCATAAATTGGACTAATTTTCTCAGGCTCTTAAGTTTTGAGGGGTACCAATAAATTTGATGAATTTTACACATTTTGAATAACCATCAAAATTTGATTCTATTCCACAAAAGTGTGACCGTGACCTTTCTACCAGATTCAATTTTTTGTTTTACTAATTCAGCAGTATTATTTTGCGAAACGTGTTTTCTTTGATTTCAATTCATTTTTAGTTAATTTTTTTACATGCAAAATTTTTGTTCACATTCAAAACCCGGTAAAAAAAAAAAAAAAAATGTAAACAATCCTTAACGGTCTGTAGAACTGAATGGCAAATTTGGAAGAAGATTAGACCATTCAGCCATGTGTGTGCTCAGCAGAGGAGGCTGAAGTTCAATCCATAATTTTTAAAATGCCACATAACATCTCATGAATTATCTGAGCCAAAACATTATATAGGCCATATTAAGCCATATTATGCCTATATTGAAAGTTGAGGTATCGCCTAATTCCCCATTCAACGATAAAGTTCTAATTGTGTGTTTTAGGTTTAGAAGTACGAAATTTAGCAAGAACAATTACTGATATTTGCCCTTTGTTGCAGGCAAGTATTTTCTATTCTTTGTAATAAGACAGATAAGCTTGAAGATTGATGAAGTTAGTACAGGTGTCTGTGAAAGTTAAGTCAATTTCACGCATTATTGCTTCCAGACTTTTAGGAGGCGAGAAAGCAAACTATGTTTAAATTTAACTTTTACATGGCACAAAACCATTGTCTTAATCATTTCCGCTGACTTCATATTGAAAAAAAAATTACGGAAGAGGTGCAACACCTATAAGTCACAATCATGATCGTTGTGCTCACCTAGCATTTCCGGGTCGACGGTGGCTGAGTCAGAAGATGCAGCTGAAAAAATCAAATTTGTTGCCTCTATTATTCATAAAGTCAAAAAAGAACCCTACATTAACAGTCACCAAAGTATTTATAAATAAAGGTGGCATGCCCGAGGCCGTTTTTAGGTCAAACCGAATATATAAGTTGTAATGGGACTCTAAACGCTTGCATAATAAGTATTTAGAACAGAGTGTTTCTTAACCTGTGTGCCGTGGCATCCAAGTGTGCCGTTGGAGACTGTTAATTGTCAAATGTAATGTCACAAATAACTATTTCTCTTATTTTAGGTATTACTAAAAATCGATTGGGTTTTGTAACTTGAAATAGCATCTATATTTTCGATCTTTGGATTCATCTTTTCTGCAAAGATTTAAGACCGCGATGACAGGAGATATACATATATTCTTTACTTAGGCAGTGCTATTGCGCTGCCAATGATATACTCATATACATATATTTCAAGCTGTGAGTTGCTTTGGAGATTCTACGTTGGTCGTCCATCAGTGTTGTGAAACGAAATTGGTTTTGTACATGCGTGCGCAAAGGAAACGTTCGCTGCATGATTTACAATTTTTTTTTTCACCTTTAATTTTTTTTTTCACCAAGGCACTTCGTACAGACAGTGTTGCTGTAGAAACTTCGGAAGGAGCTCATTCAATTGGACATTGAAAGTTCTAGTCAGTGGCGGATCCAGGGAGGCGAGGGGGCGCCCCCTAGCGTAGTCTAAAGTAGTGTAATTTACTTAAGTAACTAAAGTTTGCGTTAATTAAACTTGCTCCTAACGCAAGTTTATTGGATCAACCCATTTTGCGCCCACCCCTAAAAAATCCTGGATCCGCCCCTGGTTCTAGTGCCCTTTTTAAAAGTCAAAAGTGATTGGAGGATAACCAGCCCCCTCACACGCACATCAATTCTCCAAACAAATCCAATCAAAATCTGAAATAGCCATTTTGTTCAGGATAGTTGAAAGGTCCAGTAGCCATGTCTTTGGGGATGTCACAAAATACATTTTAAATGTTTTTACTTTTTTAACTTTAATAAATACAAAATAATTAAGACTTTAAATTATTAAGGCTTTAAATATCAGTCTATGTATATTAAACTCTCAATCCACATTCATTTGTTTTTTGTGTTTTTTTTTCTGTAATCTTGGTTATGATGGTATTTTCTTAAAGTTTTTTTTTTTTTACATTATGAGAAATAGAAACATTCAGCTCGAAATAAGGATTGTTTTGGATAAAGTTCAAGTTATCTTCTGGTCTTGACAAGACATGGGGGCGTCAGCCCTACTCATGCTAGTTTCTGTTCATTTTGAGCTCAACTCGGCTCTTGATTGTAATTTCTGCTCTTTTTGTGTTTCATTTATTTATTGATGGTGATTTGTGGTAGTTTTACGCTTAGAAAATGATTTTACTTTATTTCTGCTCATTTTTAGTTTAATGCAGCTCTTTTTTCTTTGAAAAACTTATTTTGTGAAAAAATTTTCTAAATTAATAATAATAAAGTTTGACCTAGAATCTAAGGGCACAAGACACTATCCTTTAGAGGGGTTCGAAGGTAGTGGCAGCCGGATTCTTATTTGTGATCGTTTCTAATCGTCTCAAGTTTTACTTTATTATTAACTAAATAAAAAAAA